>JARYHS010009186.1:10566643-10628527 GCA_031002005.1 Vandiemenella viatica | reverse complement strand
GTGAAAGCTATTTTGGTAGAGCTATAAACCTAAATGGACTTTGGATTATTATGCCATTACCATGTTTCGAAATAGCAAGCAGAAGAAGGAATCCATTGTAGCATATTTGGATGGTATATTGCACAAAATTAGAGAGGCAACAAAATAAAAAATGGATGGTAGTGAACTAGTAGGAGTGTTTGAACTAATTTATAGTTTGAGGTGTGCAGTTGTTATGCAGAGATTGATGGATGAGAGGATAATCAGTCTTTAGGTTCAAAGGGGAAGTCTGTAGCTGCCGGGAACTGTAGAGATGGCTCAGAGAGAACAAACAGTCATATTATCAGTGATGCAGAACATACATATCATGATTTCAGTAGAATGCGGAACAGTATGATAGAGACATTCATACTGACAAATGAACATTGGAAAAAGCAGCAATATCCATTGTGTATGAAAGTGGGGCATAGTGCAAGACAATATAGAAGTGTTACAAAAGTAATAGAAGTCCTCACCATTGTGAAGAAAAATGCAACACAGAGGAGCTAAGTGTGTGAAAAATAGGGGGGGGGGGGGGAAGAAGAAATAGAATTCACAGGTGGCGAAGAGGGTCATGTCTGCTAACGGCTATTGATGAAAATGCTGAGGTTATTTGAGGGGAGACATTAATATGAGAGATCTAGTGCCATGTAAAAGGTGCTATCAGTCAAGCTATATAGGTTTACTGCAGCAAGTGTAAGCACTGCAGGCAAAATTCTTGAGATTGCAATCTGTGAATGGAGTGAAATGAAACCACATAAAAATTTGGTGTATCAAAGCAGTTGCGACATACTCAAAATGAATGGAAATATGTACAAAATGGGCTACAAGAGTCAGAACAAACTTCTAGGATTAGAATGTGGAGAAAGCAGGTATACCACAATCAATCCGATTACGGGAGATGGAGCACAAGTAAGTTTGATCAATATTAAAGAAGATAACAAGAAACACTGGCCCTCTGAAGGATGTGTTACTCGATGGCAAGAAATTGGAATGAGTAGAATTGTTTGTATATTTGGGAACCAAGGTAACTATCAATGGAAAGATGGAGGAAGAAAGAGTAAGGAAGTGTGGTCAATTGTATCAACAGATAAAGGATGTGATATGGAGCTGGAACACAGGAAAGGATGCCAAAATTCTGCTCTATAAAGTATATTACCAGTCCATACTGACTTATGGTTCTGAAACTTGGACAAAGAGAGACATTAGAAGATTGCAGGCGGCAGAGATGAGGTTCTCAGAGGGATACAGAATGTCACGAGGAAAGACAAAATCAGAAGTGAAAACATCAGGGAGAAGCTGCTTGTGGAAGCATTAGAAGAGATGGTAACAAGGAAAAGACTGCAGTGGTTGGGGCGTGTTATGAGGATGGAGGCGGAGAGGATGCTGAAAGTAGCACTGCTGAACAGCGGGAAGGGAAGGAGACTGGTTGGAAGACCTCGGGCAAGATGGATGTACCCAATGAAGGAAGACGCAGAGACTAAGACAGTCATTTTCATAGATGTTGGGCAGGAAGTGTTTGTTATTGGAGGCATAAACATTCAAGTTAAAAGATAATTAAAAAAGGCCAATAAAAGAATGATCAAAGGGTGGCTGGGACAGAAAGAATTAACAAGTCTAGTTCGTAATTTAAAACAGTGACCACCGCAAGTTAAATCGATACATGTCACTAGTGCATCCTCACTTAGAATACTGTTGTTCTGTATGTGGTACCCATCAAAAGGGGTTAATGGAGGCATTGGAGAAGGTCCAAAGAAGAGCCACCCGATTTGTCATAAGTATATATAGTTGGAAGGAAAGCATAAGTGCGATGCTGAAGGAGTTAGCTTGGGAAGACCTGCAACACCGAAGGCGTTGCTCTCAGCAGACGCTGCTTGAAAAATTCATGACTGACCTATTTCAGGTTGACGGCAAACAAATATTACTACCTGCTACATTAATATCTAGTAACCACCATGAAAACAAGATAAGAGAATTCGGGGCAGAACCGATTCATTTCTATACTTCTTTTTTTTTTTTTTTTTTTTTTTTTTTTTCCTTTCCACAAGCGATTTGGGAGAGGAATAGAAAGGATTTACCGGGAGAGAGAACTTAGATTCTGATAGGCGTAAACCCCTCCGGCCATGCTGATTTGGGTTTTCCATGATTTTCCCAGATCGCTCCAGGCAAATGCCAGGACGGTTCCTCAATATAGCCCATATATCCCTTTCTATGTACAAATGGTTACACATTGGGATTGGCGTAATGCACCCTCTGCCACCCACTTTTAGTGAATCGTGGAGTAATAATAATAATAATCTATAAATAATGTTATATTACTGTAATTAATTCTGCAAATTAGATACAACTGGAAACTTGTTACTTTTGAGATACCGGAACAGATACTTCAGTTGAGAACATGTTCATATGTAAAAGCAAGCCCAGGCTTGCTTACAGCACACCTGTTGCTTGCTTGAGCCACTGGGCTTTGATGTCAGTAATTCACTACTTCACTTGTGATAATCCTTACAACTAAATTATTCGCCAGAAGTAATACTGAAATGTAGCTCTAACACTACTGTATACCATTTAACTACCAAGTGGCGACTTGATACTCATAGGCTGAAAAATTTTGTGCCAGAGTAAATGAAAAGATTCATGGTATCGAACATACTGAATTATTCTTTTTTTTACATTATACATAACTCAAAAGAAAAAAAAATGAAATAAAATAAACAAAATACAAACCTTACAGTATCTACAGATTGGCCAGAGAAAACAAAAGCAAAAGCACCATATCTGAAAAACAAAAATAAAACAATATTGGCAAATCAGCAGACAGTAGAAAACTACAAGGGTTGTCGAAAAAGTAACGTACACTTGGAATAAATAAGTGAAAATTTTACTCCATTTAGATATATAAAAATGAAAATTGTATTCTTCTACCTTTGCAACATAATTCTGAAATTATCTGAATTATCCCAATGTGACATCATCATCAAAATACAAATGTAGAAATTTATGTCCATAAATGATGGTGGCAGTGCTTTTGCACAGTAAAGTCTCCTACTAAATATTTTTCACAAGTTACTGACAATAAATCCTGATGCTATCTGACTGTAAAAGTACAACTGATATTCCAAATAAAAGGTGACATGTTATAGGCTAATAAGACATGAAACAACTAAATTGGCAGAAACTCTGAGTCAGAAAAAGCTGATTAGCAATGAAGAGGACACCCATCCATAATAGAAACTAAAAACTATTTTGAAAGCTCTAGAAGACTAAATATGAGACAAAAAAAGTTTTAATAATCATTGAAATGTGAAACAGATTATCAGTAAATGCAGGATTTTCTATTAATGCAGCAAACAAAACAAAATTTGTTAAGCAACAACAAGGTCGTGCGGATGAAAAGGAGCAAATTTTGGCGTAGTTAAAGAAATGTCCTTTATTTAAACAAACAAACAGGATTCAACAATGGTAATCATCATCTAGGAAGACTTCCTTATAAATATTTCTTAAAAGTTAAATGAAATTTCAGGAAATGAAAAATTATAGCCAAATAAAGTTAAGCTACAGAACTGAGAGGTATGTGCTAGATATCAGTTGTCTCATATTTTTTGTCTCTAGCTGTTTGTAAAGATAGTCATTGTGAAAAGTATGTAGAGAGCACCCATACTGTAGAGATTATTGCAAAAAGTATGTTTCTTACCGTTTACTTTTTCTTCGCCAATCTCTCTTTTTCTTTGTGTTGTAGTTTCATCATTAATTATTATTCCCATGAGCAATGGACAATTAAATAGTCAACCCTACCACGGGACCAATAGCAGTCTAAATGTGGAAGACTAGTCTTCTATAGTGGTACGAACTAATGTTTTGAATACTCACTGTTTAAGTAATGAGCTGTGAAATTATTGTATTGTTAAACATTCTTAATATGTGTGCAAAATTTCGAAAAATTAAGATGCCTGGAAGTGAGTGAGTAAATGCATATGACGATGTTGGCCGGGAAATCTCCGAAGGGTCCGGCCGCCAAATGATGAAGGCTTCTCGAATAGCCGCGCATGTTCACTAATGTTGCGGCTGTATTTGTCTTACTTGGCAATCCCATCAGGTGTAGGGTACCTGCAGTTTAATGTGAAATCCGAACCGTGGGTCATCCTAATGTACTAAATCTTTACCAGAGGTGAAAGCCATTTCCAAAGTCTGTAAAAATTCCTACCAAAACCGGGATTCGAGCAGGGAACCTCTGCCCGCCAGTCACGCGCCTTAGCCAACTGAATCACCAAGGGGAAGCGGAAAGTGGGCGAAAATGAACAACATCTGTCATAAGACGGTTAAACCACTTTTCTGTTCTTACTGCCACAGTAATGAGAATACCAATACATAAATATGAAATTATTCGATTGTCATTGGTTTTTGATATGTATAAAAATTTCAGACAATTCGGAATTACTGAAGTGAGTGAAAACTGAACTGAAATTTTCTGATATATTCAACCACTTTTAAGTTGTTACTGTCAACGCAGTGAGAGTGAAATTATTGTATTTTCATCGGTTCTTAATAAGTGTGCAAAATTTCAAACGATTCGGATGTCAGTAAGTGGGTGAGCACTTAAATGAAAGTTTCCATTGCATGCAACTATTTCTCTATTGTTAATATCAAAGTAAGGGGGTGTCCATAAATTACGTAAGGTGAAATTGGGGGGGGGGGTCCAGCAAAATCTCACCAAGGTGGATGGCCAACGGAATTTTAGGGGGGTTTTTCGTTGAAAAGTGGCGGTGTATCCGGCTTGGGAATGCTGAGACCTAAAAAAAAGTTGCGAGGGCAATTTTTAGGTGGGGGGGGACTCACCTGAGGGGGGGAGGGGTCAGACCAGATCTCACAAAGTCTCACCAGAGGGGGAGGGAGGGGGGTCTGGAAATCCGGAAAAACACCTCATGTAATTGATGGATGCCCCCTAGTGAGAATAGAAGGATGTCGCTAAGATATGATTGTGTTGTCATCAATTCTTAATACATGTCCAAAATTTTTCTATTGTTACTATCAAAGTAATGAGAATATCAGGACATAGCTATGAAATAATTGTAATGTAACCAATTCTCAATACATGAGCAAAATTTCAAACAATTCGGACATTTATAATGGGGTAAAATTCAATTGCAAAATTCCATCACATTCAAACATTTACTGTCAAAGTAATGAGAATAGAAGAACATTGCTATGAAATTATTGTATATTTCAAACAGCTTGGACATCTGGAAGTGGGTGAAAATGGAATTTAAAAATTCCATTACATTCGTACAGGTCAAGCTAACATAAAGCGTGTAAAAATACTGGCAGCTTGAATATTAATTATTTTTAAATAATGGAAGTATTGCTCGAAGTTATGTGTGCTAGCAATAATGTCTTGTCAGACATAAGATTTTCAAATATTAAAAGCACACTGAAGAAGGGTCTAAATTTTCCAAAATGCAGGAAACAATGATAAATTACATTTTAATCACCTTGTATGAGACCCAATAAAAGAATACATAACGAAGTATGAGGCATATTCTAAAGTAAGTTCCGTTATTGATTATTGCTGTTGCAATGCTGCGATTGTAGTTGCGTACACATGTATTCTCAAGCTGCTAAACAACTTGTACAAACAGTGTAAGATTGCTAGTCCTCCTGAGTGGTTCATGGAGAGTAATTGACAGATGTTAGACAGTAAAACAGCCAAAGAAGTTATACATATGATCTCATGTGGTCTCTCTCATTTCTGCAGTGGACATATCAAAGTACAAATGAAATACTTTGAAATCTGTAAACACTGTACAACAAGCTCTAGGTGTTGCATGACAAAAAATTCCTAATATGACTTCACATATAACACAATATAAAAAAAGGATATGAAAAGTAAACAAATCATTTATAAAAGTTAAAGGCAAAGAGGTCTGCGACAGTATGATGTGAAAATAAATACACTCATTTTTATTTTTTATGTATTGGGCTGAGCACAAAATGAATAGCTGTTTTCAAGTTAGTTTTACTATCATGTAGAATAATTGTGTTGATTGTTTACTATCTGAAATTAGATTGTTTGCAGATGACATAATGCTGTATAAAAGGATCAAAACAATAGAGGACTGTAAACAGTTGCAGGGTGATCTGGACAGGATATCTAGTTGGGTTGGTAAACATGGGATGAAGATAAATGCAAAGAAGAGTCAGCTAATTAGATACACAGATAAAAAACAAAAGGTTAATTATGAATATAAGGTGGGGAAAGAATTGCTTGCTGAAGACTTGAAATGTAAATATCTTGGCATTACATTTGATAACAAGCTTAACTGGGCAGGACACATTGGACAGGTGGTAGGAAAAGGTTTCAAAATTCTGCACTTGTTGGAGAGAGTGATGAGGGGATGCACGAGAGAAGTAAAGGAATTGGGTTACAAAACTTTGGTAAGACCATTGCTCGAATATGGTAGTGTAGTATGGGACCCACAT
Organism: Vandiemenella viatica; assembly: GCA_031002005.1. Taxonomy (NCBI): domain Eukaryota; kingdom Metazoa; phylum Arthropoda; class Insecta; order Orthoptera; family Morabidae; genus Vandiemenella; species Vandiemenella viatica. The sequence goes on along the minus strand of JARYHS010009186.1, from coordinate 10,622,032 downwards.
TTTGAGTATCAAATACAGGAGTTGGAGAAGGTGCAAAGAAGGGCTGATAGATTTGTTTCTGGAAATTATCTCAGAATGCAATCAGTGACAGATATGATAAAGGAGCTGGAATGGGATTCATTGTAAGACAGGAGGATGAGGAGGGTAATGGGAGTGTACAGGGCATATACTGGCGATGAGGCATGGAAAGATATTGAAGTAGGTATGAAAAGTAGTTCATGGAAGGGAAAAGATGACCATGGCCATTAGCTGGCACTCGATTTCAGGCACAAGGGTGTGGGAACATTTTCTTTTTTAGGTAAGGGTGTCAGGGATTGGAATGAGTTACCAAGGGGAATGATGAATAACCTAGCGAAAATGTTAAAAGAATTTAAAGTTAAAATTAGTAGAGGTCAAATATAGGTAAGTGTAGGATAGGGGGAAGTTGGGTGTGTAGGGAAATTGCCACCGGAGTGTGTGCTTCATTGCAATTAAATTAAATTAAACTCTCCTGCCATCAGCTTTGGTAACTGAATAGTTTACTTTCTCTAGTCTTGTATAAATTCATATGGTGTAATTTTCCTGTTGTATTATTTTTTTCAGACACCTTCACACATATTCTTTTATTGAGGGGGGGGGGGGGGAGAAACCACACACAAGGGGGATAATAACAGAGTTCATTCCACAATCTGTGTTCATCATATTTGTTATGTGCTTGCAACATTCAACTATAATCTATGATAACTGACACCTCCTGCCAATTTATATTTCCTAATCTCGTCAAACCCTTACCATACAAAAGACAACACAAACAAAGGCAAATAAAAAGAAGAGAGATAAGCAAATAAAAAGAAAGATGTAAGCATGTAAAAAAATATGACGAATGATAAACATGTTATTCAGATATTACTAAAAATGTTTACATTTTTAATTACATCTGAACATACCTGTACCATATCCCACAATTATGTCATCTATTCCATCATTGTTTATATCATTCAACTGAAGAGCTGATTCTGAAACGAATTTTGGAAATTTCTTCTTCCACACATCAGTTACTTCTATCTCTGTACAAGATGTCACAATCCCTGAGGACTGATCGCTTGAACTCAGCCTCCAGAATGCCACTTGGTCCAGAGGAAATGGAAACCACACAATGAAGAACACTATTAACAGTATCAGTCCTGAAAAATAAGATAAATGGTTGTTATTTTACACAACATGGTTAGCATAAAACTGTGTAATAATCCACCTATCTCTAGCATTACTTCATATTCCTGTTATTCTTGATTACACATATGAAAGGCAAGAAAGGACATTAAACTGTAGGTTCCAGTTGAAAGGAAATAGCTGACCTACCTCCAACACAATAGCTTAGTATGCTTCCTTTGGTAGAATCCAACCAACCTTCAGATTTTGGACTTAGTCCCCCCCTCCCTTTTTTAAAAATGTGTGAAGCACAGTATTTTATAATACTGAAGAATGGACTTCGAGACATAACAGAAAGATGGAAAATTGAAGCATTTGAAATGTGGCGAAATAGAAGGATGTTGAAAGTTAAGTGGACAAATAAAGTATGACATGAATGTGTTTTGGAAATGATCAGTGAGGAAAGAAGTTTGTGGAAGAGTCTTCAGAAACAAAAGACAGAACGGTTGTTAACATTTTAAGAAATGTGGGAATGGTTAATTTGTTAGCAGAGGGAACAGCCAAAGGTATGACTACAGAGAACACAGATTAGAATATTTGAAATAGAAAAATGAGGATGAAAGTTGTAAGAGCTGTGTTGAGATGAAGAGGTTTGTGCAAGAGCTGGATGATTACATCAAACCAGTTGAGAGGGGGGGGGGGGGAGAATTGAAATGTCTGATAACAACAATTACTGTATTTTTTAATACACATTTGATGATAATTGGGAGAAAAACCATTCTTCCGCAGCTCTTAAAAATGTTTTCAAGTATTTGTCCATAGATCTCTTTTAAAGTGAAATAAAACATCTTTGTATGAAATTTCTTCAGAAATGATCCAAAAAAAGCCTAATTATGAGACTGTACCATACAGATGGACAAACATGACAAATTATGGGTGTTCTATTTTTGTCAATTTGGTTACTGAACCCTAGGATATGAAAAATGAAAATTCACAGTTTCCAGAAAAATCTATGATTAGAAAGGGTGAAATAACCAACAAAGATATAATAAAACACTGAGAAGTATTTATCATCATAGATGATTTAAAAACTCTACTGATAAAACACAACAATGTTCGGAGTCAAAAATAATTTACTTAATAACAGAAAAGAAAGGTGTCAATTTACAATGGTCATTTGGTAACTTATTATGGTCAGTCAGGCTTGAAAAAGGTTAAGAAATAAAAATTCATTCGTCACAAGTGTTTGGGTTACAGACACTCTCATAGGCTGAGAAATAAGAGAGTTAGCAGTTAGCTAAGCAGAGCAAAAACTCTTATATTAGACAATCCATACAAATGGATCTCACATGCAGAGAGAGAGAGAGAGAGAGAGAAGACATGTGGAAAAGGGATTAGTGGAGATCATGATACTGGTAGAACATCCTTCCGCTGCATTTGGTAATGATGTCACAATACTGTAGTGGTCAATCACAAAATGTATTAATTTCAAGAATTAGGTTGTAATACATTCTCAGTAGGCTTGCAACGAATATTTGGCAACTATTCGGTATTCGGCCACTTTTTTACTATTCGGCCGAATACCGAATATCTAGGTACTATTCGGCCGAATACCGAATACTTAGGATTTTTTTTTTGGTTAGATAATTGCCTAAAATAAAACGATTGATTCATTGCATGGTAATGTATTTATCTTACAATTACAAAAAATAATCGTGCATGGTCAACTTACACGATGTCAAAGCAAAACAAAAATATTAAATACCTATTCACTGGAATCATCATAATTGAAATTTAGGAGTGGAAGATTGTGATGCAGAAATACTAATTTTTCTGCATTGTCAGGTAGTAGTTTACTTCTTTTCTTCTCGTAGACATTTCCAGCTTCAGAGAAAAGCCGCTCCAAATAAACACTGCTTCCTGGCGCGAAGAAGTATTTTGCTGCAAGCTTTGTCAAACACGGAAATTTCTCTCTTCCTGCTTGCCACCAAATGTATGGATTATCATGCCATGATATACTATTAATATTTAAATAAACATCAATTTCAGTTTCAACTGCATTTTTTTCTTGTGATGCCCCTGCATTGATTGTACTTTTCTCTGTAACAATCTCTTCAAAACAATCCATAAAATATGAGTGTGTACTCTGACTGTGACCCGACTCTTCCATCATCCTCTTGGATTGAATAGGGGACGAAATCGTGCTGCCGTTGCTGCTTGTTTCACAGTACGTCTTTAGACCATCGATCAACATATACTGCCTTGATTTTTTCTTTGCAGTTGACTGGTGAAAACATTCATTTTGAAGTGAGAGTCCAAAGCGGTTGCCGACAAATAATTTTTATTTGTGCCAGTTCTTCAAATCGTTCGTTCAACCCTTGTTGCATGACAAGTCTCACTTGGCTTAAGTTGGCTGTTAGCTCTGATGTGCTAGTTTTATTGCAATATCGCGTTAGAGCAACAACATACGAAATAATTTCAGAAATGCATGCATATCCGGAACTGGTGATTTTTGTTAGTTCTTCAAATGGTTGTAGTAATCTCAAAAGTTGTTCTAAAAGTTCTCATTGAGCAGCAGTCAAGTTGACAATATTGCAGTCCGTGAGATACATTGAAATTACCCGTTTTTGCTCCATTAGCCTTAGCATATAATATGTGGAATTCCACCGTGTACTGACATCTTGCTCCAATTGCTTTTGAAGTTTTTCTTGCGCAATACTGGAATAATTGAAATGAATCACGATCCTCCTTCCTGCAGCTATCATTTCCATCGCTTCTGACTGAACTTTCAGACAATCAACAATTAATTGGAGAGTATGAATGAAACAACGAACTGAGGCCAACCCTGCATTGACATAATTTTAGGTTTTCTTGTCAGAATTAACATATTCAAACAAAACTGAAGCCACGAATCTTCCCAGTTCTCCAACATGTAACTGATAAACGTTAAGGATGATGATGTTTCGGCCTATATTCAACATTTAGTCTAAATGCCCTTCTCACAGACTTAAAAACGAGGTATGAGGATGTTGAGACTACGGAAATACTGCACTCTGTTATTGAGCCATATAGTGAAGAATGGCATATCATACTACAAGATTATTGATCGAAGTAATCACTATCGTACTATGTAGGGGGCAGTTCAGAAAGTGGTATTAGCAATTCGGTCTTAAGAAGGTTATACCAATTCCTTATCCCGTATTATGAACTATCGTAAGAAAGCTTTTCCATCTTCACACGTCATTGGATGTTATTCTTAAGGAAAAAAAAGTAATGCCATAAATAATCCAATGTAGATACTTGAGGCCATACTTCAAGCTTGTTAAAACAGGCACAGAGTGGTGGGAGGTAACTCTGCTTTAACAGGCGGGCGAGAGACGAGCATAGCAATACAGATTTTGGCTCACTCCGGCCGAATATTCGGCCAGGAAGTCTGCCGAATATTCGGTATTCGGCATATGGCTGAATATACTATTCGTTGCAAGTCTAATTCTCAGCCAACATGACACCCCATCTCAGAGTAGCATAACATTGCTATTTCAAACAACTTCGGAGTAGTTCTCGCAGTGTGTGCTGATCCATGGTGCATTCCTACCTAATTACTGTTTGAAAATACCTCCTCTTGCACTTGAATATTGCAATACTGTAAATCATTATCTCATGAGTTGTAAATTTGTTCTAGCAGTATCACGATCTCCATTAGATTTAGGAAAAACACAGGTAAACATTAAACGATTTTCTTTCAAGTTGTAACTACAATATTTTGGCAAAAGAAGATGGATCAATGTGATCACTGGACCTACAACATACACCAGTTTGAATAAATTAATTACAAGGTTTCTAGTGTGATTTCATCAACTAAGTCTGCAGTGGCACATAATAACAGAAGAACTATCTAAAGAGAGGATAGTGAAGGCTGCCATCTGTCAAGGAACACTAAAAGCTTTCTAGAAATGTGTTTTATGTTATGTTGTGCATCTTTATGCTATGTGACTAATGAAAACTACCTACAAACTAAAAGCATGATTGTTGCTGTATCAGGAATGAGAATTGGTCATGACTATGGTGTAACTATCCATGACTATAGCCAATTAATATTCTGAAAAGATTTTATTTCTTTTTGTGGTCTCATAAGAAGAAATGGTATTTTTGAGTTTGAGAGCTACTCAGATACTTGTTCAAATCATATTACTGAATAATTTCCCCCCTGTAACTTCTAATGGAAAACTATTCTTGTAATCTAGTATATATTTTAACATGATTTACATTGGACCCTCAACAGAAGGTCACGTAATAATTATCTCTTAGGAAGGAAATTCTACTTATTAGTATAGATTTGTTACAGAAAGTGCAATTGTACTCAGCAGATTTAAATAGAACAGAAACTTAAATTGGTGACTCTAGAAGGAATTGTTCTTTAGATTTGATTTTTTTTTTTTACATATGTTCCCCTTTTTCAATTCATTACTTAATTAGTATAGAAGGTTATCATCAAACAGAGGTTCCGTGCATGAAAATAGTAAATGCGCATTGCTCGGTGATCTTTTGTCTCTTTCTCTAGCCCCGGACCGGATCTGACTGCCAGTTCCAGTTGCAAATCCAGGGGGGGGGGGAGGGGGCTAGGGGGTTAAAGGCGGCATGACTATAAAGTCTACCCTTACCCAACTCAAGGGGGCACCCCAAATGAAATACACTCAAGCCTACCCCAAACTAAAATCCACTCAAAGCCCCCCTTCCCCATCAAACCAAAATCCTGGATCCGCCACTGGCCGGTTCAATATAGATATATATATATATTATGCACAAATTACACACAAAAAACCAACATTACATTCAACAGTAAGAGATTGCCATATACACTAATGTTGTGAATACGAAAGTAATTGTTGTATTTTAATGACTAACCGATCTTGATGAAATTTGACAGGGGAATACTGTGTATCACCAGGATGGACATAGGATACTTTTATTTGAGATAAATAACAAATTTTGCAATGAAATTCTGAAAATTAGCCAAACGGTGATAGATTCAGAATGCGTGAGAAGTCTATGTTGTTTTATTGATTGCTCAGGGTTTGTTTCTCCCACAGGCAGTTTGTATAGACAAAATAATCAGGATAGATTAACCAGGGTGCCTGACACACACAAATTTTATGAAGTGCTACAATATCCAATGACATTTAGCAAGGGGCAAGAAGGGTTTCACTTCAAGAACTGTAAATCAACCCAGTGACAGGTCTCCCCATGACTAAAAAAAAATGTGTCCTGTATGGATTTTTATGCCAACCACTTGATGACACATGAAGATTTTAATGTAATACCATAGTCGGTCAATTCGCCAATCAGTTTTATGTCAGTGTATACAACGTTGAGAGTGAACGCTTGCAATTCACCGCCATATTATCCTGAATCCTTGCTTTTTGGGACACCTTTTACATAACTTAAAGCTTTCTATAAACAATTCTAAGACCTTGTATACAAAGTTGGAGGTAACAGCTAATATACCATATTCACACATATACAATATTAATATGTGCAATGACATATATCTGTGAACATTAATGTTGATAAACATTACGTAGAACAAATACACTGTAGTGTACAACTACTTTATGGATCATTAATTGTAAAATGGATGATGTCATGTGCCATTCAGGTCCAGATACAATTTAACCAGGGAAACAGTCAATTAAGGGTGTACCAAAAAGAAATTGACTTAAGTTTAATACTTGTCACAATGGCTGTTAATGACATACCTTTCAAGAAAACTTGTACTTGAAAGCAAAAATAAACTTATCTTAGATGCTACACGAAAGTTACCATATGTGATAGGGTTACCAGCACAATTTGATGTTAATGACAGAATATGCACTCTACAGCAGTGGGTGTAAAATTGCTGGCAAGTTTTTGAGGTGTCATATGAATATGTTGCTATCCTGTTATAACAAATATAATGCAACAGTCCAGGCTGCATTACAATCCAACAACCATGCCAGTATATTGGCATCTGAAAATCAAATGAGCTCAAGTTATCAATGGAAACTAAATTCTTCACCCCTTGTGCTGTAACAAAGTGAGTGCTTTTCATTATGGTCCAGGCTGCATTACAAACTAACTATGAAACCTGCATATTGCTGCTTAAAATTCAAGTGAGCTTAATTTATCAGTGAAACTAAATCCCTCAAACTTACACTGCAACAGGTGTCAGCATTTGGAGACTTAAATACCTTTCATCAACAACCATTTATCATAGAAGGTTGGGCTGCTTTACTTCATTAGTATATATTTTGTGTCTTTAATAAGCACATATTCTCTAAATAATACTAAGAAATGTGTGCACTGACTTTCAGACAACAGAGCACTATTATTTAAGAAAAATTGCATATTAAAGCCACAAAATATACAGTAATTATATGTTTCAAAATGTGGATAGCTGCATGTATGTTAATAAGCAACAAACATGCTTGTTAAGTATGGTAATGGAATGTATTCATAAGTTATCACAAAAAATTTCCAGCAATTTTACATTCATTGTTGCAAAGTGCAAGTGCTATTGCTGCCTTCAAACATAAAAACTGATAATGCTTTTGCAAATGGTTAAGTTCCATGTGGCATCATATCTAAGATATGTTTTCATATAAATCTCGAAACATATGTTCCAGGGAATGTGCGACAACTTTAAACAAAACAAAGACGTGATATTTGGTATTCTCGTATTGGAACACTGCTTCAACCTAACCAAAAATGCCACTATTGTCATAGGATGTCACCTACGAATGCTGGTGATCACTTACCGTTTAACCTTAAATTTTTTGTGTGAAGTTTATGTAGTTTGTATGTACATATATTTGATGGCAGCAATAGAACCATATTATTAAATAATAAGGAACATGCGTAAACATTTTCAGTCAGAAAGGACAATTCACTCTTGTGGCCAAGGCATTGTATTCGAACCCTTATATTTAATACAGAACTACACATTTGATTGTTTAATTTCCGTAATCAAAAAAAAAAATCTAAAATTACCTAATAGTGTAGTTAAGGCTATTACACCGTAACAGCAAGGTACGCATAGCACTTTACAGGAGGAATATTTGCCAATTTCAATCTGTTGGTTGCCATTTTTAAATTTTCTTCTGGGAGCCATAAGGGGCCGTTTAACACCCCTTTCCTCATCAACTTTAAAGCCATTTCTTCCATCACGAATAAAAACTTCGTCTTCAACATCGTCACTAGCATCATCATCATCGAAACTGTCTTTAACAGCTAACTTAGGTATAGAATAAGACATTGTACAATACAAAAATATTTAAGAAAAATCAGTAAGGCAAAAATATAGAGGAAGAGAACAAATTCGGGAAAATCTTCGTCCTGGAAAGCAGAAATCCACATTTCAATCACCATAATAGCATATTTCCTACGTTTCGTTATTACAACTCTTGCATTCTAACATCCAGCTGTCACAATAAAACCAACGATGGTAGAACACCAAAATTCAAACCGAACATATCATCTTTGCACACGAATTTTTATTTTGTATAACCTGACTCAATATGATTTGAAATCATTATATTTTTAATGAAATCTGTAAATAAAGCGTTATTCTGAATACTAAAATTAGGAGGAATGTTGTGCAGTATAACGATACAGTAGCAAAGTGTACATAATTTCTTTTGCCAAATGTAACCCTAGACAATTGTTCCAGGGATGAATTAAACACATCACACAAAAAAATAACTCATTGCCTTCCTACAGCTGTCACAATTATATAAGGTGACCGACTCGCTATGAAGCGGTCTAGATCAGGGTTTTCTTCTTCTTCTTCTGCGGTAGTCAATCCTGGGATTGTTGGGTGGCAGTCTTCCATTTAGCTCTATACTCTGCCCTCCCCTTCATATCTACATATCTCCTGCAGCCAACATCTTCCATTATCTGCTGGATGCATTTTAAACGTGGTCTTCCTCGATATCTCTTTCCTTCTACCATTCCCTCCAGTATTGTTTTTAATAAGCTGCCATGATATGTCCAATTAATGTTGTCCTCCGCGTTTTAATACTTTTCCATAAAGAGTTATACTCTCCCGCTTTTTCAAAAATTTCCTCATTAGTAATCTTGTCCCTCCAGCTAATTTTTAACATTCGTCTGTAGCACCATTGCTCAAACGAAACAAATTTTCTTTTCTCTTCTGTACCAACTGTCCAGGTGTCACATCCATACAGGGCAATGCTCCAGACATAAGCGTTTAATAGTCTTTTCCTCGTTGTCCAGCTGATATTATTTGTTGTAAAAAATAGTTTTTTTTCTGTTGAACGCTATTTTTGCTTGAGCTATCCTGCAGTTTATATCATTCTTGCATCTTCCATCATTTGTGATTTTGCTTCCTAGGTAGCAGAATTATAGCACATCCTCAAATGCTTCACCATTAATTTTAATTTTTGAGTTTTTATCTTTCCCACATACCATGACTTTCGTCTTCGCTTTATTAATTTTCATATTGTACTCCTTCCCCATTGTTTCCTCCATTCGTTCCAAAATTTTCTTAAGGTCCTCTTCACTTTCTGTTACTATCACAATGTCATCTGCAAATCAAATTATTTTTATTAGTTTTCCCTCTATGTTTATCCCAACATCAATTTCGTCTCTGATCTTATCCAGTGAGTCTTGAATATAGGCATTCAAAATTAAGGGAGACAGGGCACAGCCTTGTCTAACTCCTTTATGTATTGCTGCTTTCTCTTGTTTATTTCAAATTTTTATAACAGCCGTTTAATTTTTGTAAAGATTCCATATTAGCCGCCTATCTCTGTATTGTATACCTATTTTGCTGAGGATCACAAACATCTTCCCCCATTTAACATTATTAAATGCTTTTTCAATATCTATGAAACCTAAATACGTTTTTTTTGCCTTTCTCTATTCTCTTTTCTAATATTAGCCTCAGTGCAAGAATTGCTTCCCTTGTACCTCTCTTCTTCCTGAAACCGAATTGGTCTTCTGTTAGAAACTCTTCTACTTGTTTTTCCATTCTTTCTAGTACTACATTGGTGATAATTTTTGATGCATGAGCTAGTAAGCTTATTGTTCGATATTGCTCACATTCTTTAGCACCTAGCTTCTTTGGTAAGGGAATGATTACATTTTTCTCAAAGTCTGAGGGTATTTTTCCTTCCTTATAAATACCCTGTACTAGCTGGAATAATCTTTCTTTCATTACATGACCACTTTTTTTTCAGGGGTTCCGATTTCAGATTATCGATACCCGGTGAATTATTATTCTTTAATCTCCCAAGTGCCATTTCAAATTCCTCTCTTAACATACTGTATCATTTATTTTCTTCTTCCACTTCATCCTCTCTTTCTAGAATCTTATTTTCATCTAATTTTGCATCCTCGTACAGGTTTTCTATGTATTGCTTCCACCTTTTCACAATTTCACCATGATCACTAAGGATGTTGCCACTTCAACATCTACATCTACATCTATACTCTGCAAATTACAAATACTGTGGGTGGCAGAGGGTGCTAAGCACCAATCCTAATTCTGCGCATTCCAATCCCGAACAGATCGAGGAAAGAAGGAATACATGAATGGATCAGTACGGCATATTATTTCTCTAATCTTATCCCTCCTGTCATTGCGACCTAAACAGGTTGGCGGAAGAAGTATTTCATTGCACTCGTAACTTAAAGATTTTCGCATATTCTCCAGCAAATTCAAACGAAAACGACGTCGTCTGTCCGTCAAACAATCCCAGCCCAACCCACGAATCAGCTCTGTGATACTTACGTAAGGACTGTAACTAGCAGTCACGAATCGAGCGGCTCTTCTCTGTACTTTTTCTAATGTGTCAATCAATCCCTTGCGATACGGATTCCAAATTCCACAACAGTATTCCAAATGCGGACGCAATAGTGTTTTGTACGCTATTTCCTTTGTATGAGCATTACAACTTCTCAAAATATGTCCTATGAATCGTAGTTTGGAATTAGCTTTACCTACAACGGAAGTTATGTGCAAATCCCATTTCATTTTGCTTTGTACTGTTACGCCTAGATACTTCAGGGAATCCACAGTGTCAACAACCGAATTGTTAACTTTGTACTCGTGAGCAAGCGGGGTGTTTTTATTACTTATGTGCATTGCCTTGCACTTTTTACAGTTAAGTGTAAGCTGCCAATTACGGCACAATTCCAAAATAACACCCAGATCGCGCTGAATTTCTAAGCAATCGTCGGAGCACCTCACTTCCCTATAAATAAGTGCATCATCAGCAAAAATCGCATCCTGCAATTAAAGTTGTCACCGAGATCGTTTATAAAAATTAAGAAAAGAAGTGGTCCTATTACACTTCCTTGAGGAACGACCGAAGTAACTTCTAGTTTAGAAGAGGCTTCCCCGTCTACAACGACATACTGTGACCGACCAGTTAGAAAATCGCGTATCCATTCGCAAATCTGATCAGATATACCATACGCTCGGATCTTCGGTAAAAGTCGGTTGTGTGGTACAGAGTCAAAAGCTTTCTGAAAATCCAAGAAAATAGCGTCAACTTGTGATCCTGCATCAATAACTTTAATTACATCATGCGAAAATAGAGCCAGCTGCGTTTCACATGATCAGTTCTTCCGAAATCGGTATTGGTATGCTGTAAGTAACTCGTTTTCACATAGAAACTTTATAACGTTAGAGCATATGACATACTCCAGAAGTCTACTGCAAACAGATGTTAGCGATATCGGTCGATAATTCATAGGATCTCTCCGATCTCCTTTCTTGAAAACGGGAATCACCTGCGCAACTTTCCAGTCAGAAGGTACTTTTCTTTCCTCTAAAGATTTACGAAATATATCTGACAGAAATGGTTCTATTTATTCCGGGTTTTCCGAAAATACTCTTACTGGTATACCATCGGGACCCGGCGCTTTCCCCCACTTCAGGAGCTTTAATTGCTTTATGATACCTACACTATCAATTTGTACTGGATCCATCACAAATTCAACACGCAATGGAAAAACGGGAACGTTTTCCATGTTTTCGTCAGTGTAAGAATTTTTAAATTCGGCGTTAAATACGGTAGCCTTGTCACGGCTGTCATCAACTTCCCGACCGTCTTGTAGTAGAACTGGTATATTGTTGTCACAACCACTTATTTTTTTCACATACGACCAAAATTTCTTTGGATTTTCAGTGAGGCTCTTGGAAAGTGAGTTGCATCGAAAGTCATTCAAGGCCTCGCGCATCGCATTCTTGACCTGTCCTCTTGTCTCAGCTAGCTTTTCTAAATCACTCCTATACATCGTCCTTCTTGAGTGAGCATGTATCTTCCTTTGCTTTCTAAGTAAACCACGGGGGATCGTTTCCATCCCTGATTGTCCTTTTCGGTATATGTAAGTCCATATCTTCCCTGACTATATTCATTACTCGAAGCCACATGTCTTGAACCGAGCCTCTTCTTTGTACAATGGTAATGTAATTATCGCTCAAAAACGTTCTTAAACTCTCCTTTTGGGTCTTTTCGAACCTGTAAACGACCCTTTCTTTTTTCTTTTTGCGCTCGACTGTTAATTTTACTGTAGCAATTACAGCTTTATGATCACTTATTCCCGTGGTGGTAGAAATGTCCGTAAATAATTCAGGCCTATTTGTAACGAGAATACCTAAAATGTTTTCGTTATCGTTGTCGCACCGCGTTGGTTCAGTGTCGAGTTGTTCAAGATTAAGATCTGAGAAAAGGTCAAGAATAATCTCACAAGATATTTTATCCCTGCCACCAGTAACGTGTGCGTAATTACTCCAGTCAATATTCGGCAAGTTGAAGTCGCCTCCTAGTATTTTTCCATGATTCGGAAATTTACGAGCTATATTACTTACGTTATTTCTTAAGGCCTCAGCAACAGCTACATCTGCATCTGGTGGACGATAGAAAGACCCTATTACAAGTATTGTCCTAGCTACTTTTAGTCTAATCCATACAATTTCACAGACCGTATCAATATTTATTTCGTTACACGACAGGTATTTACGAACAGCTATAAATACACCACCTCCATTTGAATGTAACCTATCCTTACGGAAAACATTCATGCTATGGTTAAAAATTTCTGCTGAACTTATATCCGGTTTTAACCAGCTTTCAGTACCTAATACAATATCAGCTTCTGTGCTACTAATAACGCTTTCCTCCTTATACAGTTATACAGTTTTTATATGATTTCGATGGAACTTCGCAAACAAAGAGAAAAAGAAAAATACTGTCCACATGAGTTTTAGAAAAATCCAATCACTGTCCCTTTTCCCACTTCCTTAATTATTGTCAATATTCTTTATACAAAGTTACAGTTTCTATCCGATTTCGAACGAAGCATGTACATATATACTAAAAAAAAAAAAAAAAAAAAAAACAACAACAACAACAGAAAAATGATGTCTACATTTCGTTTGCAGAAACCAAAACTATCTAACCCTTTCCATTCCCTTTAATTTTTGTCATTTTCTTTACACAAAGTTACAGTTTCTATCCGATTCTGAAGGAATTTTGCACACATATGCTTTAGAAACATACAAAAGAATTCTTTTTAGTTTTCAAAAGCTAATCCTCTCTCCCCTTCCACACCCACACTTCTTAATGCCCAATGTTCTTCATAAAAACCCACAGTTTTTATCAGATTTTGAAGTAACACTGTTCACGTATACTTTAAAATAAAGAATAACATATTGTTTACACTCTGTTTACAAAACACTTTACCTCATTTAATTTTTGCAAATATTCTTCATAAAAAGCTACAGCTTTTATCCAATTTCGTTGGAACTTTGCACATATATACTTTAAAATAAAGAGAAATGTAGTGTCCACATTAGTTTTATAAAACCCAAACTACTCTCCCGCTTTCCACCTACTTAATATACACATAGCTTTTATACGATGTCAATGGAAATTGGCACATACATACTTTAAACCAAACAGAAAAAGACTGATGTCTACATTTTGTATACAAAAACCCATACCCTCTCTTCATTTACCCCCACCGCTTTTAATTTCCAGTATTCTTTATAGAAACACACAGTTTTAAATCTCATCAAAACCAATTCAGCTGTTTCTAAGATATGACATATTCATGAAATTAGTGTATCATAATTTTCAATTCGCGTTGTGAAAACCCATCAAATATCTCTATTTTCTGCGTGATGCCGGAACATTCAGAAATATTCCGGATACAGATTTATGTATGTGATGTGTATTAATTCCTGGATGGTACAAGTTTCGACTATCGAAAAGCAGCTTTAACAGATGTTGTGATTATGTTGAAACGCAGCCTGGAGCAAAATTTCAACTGAGATTCCTTATCACAGCATCTAATTCACCCTGTTCTGGGACTTGTTGGGGTATATCAATGTTTAGTTTACTTCTGGAAATGTCTGGTACCGAAGTAAGGAAGTTTGGTACACACGGTACACATTGGAAATATAAAAATAGTGTACGGGTAAATAAATCTCAAATTGACTGGACAACGCCGGATATTCTGGTAGTATATATATATATCGAAAACTCATTCCTTCATTCGGGAATTCCGAAAACTCGTAATTCTGATATCCATGTTCTAGTGATTTCATACAAATATTTAGCCGATTTGGGATTTGGTCTCAATTTGACCTATTTTCTTAAGACCGCAGCACCATCAACAAATCACCTGCAAAGATACGTGTCGCCGATCACATCATAACTCCAGTTGAGTCGTCGTTAATTCAGAAACCGGCAAGCTATTGAAGAAGTCAATGTTATAGCGTTGTCGGATATTTATTGCTAAAATTACTTAATCTGAAGGGAGATTGGATCCGCCCCTTAGGAGGCATACTAAGGACGGCCAGTTTCTTTCCTCTGGGACCAGGGAACGACTTAGCGTAGCTCATATGATCAAATACAACTCATAAATATCCCTGCCGCCAGAGGGATTTGAACCCGGGGTTGGAGTCAGAATTTTTTAAAAGCAAGTGCTTTAATCACTGAGCTATCAGCAAAATGAGAACTGCTGTACCATATTGAAAATACAGAACAAACTATAATACCACTAAAAATTTAATAATAAAATAATTGTTTCAATAATAATAATAATAATAATAAAAACCGCCTTAAAAAAGAAACACACTAAAAATTTTAAATCAACTTCATACCTTGCTTAGAAGAAACTGAAGGTGACTGGACAATATTTTATATTGTTATTATTATTATTGAAATTTTTAGATTGATCAGTTCATTATGGAGTCAGTGCCAGTGTACATTTGGTATAAAAAAGCCCAACAGCTCTCTCCATTTACCCCCACCCCTTTTAATTTCCAATATTATTTATAGAAACACACAGTTTTAAATCCCGTCAAAATCAATTCAGCTGTTTCTAAGTTATGCCAGGATATTCATGGCTGATGCATACCTCTCATGATTCTCTACTTTTGTTATAGCCACTTGATTCCTATATAGATTATAAACTTCTATCTCGGTATTTTACACTTGACTTCTTTAAAATTTTGAACATCTTGTCTCACCTGACTCAAAAGCTTTTTCTAAATCATGAAATGCCCCAAAAGCCTTTGTTTTTCCTGAACCTCCCTTCAAGTATTAATATTAAAGCCATAAATGCTTCTCTTGTACCACGGTTTTTCCTAATCTCAGGCTGAACTTCAGCTGCTATCTCTTCTACAGTGATTTCTATTCTTTTCTATTTTATTGTGGTCAATAATTTTGAATAATTTTTTTGCTTTTGGGTTTATGCCTCGTATACATCTAGATCATTAGTGGCGGGGGAGTACTGGGTGCAAGGAATGGGAAGGAATTTGTTCATGGCCTTTTGAAGGAACCATTCGGCATTCGCCTGGAGTGACTTGGGAAACCATAGGAAAACCAAATCTGGATGCCCGGACTGGGATTTGAACCTGCATCCTTCCGAATGCGAGGCCAGAACATAACCGCTTACCCAACACGATCGGTCAATTCTGAGGCATGTGATGTTAGACTTATGGTGCTACAGTTCTCACATTTGTCTACTTATGCTTTCTTTGGAAGTTTAAAAATGATACTTTTATTAAAATCAGTTGGAATTTTTCCTGTTTCGTTACTTTTTTTTTATAGCAGTTTAAATAATCTTTGGATTCCGTATTCTCCTATGAATATTAGAAGTTCTGTATGAATTTCGTCAATTCCAACTGCCTTATTTGATTTTAGAACCTTTGAAAGCTCTGTCAAATTCTGTTCTTAAAACAGGATCTCTTAAGCCATCAGTGTCAACATCGTTCTCTTAACCAGTATAATGTTTAATTCATCTACATCATACAGTTTCTCTATGTATTCATTCCACCAGTTGGCTCTGTATTCTGAGCATAACTGAGGTTTCCCATCAGCAGTTTTAATGTTTAGACATCTTTTCTTCATATCTCCAAAACCTTGTTTGATCTTCCTGTAAGAAACATCTACGTAACCTGCGACCATTTCGTTTCTACTTCTACTCTTTTTTGCACTTTTTATTATGCTCTCCTCCGTGGTCGTCTTCAGATTGTACAGATTGATCCTCGCTGGGACCGGTGATCAGTGATCAAGGAATTTCGAGTCAACTTGCAGCCGGTATTTATCTACTTGCTGCCAAAATAGGTCTTCCAATATGTGGGGACTGGTAGTGCGTGGTTCCGAACATGTGGCGCGGGTGGGGAGCGATATCCGTGCGCTTCGGCTGTATGCTGAGGTGTGATGAGCACTACGATGGTGCTCTGCGAAGCCGTGTCCGTCAGTGGCGCCCATACCGTAGTGCCGGTCGGGTGCGGTGCAGCGTGCACTCGGAGAGTGGCCCGTAGTGCGGGACCCTGTTGTCCGTCGATGTCGTTCGCGCTCTCAATCGGTTGCTGGGGAACGTGCGCCGAGGCAGGTCCGCAATGTGCTCGGTCGCTTTGACTTCCGCTCTCTCCCCTGCGGAGGGGGTAGGTCCGTGCGCGCGTGGAATTAACAGAGTGGCTGTAGCTACACGGCAAGGTTTCAACTTCGGCCTGTTCTCTGGCAGGCGTCGCTTCGCCGTCACTCGCACATGGGTGGCGAAGTGTGTCTAACCTCACCATCCCCGCTGTAATGGCGGATAATTCGGAAGAGATGTGTTTGTGCTGTGGCGGCGAATGCTGGATAGTTGATGGATCGGAGGGACTCCGCGAGGGTTAACTTCGGTATGCCCTTTGACCGGACCCATCTACCCTGGAGCGTTGTTGTTGGCCCGTGTTTGCAGTCCACCACCGTCTGATGACGAGTGCCTGACTGCGGTCGTTCGCATCACGCCTGCACATACGGTGCCAGGGTAAACGCTGATCGCCGAGGACAGCACATACCGTGCCCGACGGAAGCAGTTCCACGCCTGTCGCAGCGCCGCGGACCCGAGACTTCACAATGGCAATCTGCAGCTGTGTCATCCCACTGCCAACCGTCGCCATCTATGAACGGGAATAAACACCATGACACAACAGTTTTTAACCAAAACTCAGTTTATCCAAAGCCTGAGATGTTTCATATTCTCCACTGAGCTAGATCAAACTTAAATTGCTAAGACCTTTTGCTCTAATTAATGTACAATTTCAATCACGTGTGTCATTTATTTTATTTAAATGTCGCTTTCCCGGTTCTCTTAGAATTCCGGGCAACACCTCTACAGTGGCTAGAGCTGACCCTGGTAATGCTGCGCGGTGCGAAAGCCTTCGGGTTAGATAATTTCAAAGGGAAGTAGAGGGGTTAGGCAGACTAAGTCTCACAATTGATAGCCTCAAGAGTTTATTGACAGGCTTCAGTCACAACTGTTATGCAGCCTAACAGCTTGAGCTATTGTTAAGTCCCAAAAGGTAGAAAATACAATAAGTGCAGCTTACTTTGTGAGTGGTGAGGAGCCGCCAGCCAGTCAGCGCAGTTCTGTGGTACGCACTATTTTCATGGGTCAAGCGATCTATCTGTACCGCCCAGTGACGGGCTTATATACACTACCCACGCTGACTGGGGTAAACATGCTTTAAAACATTGATGTAATTGGGTCGCCGGCTTGGCGCAACTCACCTACCCTCTAGAGAAAATGAAAATTTTTTAATGGCGTTTCTTCGTACATAAGCTAACCTACCACTATCCAGCCACTCAGGACGCGTAACGGGAGGAGTACCAATGCAAAGTGATTCAACATTGGCCTGCCTGGCCGCTGACTTACTATATACACTCCGCGTGGCTTGACCAGGTAGAACTCACATTAAATTAAACTCATAGTGTCTCCATACAGTACATTTGAATCACTACATCACCTAATATATATAATTATTGTACAACAGTTAAAAATATAATTTACAGTTGCTGCTACAACACAGGTTTGTATACGTCTCTAGGGGTACGTAAACAAACGCGCTTTATTGATTTACCGAGATAAACAAATGGTTCGGCATGACATCCTAATCTATTTACAAAATTAAATCTATAAACCATCCACGCACGGGTGCGGCGTGATCCCTGGTGGTTCGTCGGTCGCGGGGCCCGTTGTTGCGGTGAGCCGTTAACCTGCGGTCCACCATTGCGTCGTTCCGCGGCAGGGGTTCGTGGACCTGGTGAGGGTGCCCTGCTGCGGGGGCCGGCCTCAAGTGGGGGGGGGGGGGTGTCCCCCCACTCAGTTTTTTGCGGGCCGCTTGCAGCAGCGTGTGCCTGCAATACTCATAGTGGTGTATTAGCCACGTGGTTGGGACAAGCAAAAGTACCACAACAAGTCCAATGATCAGTAGGTTAATATGTTCTCCTGAGGTGCGGGGCACTTCCTGGAATCTAGCTGCTAACTTGCTCCACTCCGTGTCTACATGTTTCAGATCATCTATGTGGTGGGCCTAAATGTGTGGGACCCATAATCGATCTATTGGAGACAGGTTTACTCCAGACCCCGTAAACTGTGGTAGATCCTGGAGTAAGTCCAGCGTAGGTATGGTATCGAGGATGGTTGCTACTGTGGTGAGCACTTGCTCCGACTGCACCATGATGTCCAATCCATGCCCCCTACACTTCTGGCTGAACGTCAGTTTTCCTGTACCCGCCAGTTGAACATCGACGGGGTGTTGCTGCTCACAAATCACAGTAACTCGTACATATTTGGGGGCCGCATAGAACCAGGTGTTCCCATCAGGCTGTGTCCACGGACTGTGGCTGAGTTTCGCCACTCTGCGTGCTCAATTGCTTGGCATACTGCGTGGTGTTTGCAGTAACCTGATCTCACAGGGCCCGCCTTGTATGGCCGATTGTTAGTAAACAGCTGTCGTGTAATGAAATAAATAACAATACGGTCTTTGAAATCCTATGGATTAGACTAAAAGTAGCTAGGACTAAACTTGTAATAGGGTCTTTCTATCGTTCACCAGATGCAGATGTAGCTGTTGCTGAGGCCTTGAGAAATAATGTAAATAATATAGCTCGTCAATTTCCGGTTCATGGAATAATACTAGGAGGTGACTTCAACTTTCCGTTTATCGACTTGACTAATTACGCCCACGTTTCTGGTGGCAGGGGTAAAATATCCTGTGAGATTATTCTTGACCTTTTCTCAGATCTAAATCTTAAGCAGCTCGTCACTGAACCAACGCGGTGCCACAACGATAACGAAAACATTTTAGGTATTTTCGTTACAAATAGGCCTGAATTATTCACGGACATTTCTACCACCATGGGAATAAGTGATCATAAAGCTGTAATTGCTACAGTAAAATTAACAGCCGCGCGCAAAAAGAAAAAAGATAGGGTCGTTTACAGGTTCGAAAAGGCCCCAAAGGAGAGTTTAAGAACGTTTTTTAGAGATAATTACATTGCCTTTATACAAAGAAGAGGCTCGGTTGAAGAGAGGTGGCTTCGATTCATGAATATAGTCAGGGAAGATATGGACTTACATATACCGAAAAGGACAATCAGGGATGGAAACGATCCCCCGTGGTATACACGTGAAGTTAAAAGGTTACTTAAAAAGCAAAGGAAGATACATGCACGCTCAAGAAGGAAGATGTATAGGAGTGATTTAGAAAAGTTAGCTGTTACAAGAGGACATGTCAAGAATGCGATGCGAGAGGCCTTTAATGACTTTCGTTGCAACTTACTTTCCAAGAGCCTCATCGAAAATCCAAAGAAATTTTGGTCGTATGTAAAAAAATAAGTGGTTGTCACAAATATATGCCAGTTGTACTACAAGACGGTCGGGAAGTTGATGACAGCCGCGACAAGGCAACTGTATTTAACACCGAATTTAAAAATTCTTTCACTGACAAAAACATGGAAAACACTCCTGTTTTTCCACGGCGTGTAGAATTTGAGATCGATCCAGTACAAATTGATAGTGTAGGTATCATAAAGCAATTAAAGCTCTTGAAGTGGGGGAAAGCGCCGGGTCCCGATGGTATACCAGTAAGAGTATTTTCAGAATAAGCGGAAGAAATAGAACCATTTCTGTCAGATATATTTCGTAAATCTTTTGAAGAAAGAAAAGTACCTTCTGACTGGAAAATAGCGCAGGTAATTCCGGTTTTCAAGAAAGGAGATCGGAGAGATCCTAGGAATTATCGTCCCATATCTCTAACATCTGTTTGCAGTAGAATTCTGGAGCATGTCATATGCTCTAACATTATGAAGTTTCTAGATGAAAACGAGTTACTTACAGCAAACCAACACGGATTTCGGAAGAACCGATCGTGTGAAGCGCAACTGGCTCTATTTTCACATGACGTAATGAAAGTTATTGATGCAGGATCACAAGTTGATGCTATTTTCTTGGATTTTCAGAAAGCTTTTGACTCTGTACCACACAACCGACTTTTAGCGAAGATTCGAGCGTACGGTATATCTGATCAGATTTACGAATGGATCCGCGATTATCTAACTGGTCGGTCACAGTATGTCGTTGTTGACGGGGAAGCCTCTTCAAAGCTAGATGTTACTTGGGGCGTTCCAAGGAAGTGTAATAGGACCACTTTTTTTCTTAATTTTTATAAACGATGTCGGTGATAACGTTAATTGCTGGGTGCGATTTTTTGCTGATGATGCACTTATTTATAGGTAAATGAGGTGCTCAGACGATTGCTCAGAAATTCAGCGCGATCTGGATCTTATTTCGGAATGGTGCCGTAAATGGCAGCTTACACTTAACTGCAAAAAGTGCAAGGCAATGCAAGTAAGTAATAAAAATACCCCGTTTGCTCACGAGTACAAAGTTAACAATTCAGTTGTTGACACTGTTGATTCCCTGAAGTATCTAGGCGTAACAGTACAAAGCTACATGAAATGGGACTTGCACATAACTTCAGTCGTAGTCGAAGTTAATACTAAATTATGATTTATAGGTCGTATTTTGAGAAGTTGTAATGCTCATACAAAGGAAATAGCGTACAAAACACCAGTGCTTCCACATTTGGAATACTGTTGTGGAATTTTGGATCCGTATCGCAAGGGATTGATTGATACGTTAGAGAAAGCACAGAGGAGAGTCGCTCGATTCGTGACTGCTAGTTACAGTCCTTATGTAAGTGTCACAGAGCTGATTCGTGGGTTGGGCTGGGATTGTTTGGCGGACAGACGACGTCTTTTTCGTTTGAATTTGTTGGAGAATATGCGAAAACGTTTAATTTACAAGTGCAATGAAATACTTCTTCCACCAACCAATTTAGGTCGCAATGACGGGAGGGATAAGATGCCGTACTGATGCATTTATGTATTCCTTCTTTCCTCGTTCTGTTAGGGATTGGAATGCACGGAATTAAGATTAGTGCTTAGCACCCTCTGCCACTCACAGTATTTGTGATTTGCAGAGTATAGATGTAGATGTAGATGTAGATGTAGATTGGAATAAAAAGGTCTGTTTGCAGATGTGGATACTGGAATCTAAGTTTTTACATTCGAGCTCTAGTGTAGTGTCGTTTCGTTACATCTAGCAGTAGCAGATTCTTCGCCGGACGAAGGTACAAATAGGCGTCGTTAATTCCACTTACTAAATATGGCAGAGGCAAAGGGCGATATAGCTGAAATATGGTAGCGTCAATGAATGGTATGGTAATAGCATATCGTAACATGTCTTCCAAAACTGGTCGTATTCAACGCTGGTCGTATTCAACGCTGCCTTTACAACCGTCAATTGCTCCTGCTCCCAATGTATCAAGTGCTTCTGCTGCTCCTCTAAGTGTGCAGTTCTTTCCCGGAGATACCGACCATCAGCGTGGCTTAGTGTCCCAAAAAGGGCTTTACTGATTACCCCGACTATATTTAGCACTTATTACCGTAGATTCAAGGCGCGTGATTTTGCGCGAGAAGGTTCTGTGACCTACTTAAGGTATCAATATGGCAATTAAGGCCTTGTTCCAGCATCCTGCAGCTTCCTTCATCCCCCTCCTACTGGCTTAGTCTTTCATTGCAGTATTTTATAGTGCGCCTCACATGTACCACCGCCTGCTTATACTTATTACTTAATTCTCCTAATCTTATATAGCTTATTAACCTCCAAGTGGTACTATATATTCTTACCGTACCTTGTCCGTTAAAGTATATTCCTGTTTTGGTTATAATGGGATCTACCCGGAATCCTTGTTCCGCCGCTACCAGGCACACCATCCAGCTCACTAGAATTCCGTGCATTATCTGTGAACAGACAGAGGTGTGTTGTGTCAGTTCCGCTCATCGAAGCGGTAAATCGCAGCGTTGCGCTTACTTGCTGCTCCCGCCGCCCTTGTTGACTCAGCCCGCCGAAAGGTTGCCAGCTAAGCGAAATACGGCTTGAGCCGGTTTAAATGGACTGTGAATATCTTCCCTGTTTTCTTTCGCAATACAGCAGTAAGGCCTTTTAATTCCAATATCATATAAGGTCCCACCCATTGGGAATCTAGCTTCTTGCTCATGCCCCTCCTTAGGGCTTCATATTTAATTAATACCTGATCACCTGGATGAAACTTACAGTCTCCGTCGTAAGCTTCCTCGTACCGACTTTAATTTGCTTCAATACGCTGCCTTGCGCATTCGTGGGCCTTCTGAATATGGGATCTCAGCTCCACCGCAAAATCATCATTATTGTACTGTGGCTCAGTACAGTCCTTTTGAAGAATCCCCGTTAGGTTGATTGGTCTACCAAAAAAACAGACTAAGCGGATCGTGCCAAGTGGTGCGGTGGGGGTGGTATTAAAAACGAATACGGCGTAAGATAAATATTGGTCACAATTATTCTATTGGCTATTGGAAAAATGTCGTAAGTACTCAGTGAGGGTGCGATGCGCCCTTTCAATCCCTCCGTTACTCTGAGGCCGGTAGGCTTTAGTAGTCACCCTCTCCACCTTCAACAGTTTGCATACTCTTGCAAGCGTTTTGCTAAAAAACTGAGTACCCCGGTCGCTAATAAATTATCCAGGGATACCATAACGAAGGATTATTTGTTCTACCAGGGCTCTCGTCACTGTGCTGTCATCTTGCAGTGGCAAGGGCACTGCTACTAGACATTTGGTAAAAGTGTCTTGGAAGGTAAGATTATATCTATTTCCCGCAGAAGAAACAGGCAGAGGGCCCACTAAATCAGTATCACAGTGAGTGAACACATGTGGGGGAGTTTCCGTAGCAGTGCCATCTAAGTTCCCGGCCGTGTGACTTTATTTATTTGACAGCTGTCACAACTACGGATCAACTTTAAAACATCTCGTTCAGCGCCGGGCCAAGTATGGTGTTTCTTTAATTTTTTAAGGGTTTTTTAAATTCCGATATGCCCCCCTATGGGCGAGGAATGTATCTCGCGCAGTATGGCCTGTTTCTGCTCCTGAGCGTGGCCTCCTTCGATGTATCGCCCTCCAGCGTTTCGGCTGAGCTGACCTCAGTAGGTGTTATTATTTTGACTATCCGCCGTGCTGTCGGCTTCTGCGTGTTGTATGTTGCGCATCCGACTCAGGGCATCTGCATTGCAATTCGCCGTGCCCTTTCGGTATTTTATGATAAAATCTTATCCCTCCAATTTAAGTCTTAACTTCATCAGTATAGATGGTGAATCAGTAATACTTGCTAACCAAGTGAGGGGATGGTGGTCTGTATATACTTCAAAACTCGTACCATACACATATGGCTGATATTGCTTTATGCCCCACACCACTGCCAAACATTCCCGCTCAATTGTGCTCCACCCCCGTTCGGTTTTTAGTGAGCGACCGCGATGCATAGGCAATTTGCAAATCACCCTTGTCGTATGGTTGGCTAAGAACTGCCCCTAAAGACGTACCACTGGCATCCACACTAACGAAAAGCTGCTTGGAGAACTCCGGGAATTGTAAATTAGGCAGATTAATTATTTTGTTTTTTAGCTCTTGAAAAACAGCCTCCTGATCTTCTTTCCAATTGTACTGTACTACCTTTTAAAGAAGGTCGTTTAGTAGTTTGGCTATTCCACTAAAATTCTTGATGAACCTCCTATAGTAACCTGTTAATCCCAGGAAACCCCTCAACTCCCTTACTGTTCGAGGTGGGGGGAACTCTTTTATGGCACTAATTTTCCCCGGATCTGACTTCACGCCGTCGGTAGTTATAATGTGCCCTAAATATTTGACCTTCTTGTATAGGAAAGAGCACTTGTCCACCCTCAGTTTAAGATTATGCAGCCTAAATCTGTCAAAGATTTTTGATAGACGCTTATTATGGTCTTCCAAAGTGGGCGCATGGCACACTGTATCGTCCAAATATATTAATGCCTTTTCACCCTGAAATCTAGCCGTCACTGTATTCATGAGCTTCTGAAAACAGGCCGGTGCCGTCTTTAACCCCATTCCCATTCATTCTGATAACGCCCATATGGACCGCTAAAGGTTGTCATTTCCTTGGATTTATCATCCGGCAAAATCTGTTAGTACCCATGTGATAGGTCAAGCGTTGTAAAGTATTTGGCTTTCCCAAATCGGTTCAAGATTTCCGTTATGAGTGGTAGCGGATATACATTCCCTACTGTTATTTTATTAAGCTTGCAATAATCTATGACTATCCGCCAACGTTTCTGCCCTCCGGCATCTGGCTTCATCGGCAAGAACAATAGGGGAAAGTTCCAGGGATTTTTACTATCTGTTATCACCCCCGCCTTTTTCAATTTATCTAACTCCTAATGTAGGATTTCTTTTTGTGCCTGCGGAATTCCGTAGGGCCTCTGGTTTATTACTCGCCCCTGGGCTTCCGGAGTTAGCACTATCTCATGTTTTTCCTTGGTGGTGTAGGTCAGTTTATCCCAAGGTAAGTGAAAAATATCATTATATGCAGCGCATAGCTCCACTATGGCTGCCTTCTCTTCTTCATTTAAATGATCTACCCTAAGCTTCTGCTTTAACAATTTCATGATTTCGACCGCCAACCCATTTCTAATTACTTCAACCTTACGCACTATTGCTGGTATTTCTGTTTCATCTATCTCAATATATTCTACTGGTAGAGCGGGACAGAGGAACGTTACATTTTTTTTCTGTAGTATTCACCATAGTCGTGACACACTTCCCTGCTGTCACGTCAACTAGTGCTTCTGGCAGATAAACTCCTGGGTGTATCTCTCCCTTTTGCATTATTGCTACCCCGCTCGCGCGGCTCACAACACTTATCTTTAATACCCATTCTTCTCGCGGACCTATTTCTACCCACTCCATCACCGTGCTGTTTGCGACTTCTCTTATACTTTCCAATATGAGCCATACATCACCAATCCTAACTCTCTGTTGAGTATAGTCAATTATGGCTCCATACCTTACAAGAGGGGCCCGGTCTATTATGCCGTTCATAGCCAACTTTACCACCCCCTGCACGACATGGTACTCATGTACTATTTTCCGGCAATCTTAATTTCACAGTCCCCCTTGTTTCAATACACTCCTTCCTCGATGACTTTTATTCGCATTGCATTCGCTACTTGTAACACTTTCTTTGGGGCACTTTCTTGTAATAAACAAATCTGTGAATCACTGTCCAAGAGAAATGTTAGAACCTCAATCCTACCATCCATGCAAGGAATTGTTACCATCTCGTTATTGTTTCCGCAGCCTACTGTAAATATCTTATTATCATAGGCATAATCTAGCTGGCCCCCTATGCCTAGTTGCAGTTTTCCATTTACCTCTTCGCCAGCATTAACCGTGGAAATGCATTACAATTTTCAAGCTTGTGCCCTTCACGCTTAAATTTATTGCATTTACTGGGATGGTGAAAGTTACACTCCCCTTTGTGCCCCGACAAGTTGCATTTCCCGCACCGCGTACTGGGTCATAATTTCCCTTATAGTTTCCCCTGAATTCTTCCAGATTTATTTCTTTTAACCTCCCCGGCCCTTGACGCCAAGTTCTCAATTCTTTAAGAATATCTTGCTCATATTTATCTACTTCCACTGTCCTAACACTGTTGCCAGAAAAATTCGTACTTTGACATTTAGCTTGCCCTCTGTTATTAATTCTTCAGTCCCTTGCCATATGTCCAATTTTCCCGCATGAAAAACGAGTGGGTTTTGGGGGATCCCTTCTTAATTTGGGCATCTCAATCCTTTATTCCATCTCTTTCCATTGTGCACTTAACATAGAATTCTCTTCCCCAACAGCTATTTCTACTAATTCTGTGAGCCTGACTTTCTGATCCCTCCTTTATATTATAGTGTTAATCCTTTCTTTCCTCAAACCTTGAGTAAATACCACCCTTCCCAATTTGTAGATAAGGCTGGTTGCACCTGGTAACACTGTTTCCGACACACTCCGTAGCAGATTCTCGGAATACATACTGTTTTTTTTTTATTTTTTTTTTTTTTTTAAATCATTTCTGGCTTCCCAGTCTACTATTCTTTCTCCTACCTCCTGTTTACTTGTGAAAAGTGAGTATGCAAAGTAGTCTAGTGTATGATGGCACCCATAATCCTCCACTAGTATCGCCCTTATTTCTGGCCATGTTGAGACTTTGTCTCGCGTCATTAATTTATACCATGCTGAACCCACTATCTTGGTTTTGATACATTTAACTAACAAGTCTTTATCTGTTGGTGCTACCAAATCTATTGCAATAGCACAGTTATATAAAATTCCCATAACTGTCCCTTGCTACCGTCGAATGACTACGGTACTAACTTAAGAGCCTCTGATAAGCTTTAATATCCAGCCATCTCTGCAGTATTATTTATTTGGATTTCTTCTACTTCCTCTACGCCCCCAGCGCTACGTGTGAGCGGCATTGTGACCCCCTTTCAATGTTATGCTGACTTATGCTTACGCCACCACTGACTGCTTACTCGTTCTACAATTGCCGCCTGTCAGCTGTTTCCAGCGGCCTCCGAATACTCACCATCCTGGCTATTAATCTGCAACTTAATATCCTACCCCCACTCCTGGGCCCCCTTTATTTCTACAAAGTTAATAGGGCTTTAGACCCAACAATAATTGCCAAAGTGATGTCGTTTTTCTCTTCCAGGATACAAGACCCCTACACTGACACCAAAATTATATTCCTACTCTCTCGTTTCCGGTTCTCTTAGAACTCCGGGAAACACCTCTACAGTTGCTACAGCTAACCCTGGTAATGCTGCGTGGTGCGAAAACCTTCGGGTTAGATAATTTCAGAAGGAAGCAGAGGGGTTAGGCAGACTAAATAGCACAACTGATTGCCTCAAGAGTTTATTGACAGACTTCAGTCACAACTGTTATACAGCCGAATAGCTTGAGCTATCGTTAAGTCCCAAAAGGTAGAAAATACAATAAGTGCAACTTACTTTGTGAGTGGTGAGGAGCCGCTGGAGCCACCAGCACAGTCCAGTGGTACGCACTATTTTTGTGGGTCAAGCGATCTATCTGTACCGCTCAGTGACGGGCTTATATACGCTAACCCCCGCTGACGGGGGTAAACGTGCGTTAAAACAGTGACTGATGCAATTGTGTTGCCGGCTTGGCGCAACTCACTGGCTGGCACGCGTCAAGATAAATAAAGTTCATTTTGCTTCAATTTTTTTTAAAAGAACATAAAGATATCAATAATTTTTTTTTTATAAATGAGTGAGATTTAAATCTCTAGAATGATAAAGTTAAGCACCCTATCCCTATTAAAATAATTATTAATATATAAAAAAGAAGGTTATATTTCAACTTCCTACAGTAATCTCATCTTTACCTTCCCCAACTATCGCGTTCCAATCACCCATAATTATTAGGTTTTCATGACACTTCATATATTGGATTCATTCTTCAATTTCATCGTAAATTTTCACTATTGCTTCATCATCCTCTTGTGACGTCGGCGTAAACTCTTGTACTGACGTGTCTGGAGCAGGCTCAGTTTCTACCATCATCAAAATAATACTATCACTAAACTGTTCATAATAACTCACCAGTTTTCAAACTCTACGCCGGTAACTCCTCTGACAGCTTGAGTCGGTCTTATTCTTTCCAGAACTGATTGCCTACCTCTGCCCGTCTGACTTTCCTCTGTTAGCGTGGCTGTTAGGGAGAGGGCCGGAAATTACGAAAATTCCGCCATACTATTTAAAAATCCAGAATCATTTCAATGCAGACGAAACTGCGAAATGATTGTATAAACGTATCTCTATGCTTCGGAAATACAGACCAGAACAGAAGATCATCTAATTGTTCCTTGGAAATAATGTAGATCCTAACAATGTATCACAGTGTAACCATACATGAGCTTTATAAACGTGAGTTGTTAGAAATTTTTCAGAAAATGATGAAACATGCTGAATGCTTAATGATATTCTGAAACGGAAATGCCAAAATGTACAGACATCTCGATGAATTGAGCGCGAACGTGGTAACACTTATAAAATAAGTGACGTATCGCCTTGACTGAACAAGACTTTGTGGGGATGAGACGCTCAAGTTGTCACATTGGACGAAGGAATAAAAAGAGCCGAAAATTGCAACTTTTCACCAGTTTCCTGTCTGCAGCATAACGAGTCCTTACGTGGAAGCTGGTGGGGCGGCACATAGCGGGCAGATACAGGAAAAATGTAAGGCTGGTTCAAAAAGAAACGAGCCGGAGGCTGAAGAACAGAAACCAGTACCTGCATTTCGGAAGTATTGACCCTGGCTGTTGATGCACTTGTCCTACTAAGACACAAGGCGGTGAATGACTGTCTCGTTAATTTCCTGGGGCTGCGACGTGAACCAGTTCCACACGTACCGACTAACGTCGTCGTCCGAGGTGAATCGTCTCTCAGAGCAGAGGGCATTCACTGTTCTCCAGTGCTGCAGAAAGTCTATTAAGGTGGTCATACACGATCGCTCCATTGTCCCATCCCGGAGCTCCTCAGAAAGCAGTGAAGAGCCTCCGAGACTGGGGGACATGGTTCGTACCGCTGTTAGGTATTTTTGATTGAGTTATACTTGGTTTCGACAGGCGAGCGGCTACCCGCCGAGAACCAGTGGAAGATAGTGGATAGAAAACTGATGGTAACATTGAACGTAAAGACAAGCCTTGCACAATAGATGGTTTTAATTCATAACCTTTAGATGCATACAAATACTAGGGTAGCAGATTCTGCTTGCCCTCCCTTATTTTATCATGTATGAATAATGAGATAGCTGAAGGAAATCACATCCCTCCTATTGTAGTAACCTTGAACTAAACAGAAATGCTGTAGCTAAGGGAAGTAAGCTTGTTACTCCCTTATACCTTTAGAGAATGCTGTCTTAGATCACTTAGTCATATAACAAGAATGCAGGTATGGTTGCTAAAAGAAACAAAGTCCTATTCCCTCGTAGCACACTTAGGAATAAAAAAGAATGCAAAGATAATGTTGCTAAGAGAAACACAGTTCTATACTCTCGCAGAACAAGTAAGAATATAATAGAATGCAGAGGTAATGTTGCTACGAGAAACACAGTTCTATACTCTCGCACAACAAGTAAGAATATAATAGAATGAGATGGTTACTTAACTGTAAGTATGGAGATGGCCGGCTGAGACCTCAAGAAAGACTTATACACCCACTGTGGTGTAAAATCTTGCTTGGCTAGCGACTAAGTCCAGATGATTGCGGTGAAATAGTGCCCAACTATTCCCTTTTGCTGGCTACTGGTGTCGGAGTTCTTCTTGCTGATGTGGAGTCTGTTGGTTGCTGAGCTCGAGGTTGTGGCCCAGTTTATATATGTTTGCGTGAACGATTTCCCTTGGATGTCTCCATAAGGGCTGAAAGCGCTCTCACTTTCTACAAGGAGTTCCGTGTAACTTTCGCTTCCTTGACGGTGGCGAGCCGGACTTGTAGCGAAGAGACAATTTCAGCGCAGTAATTATTATAAATGAGAATCTAAGGAGGCTGTATCATAGTATTAATATCGCAGATATTACACCATCCGTTCAAAAGGAGCGACGCCTTCCATTATCGTGTCGTCTGTGAGGAAACTGATGTGGATGACGTGGACTGACAGGATTATTTTGATATCCGGTCAGTCCAATATCCATCAGTTTCGTCCATCATGCCATCAAGCCGACTGGCGGTGTGCTGGGAAAACAACGCAGAGCGACATCAAGCCATCGCTCCAGTCGGCTCGTGTATGGTGAAACCGCGGTCTTCTCATTCTGTCGCCGACCACCGAGCAGGCAACATCAGTGCCTTGAGTGAACTACACAGCATTGTACCATTTCTTTTTTGAATTGAATCTGGTATAGAGATATTCGTTTTGCTAGTAGTTAATTATTATTTTGAATGTAGAACTGAAAATAATACAGTTGTAAATATTATTAAGTTACAATTAGGACGATATTATTATTATTATTATTTTTAAATGTCGTCTCAACAAGGCTTTGTGCTGGAGATTATTAAGTTTAA
Organism: Vandiemenella viatica; assembly: GCA_031002005.1. Lineage (NCBI taxonomy): Eukaryota > Metazoa > Arthropoda > Insecta > Orthoptera > Morabidae > Vandiemenella > Vandiemenella viatica. Next base: position 10,591,084 of record JARYHS010009186.1, on the reverse strand, counting down.
AGACTTACCATGCTTGTGGCAGATCTCTAATGCTGACTACCATAACAAAATATAAATAAATGTGGCAATAGATCAATTGCTATTATTACTTAAAAATAATACATAAACTACACGTAAAACCTTGTTGCAAAAAAAAAAAAAAATAAAAAAAATAAAAAAATAAATAAAAAAAATAAATAAATAAAATAATAAATAAATAAATTAAGAGGTTCCAAGTTGCGATAAACACCAGAAAACCGATTCAAATTTCAGAAGAGGAAAGAAGGAAGAGATCAGATAGAATGAAGAAATACTGGGAGAAGAAGAAAACGCAAGCATCCAAGAAGTGATTGATCTGACGTACCCCAAAGATGGGTGATTCGAAAAAAAAAAAAAAAAAAATAAATAAATAAATAAAAAGAACACAGTAACATAAGATTAATTTTATTTGAGCCTACTTGTTTAAATATGTTGTTTTGCAGCATGTGACGTACCTGTCACTATTTTCGGCCGGCTAAACTACTTAATAAATCTGTTTTATAATGATTTTGTAGTATTTCTACAAGTTTTCCTAATATCAGAGAACTTATTTTTCATGATTTCGAACTTTTTGGGACATTTATTTAATGCTCAGCATTTGTATTCAGTATTCGATAGTTGAATCTCCTTTAAAATTAATTCAGACTTATTTTATTTAGTACTAGGCATGACTAGATTGTTTTATAACAAATCGACAATTTATTGTTGTTTGCTTCTCCTAGAATTTCATTGTCGTGGCTGACTGGAGTGAAGGAATGATGGTGTACATGCTACGCTTTTGGATGTCATTCTAATCCATATGGATGACATCCAAATGGAGCGATTGTGTATCACCACCTTTAGAAGGGGGCCGTCTCGGTTAAAAAAGAACGTCAGCATAACATTTCCTGCACTTGTGAGGAAGGCCTTGGACATTGTTGGTGGTTGTGACCCTCGATGCTTCCAATGGAGACTTTGACGTGTCGATTCTGGTTCAAAGTGGTGACACCAATACTAATTTCCAGCCACCACTCGTGACAGGAACTCATACCTTTCCCTGGCATAGCACTGCACATGATCAAGACAGTGGCCCATTCGACATGCTTCCTGTTGTGGTTGAAGACTGTGGGGCACCCATTGGGCGCACACTTTGCGCCAGTTCAGTCTTTCCGTCATGATGGTGTGATGAACAATTCCGACGCTCAATCTGACCTCGGCGGCTAGGGCTTTCACTGTGACTCGACGGTCCTGGGTAACGAGTCCATCAACCAGCTGGACGACGTCATCGGTAATGCGGTGTGGTGTTCCACACCGTGTATCATCGGCTAACGACACCCGTCCTTCCCTGAAGCGTTCGTGCCACGCCTTGACCCTTGCAAGGGAGATTCAGTGTTCACCGTACAATTGTGACATTTTTCGATGAATTTCCGTTCCTCTTACTCCTTGTCAGAAAACGAACAACACCTCTTTGCTCTTCTTTTGACGTCTCCAATTTCACTTCTTACAACACGAATGAGTGCTGGATGTCTGACGCATGCTTCTGCTAGCTTTGTAGTCACGTGACTTGTATTCTTGAACTGAGCGTGGTGGTGTAACGGTTAGCGTTCTGGCCTCGCATTCGGGGGGACGGCGGTTCGAATCCCCATCCGGGCATCCAGATTTGGGTTTCCCATGGTTTCCCAAATCACTTTAGGCAAATGACGGGATGCTTCCTTCAAAAGGCCATGGCCGAATTCCCTCCCATTCCTTGTCCCCCAATCTTTCCCGTCTCTAAAGACCTCGCTGTTAAGAGACGTTAAGTAGTTTAAAAAAAAAATTGTATTCGTGAGCCTCTAGCGGCAGGAACGTGGACTTCCGCGCTCTTGTCGGAAACCCTCTTTGTTACTGACGCAACGATATTACCGTTCTGTCACCAGTTTGCACATTCCAGACTCCGGTTCGTTTCTTTTTGAACTTTTCTTATACGCTGAAAGAATGTGAGAAGCAGTTTGGTGGTGAACAGCGCAAATTAGGCGTCTGTAGCAGAAGTATTAGTGTATTGTTGGAAAGGAAGCTGGAATAAGATGGTTTAGGAAGCCGAAGGGAATTGCTTACCGCTCATCGTCGAAGATTCGACACGAAGTGTAGGTAATGGTTTTCGAGTGAAGATGTTCGCAAATCTGTATTTGCGACGCAGTTGTTATAAATACTACTTTCTCCTTTTTTCCTTTCAATGTTTGTCCAAGAATCTTCTGAGGATTAAGAAATACGGTGGCTGTATTCTGTGTGACAGTGAACGAAATTTGGGAACCATAGACAAGTTTTATTTTATTCAAAGTGCATTACATCCTAGGTGAATCGAGAACTGTGTTCAGAGAAAACTTGTGAAACGATTATCTAATCCACTGAAAATGTTAGCGGAGGAACGACAGGATAAAACAAAAAAATATTTAGAGGGAATTTAAAGAGAAGGGCTTAAGCCTGACATGGGACACCTTTAACCTCCAACGCTCGGAGCCGCACGTTAAGCACATGTTAAGCATAACAAGCGATCATAAATAAAGCAGTGGTGTGTGTCATTTCCATGCAGAACTCCGCACTTGTCTGCTAGCGTCATTAGTTGTACATCTGTTTTCAAAAGACGCAAGGTAGTTTTGGTTCAATTATTTCAAAGAAACTTGAAACAACCTGTCCACGAAACATTCATGTGGAAGCAAGCAAAAGTGGAAAAATAACTAAAGAACACATGAAACATTTTCTAACTTCAGTCCTTGACGAACATGTAAAAATTGAAAAGAGCCTATTGTTGTGTGACTCCTGTTCAAGTCATACAGATCGTACCCTTCTATATGCAGCTTTTCCGAACAAAGATGTTACACTGAAGAAATTGCCACCGAAACAACAAAATATTGTCAACATGTTGAAGTTTACTTCTTTAGGCAATATAAGCTCTATATCAGAAGGATTACTGATTTTGAATGACTACAATGTAACAAACCACATGTGAAGATACATGATCGTTATTTCATCATGAAACTTCACTCTGTAATTTACAATCAATTTGCTGCACCTACCTTATAAACCCATATTGCAATATCCTTGTCGAAAGCCAGGTTATGACATTGACATACCTACATCATCATTTGAAGATGTAATTAATATGGCTTTTGATATCGCACTGCGTGAATGAGAACGTGATTTGGAATGTGATAACGTGGTGAAACATGAACGTTAGGAATACGAGAAAGATAGAAAATTGAAGCATTTGATATGCGGTGCTACAGAAGACTTGTGAAAATTAAGTGGACAGACAAAGTACGAAATGAACGAGTTTTGGAAATGATGGGTCAGTAAAGAAATTTGTGGATGAAGCTTACAGAAAGAAGAGACAGGCTGGTAGGTCATATTTTGAGACATGCTGAATTGGTTAATTTGTTAGTGGAAGGGACAGTGGAAGGTAAGAACTGTAGAGGAAGGTAGTGGTTAGAATATATGAAGCAGATAATTGACGAAGGGATGGAGGATTGCATCAAACCAGTCGAAAGGCTGAAGTCAGATAAAAAGTTACTTTAGTGAGGTGTGCACATTGTTCTCTTCCACTTTGTTTTAACCACTTCATCGAAATCCCACATCCCACCTTTGAGGACTAATACAAGCACTATCAGTTGTGTGGTAGAGCTGGAAATTCGTGTTTTGCGCTATATTAATGACTTTAAGCGAAGAGTTTTTGTCACTGACGTCATTGAATTACGTATGATTTCCTTAGTATGGTACTGATATCTTGCTACTTTGTTTCTCTCTATAAAAATGTTACTCGAGATAGAATGCAACGTTTTCGAGGTCAAAGGTGTCCCTTGTGCGAAAGGAAAATGACAGATACCTTTGAGTAGTCGTAGCCTACAGCTTGTGCCGATTAAAATAAATAATAATATATGGTGTGCGGCGCCTAGTTTCCAATGATAGCTGGTGTTCTGGTACAACGTCCGAACGCATCCCTGCAGACGGCAGCTCTATCGTTACCTGAACGTTATTCTGTGGCTGGGCTGCGTTCTTTATGCGGAAGAGCTGACGCTGGCAGTGGCGCCATCGGACATAGGCCGACGTAGCGGCGCGGCCATTTTTTCCCATGGTCCCCCGCGCGCGATGCGCTTCAGATCAAGTTTTACTGCTGCCACTAGTCGTAAACAACGAGTTCCACTCTCGCCCGTTTACACGCTCCTGCGATTCCGCGGCGTCGCACATAAACTCTCTTACTGCCGACCCTAATGGAGCGACGCTAGAACGCACACCGACCATTCCGCGGAACATATCCGCTGTCCCGCGGGTGCTGATTTATAAACTGTCTTCAGTTCACCACTGAGTTTCTGGAGAGAGTGATTCTGTTGCACTTGGGATTAAAATTGTTTGCTGATGGCGCCGTTATTTATAGGAACCAAAAAATTCTGCTTATTGCTTAAAGATCTGACGAGATTGCGAAGTATTTCACCATCCTGAGATAAATGGCAACTTGAATTTTAAAGATTGCAAGGTAATACCTACGCATAATGAATAGAAACAGTACAAGTAAGGGATACCGAGGATGGTTGGCACAGGTTTTTGCATTTCAATTTTTTCAGCTGATTCTGTGAACACCATCCAATTTTGAATTTGTCACTGTAATTTGGATCTATTAGGTTATATTTCTGTATTTATTTATTTATTTTTTTTTTTTTTTTACAATCGGAATATTACACTGTATGACTGCAGGAAAGTCGTGATTGGCCAACCAACCCAATATGCGGGGCTGGTTGGCTCGCAGAATGGGATCAATTGGCATAGACTTCGTTAACAGTTGGTAAAAAATGAGTTGAGAGAGAGCAAGAGAGAGAGAGAGAGAGCGAGAGAGAGAGAGAAAAAAACGAGCCTGCAATTCGTGGAAATGTTTAACTAAATAAAAATAGGTTATTGTAACTCATTCGCATGTATTTTAATTAAAAATATTAGAAAGCAGAAGGCAGATAGCAAGAATGAAAGAAACTAATAGAAACGAGAGACAGTATGTATTAGAATTAACTAGGCTTCATGTCGACGAGGAAAGTTTGTTGAAGTTGAATAATTAGTTGTGGCTCACGAGCTTTGCTCATATTTTCATATTTGAACCCAGTTTCAGTTATATTTTACGACCACATCCAAAGTATCGTTTTAACTAGAATATCAGTTTCGTCCAACGATGTTACGATTCCTGTATGCCGAGAACTACTGTAGATGACCACTTAGGGTTGCCAGATACAGCCTTATAATTTTCGGAACATTTCTGGGACGAAAAACTATTTTAGTGTGAAATATTTTAGTGTGAAGAAAATACAGATTAATAAAAAAGTGTATTTTAGGTAAAAGCTATGGTATCTAAAATACTTAGAGCACCTCTTTTAGTTTCATTAATTAAACTAAATCAACATCAGGTATTATGAATCAAAAGGAAAACGATTAAACTTAAAAATCGAACACGTCTTTTAGCCTTTTTTAAAAATACTTTTGTAGAAAACCAACATCGGGTATTATTAATTACTTACTGAAAGAAGTTTACGACAGTCGCCCCTTCTTTCCTCACAATTAGAGAACTAAAACTATTGTTTTGTTGGAAAGTAGTTGAGGCTATGAAGGCCACATGGTCAACATGTGGCGCTTCCACACACTGTACAGAGGAAATTAGAAGCTGATGGCCAACCTGTCCCATATGCCTTACAGCTGCTCATCTTTCATATGGCTCAAATACCAGGACCTAACGATACACGATATATATTCATTCGTAAGCAAAGTTAATTTTAGATGGCAATTCATTAGTCGAGTGTGAAAAAATCTGTAATGTCTACACCACATATCAATAATTAATAACTTTTCCGTCTTTTCTTCCTTACTCCAGAGAATATATTGTTCTTTGAGTCATGAATAGTATCAGTGAGTACATGCGCAAGAAGTGAAACTTCTATATATTTTTCTGTGTACCTATTTTTCCTGTGTATCTTTTCCTATATACTTTTTTTTAATATTTTTTTTCGTACCTGAATGGACGAACGATGATACTACATAGCAACGGTACTGGGTTGTAACGGAGGGTTTTCGGAAGCGGATATGAAACAATAAAATTATTTAGATTTTAATATTTTATAAAAAATAAAACTAACATATAAATGTTTAATGTAAAGTTAAGCTAGAACGCGTGTAGGTTTAATTTCAGAGGCAAAAAACTGGCTCGTTGCATTTCATTTGGATTTTAAAATTCTGTTGGAAACCATTATAAAATCTGTCACCAGCGTATGCCTACAAGTTACGTGATACATGAGAAGTCTCACGTTCTCGTATTGAAAAGTCGGGAGAATACTATTTTCAGGTCACAATGAAACAGCTGATTCCTGTATTACTCCAAGCTACTGGGTAAGTAAATTCATATAGGCTTACGGCCTAGTGCCACCCATTTATTTCTTTTCATGATTGGGTCTGCAGTTTAGCGTGGAAAATCAGATTCACTGTCAGTCATAATGTACATCACATGGTAAAAGGAACGTATATAAAAAAATATACCCACATCCAGTTAATCTTAAATATCTTCAAAAGGACAGCTCTGCAATACGACGTAAAATATACGTATAGCGGCAGACTGATCCCATAATGTCAGAATTTTTCGCTTCGGTGTTTATGACCGCACAATTATTTTGAATGTATGGTGGAGCAACTGCACTGATTGTTCGGCTCGTTATGATGATTGAGTTTCTACCCCTCCCCGCCGGCTTTTGCATCCGTCGAGGTGATTTATTCTCCTGGCGGGAGTTTGAGTCATGTGATTTGGATGTATATGAAACGTACAAACGTGTAGTTGTCCATGACAAATGTATTTGTGTGTTGTGAAATAAGTAGCTCATAATGCCGATATCGGGTACCGGCTTAAGTGCTTACGGGAAACCACCTATTTCCGACGACCTGTTGATCATACACTACTTGGCGATATTATAAGGTGTCCCATTATGTTTAGCACTAGAAATTCCACAAGTATTCTTGCTAGGATTGCTGGCCAAGCGAAGTTATAACTGGTATGGCATACAACCTGTGCAAGTTATTGCTCTTAGTTTGTGTCAATAATATTTTGGAAGTTACTTTGTAAATGGAACGGTTTGTCGAGGAAATTCCGTCATCTGGGATCGATACCCAGCATGGTCTTATAGTCACGTTTCCTAGCATTTCCCAAATTCACTTGAGGCGAGTGCTGGAATAAATCTAGTACGTCAAATTCATTCCCATGTCAGAGTTATCTTTTGTATTTCGGTTTAAATATCGAACTTGTTAGGTGAGTTTTTAAACAAAGTGACGAATAACAGCTAGTAGGCAGTAATTGGAGATGTAGTTTATATGGAATGCATAGAGACGACTGGCTTATCACAAGATCGGCAAAGCATGTTCTGAAAAAAGGGAAGTTAGAATAATATCTCTTATTTTGACAAATCAGCTTGTTAACGTTTTCTTCCGGTTTTAATCATCTCGACGCCTACATATTCGTCATCACCTCAAACATGCCGTCCTTTTTTATGATAGAAAGCAAATCACCGCCACAAAATAATACAATTCTGCGATAGGGAGGTAGGCGAAAGGGGTAATGCGACTCTCGTTAACATGTACTTCCCGCAAAAACATGCTATCCACCCTACACGTACATCGAAGATACTAACTGCAAGCCAAAGTCAACCACCACCAGTCATTCTGAAAGTGCTTTTACCTTCCGTGTTATTTTAAACTTTACGGATTCTTAGATTTAAAGAAGTGCATTCATTACCTTTCTAAACTGAGGATGTACCGAGTTCATTACGAATTCACCATACCTCAGATCAGATGCCCTAAATTACGTTTTATGGACACAGTTAGCTACATTTATTTAGAGAGGGACTATGATCCATATGAAATGATGCGCTGGAAGAGCTCGACACGTCTGGATATAGCACCGGCAACCATTTCGAGACAGAGGTCCATAGGGAAATAGTTGTCGGTGTTATGAAGGACGAGGCGAATGGCATCCTGATTGTGGAGTTTGCTGGGTTGCGGGCACTAGACAGACCAAACCTGTATTATTTTTTATTTGTTGAATACCAGATAAACTGTGGAGATGCTACATTTTGTGCTTAGGAACATCTCTTGTAGTATAAACTAGAAGCCTTTCTCCAGAGCAGAGCCTTTGCATTTAATGGATCAAACTAGCAGTATGGTATATTTCACACTATTTTAATGGATGAAATCTTTGATAATTTCCAACATGAATACGCCAAAGCGTCTTTGGGCGATTAAGAGTTTACATACACAACTTTGGGGTGGGCCCATACTTTAGGTATGTTTTCAACTGGAGAGAGAAACATACACTTCATTCCTAAATGTTTACAACAGCTATCATCATGTATTATCCCTTCAACCCACATACATAGAAAACCCTAACCTGTATACCCAGATGGGGATCCACACCAGTATCCTCCTGAATGAGAGGCCGCACTACTTAGACATGAAATTATTGCACATAAAAATTTACTGGAAGTGGATGATGTTAATAACACAGTAAATAAGAATTATGATCCCAGATATGATGTTTATGATATTACAAACATGTGAAAAGCATATATAAAAAAACACATTGTACATGATTCACTTTGTTTTATTTTTACACACCTTCCATGAAAAAGTCCATTATCAAGCTATTTTTAATTTTTCTTGTGGTGACATTCTTTCATGATTTATTAGTCTTAAGACCGAATCGTAATAGACACTAAGATCCACACATATTCACTCTAGTTTCAATAAATTTTTCTATCGCAGATCCACAACCCTGCTAACTCGGATTGAAGCAGAGGATTAATCCTGCGAAGTTAGGTTTTTCATCGATTTTGACAACGAAAAGTAAAAAAATAACCAAAATTATTTAATTTCCCTGCACGAAAGACGTCATAGGTTTACGTGGTTAGAAGGTAGCAAAGATGTCAATTACAGTTAAGTGCATCAAACAATACGATGTGTATTGAATGCCTCCACCAAACTACAGAAACGCAAGATATAAGGCGATATATCATTAAAAATGAAACTCATTCTGTTCACTGTCATATAAGACATCTGACCACTCGAGTAGCACATCAGATATACTGAAGTACTGAAGTACTGAAGCTGAAGTAAACAGAGCAATGCATAAGATGACAACCGCACAAGTTTCATTAAACAGTATGTTAACAGCACGACCCTCCACAAGACCGAATCATAACGGACACCAATATTACATGAGACATAAGTTGTGTTAGATATAAAATAGTATGTGTCATTAAAAAGTTTGAAAATGTACAAAATAGATAAAAATTCATGAATACTGGTCAAATATAACAAAAATGGCACAAAATTATGTCAATTTCCACCATGAATGAAGTCTATGGTTGACATGACAATTGTATGTGTCTGTATTACAATACCACCCATATAATATGCACGCATTACCGCAGAGGGTTATAGAAATATGTACCATATGGGCAAAAAGACAGAAAGTGTATGTTTCTGCTGTCATGAAGAACCGGCAGAACCCTCACGACACACATCACGTTACCATTATGAGAGTGGGTAAAGCATATCACCTATAGATGTTTGTATCATACAGCTCGATATTATCGATCAAAGATGTTGGCAATATGTATACAGGTGGTAAAATCACCATTGCAACTACAACCCTCAGTAGGTAGGTGAAATTTATGTTAAATTCAGGTTAATTCGGGATGTTAAATTGCTTGTTATAGTAGGTTAGAGAAAGGTCAGGTTAAGTTAATTCAGCTCACCTTAGGTGTACTGTGGAATTGTTTATACTGTGTTAGGCCACGACAACAAGTTGTAGTTTGCTCTTCTCATGATATCTTTGGGACTTTGAAATCCAAGGGTACTTGCCGAGGCGGCTTGGGGACCCACGGCGAAGGATTAAGAACTTTGCGCGCCGGTTTTCCGGATACAACGCGTTTTTATTTGCGCTAAGCAGCCGCCTGTCATTGTGGGGCCCAAGCCACCGCGGCAAGTACTCTTGGATTACCGTCTCAAAGCCATCATGAGATCGGCATACAACAACTTGTTATCGTGGCCTAACACAGTATAAAAATTTCACAGTACACCTAAGGTAAGCAGAACTAACCGAACATGAACTTACGCTAACCTACTATAACAAGCAATTTAACATCCTGAGTTAACCTGACTTTAACATAAATTTCACCTCAAGATCGATTAACCCATAAGCAATTAAAACAAAATTGTGTAGCATTAAATTGTAAATTATAGCTGCATCCTGAAAAAAAGGATTGATAAAGCTGTAAAAATAATAAATAAATAAATATGGGAATGAATATCTGTAATATGCATAAAACGTTAAATCATAACCCCACCTCAGGAATAGTGAACTGATTGTGTAAAAGGAATATTTTCTAAAGCTAGATTTAGCTCTTTATCGCCAGAATAAATTGTATTTATAGGAACATAAACAAGAAACAATTGTAAACAACTGGAACGTCAATTGGGTGGTAATAATAATATGGAATGAGAAGGAAAATATTAAGAGTAAAACATTTTTTATTATTAAAATGGGGATTAACATTATAAAAGTAAGCACTAATGGCAATTACTATACAAATATATGTTTACACATTTAAAAGAAGTTAAACACTAATTAAACAACCATTTCTAAACACTCCAGAACTGAATATGCTACAGACTCTTGCTTTTATAGATAACTGGTTGTCGCCTCTGTCTTCACAGAACCTGAAACATAGAAGCAAAAAAGAAGATGAAACAAACAGCAAAATAACCGGAAAGAATACTACAATTTCATTCCATCACAAAAAATTAAAAATAGGGTTATATACTAATATAAACAAAATTGTTTGTTGTGTACATGAGGAGGAGCAGTCTCATTTGCAGCTTGTGCCATTTTAGCCTTGGGTGATATCAAAGTATATTTCATTATTTTAAGTACTGAATGTCATAGAGATAAAATATCCAGGGCTGAGAATCGAGTAATAAGAATGATTTGTCTGTTAGCAGTAGAACGTGATGCTAGAAGTTGTTAAAAAAGTTAGGAATGTTAGCATTAAAAGCAGAGTATATATAGACATTACTGTCCCTTCAGTCACCAATTATGTTCTGTTCGAAACAAATAACAAAAACACAATTATGGTACTAGATGTAGGAAATGATTTATGCAAGTTCAAAATGGGGTAAAAATTCAGAGATAAATGTTTTTAAAAGGATAGCAGCACATTTTAAATTTTTGCAGAGGGAATAAGATTAAATTCTGAAAAAAATTAAAAGAATTTCACACAAGAATTTCCTTCAAAAGTATGTGCAAAACAATTGATTGTATGCTGTAACAATGTATTTTTCTCTGAGATAGCGCATCTTTTGGTGTATACTACATGTCTTGGTTTACGCAATGATTTTGTTGTAAATTGACTTCTTTACACATACTACATTGAGTCTACTGAGGGGATCTATCGAAAACGACCATATTGATTTGAATTGAATTGCAAAACTCAACACCAGAGTCGTTAACATTTGGTCAGCAACAACCAAAATTATTTTCTACGGCCGAGATCATTCCCGCTTCTAACCCTCAATCCTCTATCGGCTGTAATTACATCCATCGGTGGCGACTATCGAGGCGACGACAATCGACAACTGGGAAGGGTGGGGAGGAGGGATGGGAGGGGGGGGGGGGTAGGAGTGTGCGGCAACTCACAGTTTTTGCCCAGGTTCCGAAAATTTCTGCATCCACCGCTGACTGCTCCACAATATAACAGATATAAATATGAATTGATTTTAACATAATATCATGAACGCAAGAAACTCTTTCTATTAGTTTTTGTTAACATTCTACATACAATTTGTAGTAAGAGAGGGTCCATAAAACACGTAGCTCCAGTTTGGTCTCCTGTGAACCCCCCCCCCCCCCTCCCTTCTCCCACATCACCCGACGTGGCTCCCCCCTTCCCCTCACATAGATTGTATCCTTTTTCCCTATTGATTCAAGACGATATTTTGTATTGTTTTCTCTAATCACAGTATCGTAAATTACACACAGAGACAGTTAAATGACAGAAATATATATTCACATGCTGTTATGTGTTATGCACCTTATTTTAACTGTGACAAGTAATATGAATAAGAAGCTACGTGGTTTGGCTTGGAAACTCCCCCTCCTCCTTACGTAGATGAGCGTAGCTTACAAGCCAACCTCTCCCCCCCCCCTAGCTCCCCTAGACGGAGTCACGAAGTTTATGGACGCTCCCTAAGTGAATAGGGCTGTTTTTGTGTGGAATTTCAGGTAAATGTGATGGAAACTTAGCTAAATGGTTTCACGGTGACTATGGAACCAGTGAAACTCACTGTCAGAAACGTGTAGATTCGTAGAGCAGTCAAAAACGAAGGTTGCGCTTGATGGAGACTGTAAAACCTCTGTAGATATCCTTATTCAGTCATAATGTGGTATAAAATTAGTAAAATTCTTTGTGGAAGAATAAGAATGTAATATTATCTGTCAACATTATTTGTTGAAGTAGCTTAGAAAATAACCCAGTCCAAAATTAATAGCACAGCAATTTTATTCAAGATTCTTATCTGTCGATACAATTTAGAAAATGGTTTCAATATGGTATAAATATTTTCAGCGATACCTTCTTGCTGTAATTCAGTGACCAGGGAGGCCATGGACGTCAATAATAATACTAATAATAAGAATAGCCAGAACAGATGAAGCATACTCCTCTTCGGCTGTGACTGGAACCCAGCGCTTGCTGAATTTCTGAGTTATTGTGATCGATGCGAAAACTACTAGTAAAAGCGATTTTCTTCCTCAACCACTAAGGCTCTGTGTTTAAGTTGCACTGCGGTTTGCACCTTTACTTCAGGATTTGCTTTTAGGGACACACTTTATTTTCATTTGGTTATCATTTCGTATGTATACACATACTTTTCTATTTTTTGCCCAGGTTAGTGGCTAACGCTAAGTAACACCTTATGCAAAAACTATCGACGTTTGTTGAACCCTGTATTATTGAGTGTTTCTCTATCCTGACGACTTTGCATTATGAAGAAGTTGAACGTGGAAGATCATCAGATGAATTGGACAAGTGAGATCAAGTTAATAATGTGGCACTAGGTCTTTCTAAGGCATATGACAGAGTGAGCCATAAAATGGTTTTAAATAAACTGAAGCCTATTGGATTGGATGAAAAAGTTACTTGTTGTGTAGAGGTGTTCTTAAAAGCTAGAAAGCAAAGTGTTAGTGTAGGTAATACATTATCAAAAGAGGTGGAAGTAAATATGGGAGTACCACAGGGTAGTGTATTGGGGCCGTTGCTGTTCATTATTGTAATGAATGACTGTGTTGATGGGTTAGGTAAGAATCGAGGTGTTTTGCAGATGATATAATGGTATACAAAGGGATCAAAACAGGTGAAGACTGTGAACAGCTGCAGGGTGACCTGGATAGAATATCTAAATGGGTAGGTCAGTATGGAATGAAGATAAATGTTAAGAAGAGTGAGCTTATTAGGTACAAAGATAAAAAAACTAAAGGTAAATTATGATTATAGGGTGGGATCAGAATTGTTAGTTGAAGGCTTGAAGAGTAAATATCTTGGCATAATGTTTGATAAACTCAATTGGGCAGAGCACATTGGGCAGGTGGTAGGAAAAGGTTACAAAATCCTTCATTTACTGCAGAGGGTGATGAGAGGATATACCAGAGAAGTAAGGAAGTTGGGTTACAAACCTCTTGTTAGACCATTGGTTGAATATGGTGGTGTAGTTTGTGACCCACGTTTTGGTTATCAAATACAGGAGTTCGGGGGTGCTAGATTTGTTTGTGGAAATTATCGCAGGATCTAGTCAGTAACTGATATGATAAAGGAGCTGAATTGGGACTCATTGGGGGAAAGGAGGAGGGTGAAGAGAGTACTGGGAATGTACAGAGCACATGTTGGTGATGGAGTTAGGAGGGATATTTGTCGAACAATTAGGAGTAGTACATGGAAGGGGAAAGGCGGCCATGTCCATAAACTCGATTTCATGCATAAGGGAGTGGCAAATTTTATTTTTTTGGTAAAGTTGTAGGGCATTGGAACAAATTACAAAGTGAAGAGATCAATAATTTACTAAAAACGCTTAGCGAATTTAAAATTAAAATTTGTAATTCGGAAAAGTAAATTCAAATTATAAAAGACAATTTACATATATAACAAGGATTAATTACATTACTATTGGAGTTGCCACCGCAGCGTTAGCTCCATAGTAATTGAATTAATAATAATAAAAGATGGGATTGTATATCCTAGCATCGAAGCTCTAAGAACGATAATGCAATCACTCGGTACATTCCAACCTTTTCTATTTTCAGGGCAGGACTCCGCAGTCTAGGGAATTAATTTAACTTAAGTTCCAGTCACTTATCAGTCCGTCGTGGGAATTGATGCCTGTTTTGATATGTAATTTGTGTCGTTGGTTATTGTGTTGTTTGTCTGTTTCCGTGATGAAGCTGATTGATGTTCCATCAGCGAGCCATAAGAGATGCAGAGTCCTTGAGCAAACAGACAGCTGTGATGGGGTGTCTATGGGGAGAAGGCGAGGCACTAACGGCCCAACACAAGGTCCACATCCGTGTCTTAAAATTGCCTTTTAATTTACCACCTGCTTTCAACCTGAGAAAAAATTGGGAGAGCTTACTAAACGAAAGTGTAGTGAGACACCTATTGTGGCTACGACGCTCAGAACTGAGTTGAGTGGGGTGAGGAAGACGTTACCTGGTGCTCAGGCCTCCCTGGGTGTGAACGTCATCCAGAAGGGAGGCGGCGTCTCTATGATGCCGGGTCTGTTGCAGTGGATGTCCGGGATGTCGCCGCCCACGTTGAAGTTCTGAATCAGCGCAGACAGAGTGAGGAACAGCGTCTGTCTGGCGAACGTCTCCCCCGCACACAGCCTCTTCCCTGTCGACACCAAGTCACACGCACAGCCATTACTCTCTCACATCGACGCAAAGCAAGAATATTAATCAAATTAAACAATACAATCCTGATCACAGTAAGACATGTCAAAATCTTATTTAAACATAATTACTTAATATATTCTGTTAAAGTTCTGAAGATGAAGCCATATTGAAATGTTTATGATCAGACATTTTTAAAGTTTTTTTATTTTTTTTATTTTAAAAATACTGCCTTTGAGCAATTGGAACTTCTTTTTCTAAGTAAAAAAGAGCACGGTCTCCTCAGTCTTGTGGTTATACAAAAGTTTTATTCACACACGTTACTAAGGTAAAAACAAAACTTATTCCAACCGACTGATATTTATAGTAACCTCTGATACAATACAAATACTCAGAGGTATCCGAAGACAGCAGTTTCTTTAACCAAGTGAGAAATATACGCACGAGCTAACCACGTTCAGTTTAGTTCTGCAGATTAATAAGTTTGTTACATCTCGACACAGTCAAGGCAATACAGTTCGTTACACGAGATGGTAATTTCCTCTTCACATTACTTACAGTTTCTATTTTATCGACGCGACGCGGATGTCCGGCATTAGCTTAGAGTTACGCATTTACGAATCCACACATTGCGCCAAACAATACTTTTTCTCTACACAATTTCGTCGAAAACAGTTCCCGCTGCACACGCGTCCACTTCGCGGCAGTGTCCGGCAAAGACTCCACTCTCGCGATCCAAGTCAGTATACGCGTACATCGATCTGCTACTATCGATATCGCTTTCATTCATACTGAAGCGATAAGAAATGACACAATTTACAAAAAAAATTACGTGTGCCTTGATACTGTAGTCCAACAACTTCTTGAACAGTTGTTGGCTTGTGATGGCTATTAATTTGATTATAACTTGTACTATTTTTATGATTCTTCAAAACAATGTATTAATTACAACAGATATAATACAGCGTGCCAATATACTTTTAGGTTATGACATTTACGTCTGAGGAATGTAGCTAAACACTTTTGAATGTCGTTGATTATACTTCCGCATGAAACTATACTTCTAAATATCCTTAAAGTTTCAGATACATGTTGTTTGATTATTGATTTTTAAGTATGTGCTTGATTCAGTTTGACGGTGATCAAAAAGATTTATTTCAAGCATACTTGTTAATGTCGTGTAAAACTTTCGTTTTTGTTTGGTTTGTATGTTTTTTTTTTTAAATGAATGTGTTGGTAGTCTTTCGATCATTGAATATTGCAATTTTTTCCATGTGTAGGATGCTTATATACCATTAAACATATTTTTTCCCTAGAGAAGAATGAAGATATGTCAGTCGGCATTGTAATTACATAAGTAAAACCCAAATAAATTAAAATAAAAAATTAAACAGGCACCTAAAATATCTGTGGCTGACTCAGAGCAGCAGTTTCGCCTCTTTTTGACCTCGTAGCATAATGCATATTGTCTGCACCAGCTAAATTTTACCTCTTCTTGTGTTACTTCTCAGAATTATTGATTTATTTAGCGTATGGATCGAAGAGATGTAACAAGTTTTATGACTGCAAAATAAAACTACTTAAAATCTTTACAAAAGAATAAACACTGGCCAAGAAGCAAGAGAGGCGAGAGTTCTTCCCAACTGATGGGAAATCGTCTGGATGCCCTGCCCATCTTTTTGAGCTGCCATCAGAAATTTTTCTCGGCATCTATGATACGTCCGAACATATGTGTTGCACGAGAGCAATAGTTGTCTACTTGAATGTGTTACTGTGCAGATGCGCATCATGTTACTTAGTAATTTCTCGTTTAGTACGACTAATTAGATTGTCTACAATTCAATTCTTGACTAAGTCTTACTATTAGAAACCTCCACACAGTTTCATTTAAATTTTCGCTTTCACGCGTTTTGCCGGTTCGCGCAATGCGAGGTGCACTAAACAAACGGACCGAACAATTAACTGCTTCTTCGACGCCCTGCGGTGATTCCAACACAGGGACTTTACAGCTACAGTAGAGTCTCGCTAATCCGAACTAATTGGGACCGGGCCTTGTTCGGATTACCGATTTGTTCGGATTAGCCGGAGTTACAGTGACAATTTCTACAATGAAGTATACCAAGCATATAAGTAGGTACAGCATGGTAACAATTGGGAACAACTGGGTGAACAATGGCTCACTCTCACTCCCTCCCTTTATTGTTGAGATGTTTGAAGTGTTCGTGGTCAGTGCACTCTCAGACGGCTCGCGAACTGCTGAGTTAATCTTAGCAATCGATCGCTAACACACTTACAAAATTCGTGTACACTAGCGTGTTATCGCCATGAGTAAACGGAAACATACGACGTTAACGCTCAGAGAAAAACTGGATGCTTTGAAGCGATTGGACAGTGGTGAGAATGTATCTAAGATGGCGACGGAACTAGGTGGTAAGGCAACCATTTGTGATTGGAAGAAGAACCGAGTGAAGCTTGAACAGTGCTGCGCAACGTCTTCGGGAAAAACACTCAAGATTCGGCAGACTCTGAAACAGTCCCAGTACGATAAAGTGGATGAAGCTCTTTTCTTTTGGTTTACACAGGAAAGAGAAAGGGGAACTCCTCTGAGTAGACCAATGGTTCAGGAAAAGGCTGTTTACCCAAACAAATTAATGAATGGTGATGAGTCTTTTAATGCGAGTACGGGTTGGTTGGACAGATTTAAAAAAACGTCATGGGATTCGTCAGCTAACAATTACTGGAGAGAAGCTTTCTTCTGACCATGATGCAGCGAAGGAATACGTGCATGAATTTAATAAACTGATAAGAGAGGGAAATTATTCTCCCCAACAAAATTATAATGCTGACGAGACAGGCCTTAATTTTAGGGCATTGCTAACAAAAAGCCTGGCATCAAAAGCAGAAGTCCAAGCTCCTGGCTTTAAAATGAGCAAAGATCGTGTGACTTTACTAGTGTGCAGCAACGCTGCTGGTAATCACAAGCTCCCTTTAATGATGATCGGCAAATCTGTTAGCCCCAGAGCTTTCAAAAACTGCAACATGAAATCCCTACCTGTATACTATCGCAACCAGAAAAAAGCATGTATGGATGGTAAGCTGTTCAAAGAATGGTTTCACGACCAATTTGTTCCCTCTGTCCGGCGGTTTTCCAAGGAAAATAATTTGCCTCGCCGTGCTATCCTTTTGATTGATAACGCACCATCTCACCCCAGCACTGAGGAATTATGTGATGGAGAAATCTTGGCGAAGTTTTTGCCGGCGAATGCTACACCACTTCTACAGCCGATGGACTAGGGCGTACTACAAACATTAAAACTGATTTACAGAAAACAATTCTTAAGAATGCTGATCCAAGATGATAACATTCCTTTAGTTGAAAAAAAACCCCCAAATCTGAAGGATGTTGTTTATTGGGCTGCTGAGGCATGGCAGAAAATTTCAGAAAACACTTTGAGAAAATCTTGGAGAAAACTATGGACATCTCTTGAATTTCAGGACATACCAGCTGAAAATGAAGAGGAGAGTTTCCTAAAAATGGTACAGACAATCCCTGGATGTGAAGAAGCCTGTGAAGCAGACGTAGATGAATGGATGGCAGCGGATGATTCAATACTGGAGCACCTTACTGACGTTGATTTAGTGGCTGCTGTGACTCAAGACCAGGTAGAAGTGGAATGTTACGACGAAAGTGACAATGAGACGGAATGTGACAAAGGAGAGTTGGTGTCACACACTGACGCGGCAGAAGCCTTTGATCTCGCGCTACGCTATATGGAGCAACAGACCACTGCTACACCCGCTGATTTAATGTTTATCAGACGATGGCGCAACTTTGCGTCATATAACAGACTGTCTTCATTACGCTAAAAAACAATTACTGAGTTTCTGTGCACTAAAAAGTAGGGATGAAATGTATGTTTCTAACCGTTGTAACTACTATCGTAAGTTTGACAGTTTTTCTTTCAGTGTTACGCACTTTTTAAATTTAATTTTTTTCTAGCTAATTTTTCTGTATAAATTAAAATTGTGTACATGTACAGTAGTTAACCACACAATTATATAGCGTATGAACTGTATTTTCAGGGTGTTTTAATACTTTTATCATTTTTTATATTAAGACTATGTAATGCTTTGCCATGTTCGGATTAACCGGACGTTCGGATTACCGGGGTTCGGATTAGCGGGACTCTACTGTATTTGAAACTTGACTCTGTGACTAGGGTTCCTATAAACAATCGACATGGCGTAGCAATGGTATCCAGTAGCCGAGCGGGTTTGATTCCTAATTACTAATGAGTCACTTATTCAGCATGAACGGAATACAAAATTGAACCGAGAAGACACAAGTCAAATTTTTTCTTCTCTGCGTTGTCTCGCTATTTCACAGAGCCCGCAAAAAAAGATCGCAAATAAAACTGAGCTAGTGAACAGTGAACCGTTCAAAAGAACTAGTTCTTTTCGTGGAGTGATCAAATGAACACCGCTATTTTTAGTGAGTCACTTTGCCCACCTCTAAAACCTGTCTGATGTTCACAGGGAGGAGACACGGTGTCCACAATTTGAATCGAGGAACACTCGCAAAGAACTGTCAAAATTATTCGGTGATTGAGTGTCGTAAACTTGAAATGTACTTCGCTAATTACAAACGCTGAAAAATTGGGGGCTATAACAGCAGTGTCACTTTGTAGTTAAGGTTGTCGCATGCAGTACAAGACACGTTTTCGTTTTTAAGAGACGTGGTGAAATCCCACCAGTCTGTCATCCTCTTCCGTAGCACTCACATGACTGGTTCGAGATTGCAATAACAAAGACGTTTATTCTGGTACAAGTTGGTCCATGGGTGAATCGAACCCTCACAAATCATTGTAGATTAGTTTAAGGCTGGCTCAAAAAGTAACCAGCCTACGAATAGAAACCAGTACCTGTATTTCAGAAGTATTGGCCATGGCAGTTGAGGCACTTGTCCCACTGTGACACAAGGCGGTGAATGGCTGCCTCGTAAAATTCCTGGGGCAGCGATGGGAACCAGTTCCGCAAGTACTGGCTGACGTCGTCGTCCGAGGTGAATCGTTTGCCTCTCAGAACCTTTTTTGGGGGAACCAAAAATGGCATAATCGCAGGGAGAGTAGTCTGGACTGTATGGAGGGTGACCGAGTACCTCCCACTTTAATTTCTGCTGTTCGCCTGGTGAAGGGTGGTCAAGGTTTGCGAGTAACACAGCGCATTCACTATTTTTTCGTGCTGCAGGAAGTCTATCAGAAGGGGTGCCGTCTTTGTGAAAGAAGAACGTCAGCATAACATTTCCTGCACTTGGGTGGATGGCTTTGTATTTTATTGGTGGTCCGACCAACCAACGGGTCTTTCCGAAGCCACCGTTCCGACCAATCAGAGTGGATCCTCTACCTCACCGACAGATATATAAGGAGGTCCGTCTGGGGATGAAGACAGTCGAGCTGGTTGTCGAAACGTTGTGTTTCCAAAACACCATCCGGCTGCACACCCTGAAGACTACATTGCTTCAGTACGCCGGGAAAGTCTCCACGCACACATTACATTAAAATGAGTTATCAGGGCAATGCATGCAGTAGGCAGGCTTAGCGTAATATTTCTAAGGTGTGGGAAGCACTTTATGCATGCAGAGCAGAGGTCAGAGAACTTTTATCCTGTTACGGTGAACTCTCCATTCAGACTGGAGCGAAAGGTGACACAAACACACACAATAGGACGTGCTAGTTTGAAAAGGCAGATATACCACATTTGATCATCGGTCACGGGGGAGGGGGGGGAGGGGGGGGAGGGGGGGGAGTCGCCCGCATATCTGTGCGTGGACAGTGTGACGGGTGAGATATGCTTAGAACTCTTGTGGCGCTAAGCTGGTGTGACCAATTGCAGATACGTGATGACGTCAAAACAATCCAAATCAGAGATCCTGTGACTACGCAGAATGAGAGAGATGTCAAAACGGATGAAAACGATAAAGTTTCTGAAGGAGTCAACCAACCCCATCAGCGGAGAGAGGTGCTGAATCTGAGAGTGTTTGGAGGGGCGAATGGTTTGCCAAAGCGTTTTAGTTTATAAAATTGTTACTATTTTATGTATCATGTTGTTTCATATCCGAGTATGGGGAGAGAGGAGGTAACTCCTACCACGACGATTCGACCACGAAGAAGCCGACAAGGAGCAGAAGCAGCGACCCGAGGTTTTAAAAGGAGGTGAGAGGAGCTCCTCGAGGTGTTTTTGGTCTCGCTGATCCGTGTCACTTGAGCTTGGGCACGAGATCGAGCAAAAAGCCGACAGCATATCATGCGACCGATTGTGTATGATAAGGAGTGTTTATTTTAAGTCACAAGGTGACATATAAATTGAGTGTGAGGTCGGAGGTTGTTCACTACGTCATGCCGACCAGACGGCAAAAGACAAACGTTGCATAAATTGCTGATATGGTGTTTGCACTTAAAACCTCCGTGGTTGCCCAAATTAACGCTCTGAGTAGAGAATACCGCACTATAAGAATTCTCACTTTCCGGTATAGAAACTGAGAAATTAACTATGGAATTTTTACAGATTTGTTTCAGCAGCCTTTCTGAATCAAACAGAGGACACTAACTTTTAACAAGTAATTCATTATGTGTCCTGCTGAAAATTGTTTGTTTTGTAATAGAAAAATCAGAACGGTTTCTGTCTTGTTTGGTTAGTTATTTAATTTTAGTGGCGACTAATGAAGGATAGAGGTATTGCTTGTATGTAATTTTTGATTGTTTATTAACAATAAATTATAGGACATCTGTCAAAAGAATATATTCTCAGGTTATAACTGTTTATTCATACTACTGATTAATACATTATTTCTAACACCCTTAATTAATCAATGTATTTTTGATAAACCTAAATAATTATTAAGAACTATTTATTGCGGCGGTAAACTGTACCGTTTCAGTATCAATTAAATCTGTCAGTTCTGAGAAACTGAGTAGAGTGAACACTTGACAAGCAATTGGGAGAGTATCAGGGCGGATTTTCGAAAGGGTAGATCTTGCTCACAACAAATATTCAATATAAAATCCATAATTCGTCATCGAATATTAAACACCAAGGACATAATAGCAATACTTATTGATTTTAAAAAGGCTTTTGACTTTGTTGATTGATGCTTGGATAAAAAAATCGTGAATTTGGAGTGAAATCTAAATTGGCAAACCTAGTACTTGAAACCCTAGCAGATACAGTTTCATAGGTAAAATTTACGGGCACAATCTCAAAACCTAAGATAAATACAGCTGTGCGGCAAGGTAATGGTCTGTCACCCATTTTGTTCAACTGTCCTAGAGAAAATTATAAGAATTTGGAATAATAAATTGAAGGAACACAAAATTTCACCAATAATTTTGGGAAGAAAAAACAAAGGTGCGGAAATTAACTGCCTGGCATTTGCTGAATATTTCGCTATACCTTCGGAGAAAATATGAGAAAAAATGGAGCAATTTGTTGGAAGCAACAGCCAACAAAACAGATTTCAGAATTTCCGGTAGAAAAAACTAAATTTATTACTAACATTAAAAACGCTTCAAAATTTTTAACGACAGATATTGGACGAATAGAGAAAGTAAAGAAATCTAAATATCCCGGTGAAATAAATCAAGAAAATGTATTCGATAAATCCACCATAGAAGAAAGGATACACAGGATGGAAAGAGCGTATGGTATCACTAAAAAAATTTATTACAAACGTAGCTGTCAAAAAATCTTAAAATAATACACTACAACTCGGTTGAGAAACCAGAATGTCTATAGTTGGTGAGTGCCTAGTGTAGAACTATAGACTAGATAAACTGGAATTACTAGAAAGAAGAATCATGAGAAAAATCTTGGGCCCAGTTAAAACAATAGAAGAACTACGGAAGTTAAGAAGCAATAAGGAAATATACCAACATAGAAAATATAACAGAATCAATAAGGAAAATGAGATTGCTGTTTTTTTGTACATATCTACAGAATGAATGTAATAGAATAACGAAAAAGATATTCAATTACCTTTGGGGAAAAAAAATGAACAACCAGCTAGATTCAAGAGTTTAAGAAAGATTTGGAAATAAATAATAAGAGATTGTAACGTGTACTCACGATATTCGTGTTTGTATAGTTAAAAGTTCGTTGAAGCAATTATGCAGTTACACTCCTAACACGATTTTTCTTAAGCTTTCTTCCACCACTAATTACTCTTTTAATTAAAGGTTCGTTTTGCCGTGCGGTCGCCAGTCTTTCGGCTATGCTAATTGGTTAATTAAAGTCACAGAAGAAGAACACATATGCGTACTAGTTTTCGTAGATTTATTCCTCTGAGACTACACAGTCAACAAGCATGCCACCAGACAATAATACTAATGTTTCTTCGTCACCGAAGATAGCAGATTCAAGTACAGACAAAAGGATAAATAAGCAGTGAGCACAAATCTCGAAACTAATTAACAAACAATCGCCATAGTCCGATCCTGCAGTAGTTTACTAAACACAGTTTATATTGAGTCAGGTCTCTCGGACGAACCTTCATAGTCCAATACATACTTTAGCACACATCACACACTGTTCTTTAGTACGGAACACACGCCAAGCGGCCGTACGATGTATTCACGGGATAAACACCCTGCCGTAGCCCTTCCGCTCCCGCCGGCTGTTCCGTACGCTACCACTGACAATCACCGACTCCCCCGCTCGGCGCTCGCCCACCGCCAAAGACCTTACATACCTCTCAGATTACACTATCCCCTCCAAATATAACCGTAACGTTCATGGTTACGTTACACCCCCACCGTTACAATGTGGCAAAAGTCGGCATTGACAAAGCACCGACTTTTGTCATCACAAACCACACTTGTTCACATATACATAGAAACATTTTACAAAAAAATACAAGATTAATGTTTACCAAACATAAAGGGAAGTCTGGGTGGCTGCTTGCTTATCCTTAAACTAACATAATTACATACACATTAAGAGTAACACACACAGTCTGAAACAGCATGAAACAAATCATCCAACCTTTCAATGTCCATATGTCCTTGCTTAGATCCATGACATATAACCAAGAAATTACAAATTGAGTTACAATATATTTTGACAACAATTTTTCCTCTCTTTTTTTTTTCTCTGATGTATGACACATGCACTGAATCGTGCCTTGTTTACTTCGACAGTGCACTGACAGTGTGCCCTGCTCAGGCAGGTGCCTCATTCACTGACTGTTGTACACCAACACTGATCACTCCACACGCGGAAAGACGCAAACTGACATTACGCTGCGCCACACTTACATCATCTTAACACTTTAATGAAAGGGAAAACCGCACTTCTAAGTACATTGTCCAGCCTCGGGCTAAAATTACTGGGAAACACAAACCAGCAAGAATGCCTTCCGCAACTGTGTATTAATGCTACGTGGTCCCATCTGTACCCAACTACCA
>JARYHS010009186.1:10476113-10565643 GCA_031002005.1 Vandiemenella viatica | reverse complement strand
TTTCAACGAGAACTGGTACTCAACAAGAACTGCCGAACGATGTGGATCAATCCCACAGTCGAACACATTTGCCTCGGCAAACATATGCATAAAACCCTTGGACTCATTCATTAACACCGCCGAAGGAAGCATCGCAACCTATTTCATGGAACACGACCTTTATAAAACCTTGGACTCACGTATCAAGACGACCAAATGGGTAAGAATATAGCAGTCAGCTCATTGTTTGGACCAAAGTATTCTCCTTGATTAGGATGAGTTTTTTTTTTTTTTTTACAAACCAAACTCTGAAGGTTTCTTCGCTCTTAATAATCGTATGCCGTATTGATTCGCTTGAAGATTGCGCGACATGCATACCATATCTTTTATTATCTGATAATGACTGAAAGAAAACGGTCATCTTCTACGTTCATTAGACGCCTATGTTGACAAACTTCTCAACATTTTTGGTGACCATCAAATCCTTTTCGTTCGCTCATGAAGGCAGTAAAATTCTTCTACACGGCTGTAAGGGTGAATCTGCGGAATCAGCGATTCAACGCTGAATGAACGTTTCTTTTTACGACTCCAAAATTCGATATGTCCAAGACCTCGCCCGTTTGTCATCCTTTTTTCGGCATGCTTAATAACTCATATAATGAACAATGCCTATACAGTGACCTTGAGGCGTCCATGGACCTTCTTGTGGAAAATGAGCCTGTTTGCGGAATATGCGTCTTTGCCGCATTCGACAGAATCTCGGGTGGCTCGAAACTTTGACTTACAAGGTCCCAAGCTCTCTTTGTATCGACCTGCCAGCCAACGGAATTTCTCGAAACACCGTTTTGTAAAGCTGCAGGTGTTTGGTAGCGGATTCGGCAGATGGTTTGGTGTTTCCGGCACATGTACAGTTACTCAGGTCACCGACACGGCTGACCACGAGGTTTGCGTACTCGTGCCACGTCACAAACCACCTCACTCCGACAATTTCAATAAACCACTCAGAAAAACATTTCAAACCCCGCATTTGTAAGCGTGAATTCCCTGAGGGCAAGGAGTGAACAAATTGATTCCCGTTGCACTCGAATTGCGGACGGAAAATTTCCACCGATGTTTAGAGATCGCGAACTCGGTGGACCGTTTCGCTTTTCTCCAAGCAATGAAACTTTTACGGACACTTCTCTGGCTTGAAGGAAGCATGTGTACTGCGAATCTTTCGCCTCGTGTCCTAGGAATGCCTTGTATTTTCCCGACTGACGTTCCTTTTCTTTCGGCCCATGACACGCAAACAATCGAAATTCCTGAGCTCAGAAATTTTTGCCTTTAAGCAGCAAATTTCCTTTATCAGACGCTGAGTGTTGAGTTCATCAAACGTCTCATTCGCAATCTGCAATTCTTCCTCAGATTGATTGTTGTGGGGATGCTCTAATTCTACAGCGGTTTGCCGTGATTTTCAAGGTTAACAGCGGTAGAGTTACTCATTTCTGTCACACTGGTGTTCAGCTCTACCGTGACTCCTCCGTTCGCATTCTCCAATGAATTACAAACTACTCGAACGTCATCAGCAGGCTTTTCCACTGCTTGGACGCTCCTTCGCACTTCATATCTCCATTCTCTAATAATTTTCCTTGTTCATCAAAAATTTTATTCATTTGTTCTGTTTGCGAATCGAGCTTTTTATTTATCTGTTCACTTAATTCCGCTATCATGTTAATTAGCAGGTTTTGAAATTGCCAATCTGGTAGGGGCAATTCTACCGTGCTTTGTGACGCACCACGTGTTCCAATATCTGCCCGCATGGGTGGATTTTGAACGGGTTCATTGTCTGGGGTTGGAAAAATTCCTAACTGTTCCCCATCTAATGATGCATTTTGAGTGAATGCTGGCGTTGTACTAGGAGTATCATTGCACTCTTCGTCCGCCAACGGCATTTCGTGTACTTCCGGTGCTTGATCCATCGCGTTAGTTTGCTCGGAAATGTTACGAATAATTGATCGATCTGCCCTATTAATGGTGCGTGACCTCAACTTCATAGATTTGATCGTAAGATACAAAATTTCAACTCCGAACAATTTGAACAATCGACAACAAACAAAATACAACCGGCACGATTTAACTCGAAAAGTACAGCATTAAACAAATTTCGCGCATAAATCCCTTCAGCATGAAATAAAACCCATCCAAAATTAAACAACAAGGAAAAACAACGATGTTTCATGCGACACAAATACCTCAACACATAAGCAAAATCAGCATAAAGAAAAATCTTAACTTTTACCATGCATTAAAATTTCAAAAGCACTGACTCTATCTTTAATTTTAAACTAACCATGCTTGATGCAAGTGAACGAAAATATACTTGAACAATTGATTGAAATAAATCACACATTTAGATTTAAATCAAGCATGGCAAACAAAGCAAACAAATTTCAACATAAAATTTATTCTAAAATAATAAAATGAATCAACACAGGTCACATCCATGGATTTTTTTTTAGACTTGTGAAATTCTCAAAATAATTTCGACTTGCAAAAGCCCGAAACGTTGGGTGCCAATTGTTAAAGAGAGCGCTTGTTGGCTACCGTTAAGAAAACGTGAGTTGCCAAAAAAAGGGAGGGGGGAATTATTAAAATCTAAAATAATTCCTGAAAAATGAAAAATACATATAATAATGATGCTATAAGGGGATCTAATAGGTTACTAACTAGAACCATGAATTTCAGACACAAAATAAAACCTCATTTATTGAGTCTTATGGCCTTACAAGGTCGGGTAGTAATTAACGTTACGTTAAACACAATTAGATCAGCAAAACAAGCAATACCCGACGTTTACAATTCGCCGGAGTAAGCAAACAAAACTGAATGAAATATCTCAAACAAGTAATAAAACAGCAAAGTTAACATTGAAATAACATGGCAACACAGGCCATCAAATTGAAGCTAACATTTTACTGTACAAAGGAAAATCCCAGGGGGCGCCGTATAAAGTGAATGAAAAGCATCAAAATTGAATTAACAAACAGCAAGATGCTTAAAAAAAAACTGAATCGAAATATAAATTCAGCTAGCTCAGAATTTAAGTGGCGGGAGCAGAGTCTTAACCCAGGCGTCGCTTAAGGGCACATAAGTCTGTTAAAATCCACTGGATAGTGACCGTCGTTTCTGGTACATTACCATAGAATCATCGCCGTGATGGTGAGCGACGAACACAATGCCACTGCAGCAATGGAAGCTAAATAAGCGGCTACGACCGCGTTATTAGCATAACTTCCGAATAATGGCAAGCACGCCACTCAACATCTCGCTTTCCCAAAGCAAGAAATGATCAACCACAATGATCATCAGAGAGCGTGCCGGCTAGCACGTCTGTTCACCAGCTCGTCTTGGACCCAAGTCACGTCCGTTCATCAGCTCGTCTTGGACAGAAGTCACGTCCGTTCATCAGCTCGTCTTGGACAGAAGTCACGTCCGTTCATCAGCTCGTCTTGGACAGAAGTGATCTCTAAAAATGGCTCCTTCTTCTTCCTCGGCTAGTTGCTCGCCACATGTAAAAGAACTCCACGGAATTAGTATTGTAGACCCCAATAAATGTTCAGGATTGGCTATCTACACATTTCCGTCGTCACGTGTTTAATATCATGCGCCGCATTCGCCGCCTCCTTCGCGCGTTTCCTACGTGGCCTTCGGGGTAGTAGCGGGGTAGGGGTAGGTCACCGCCCGATTTCGAACGGGACTCAAGCCGGGCTGTCCCGGCGCCATCGAGTCGCCTCGCCTGCTCCATTGTTCCTCTCTCAACCGCCGAAATGGCAGTTTCTAGCCTTCGATATTCAGCCCTTCTGAGCCATGCGTTTACAGAAAATTGATTTACAATAAAATATACCTTTGGCCGCCCTGGTTTTAAACATACATTTAACCTATCCAGACAACCCTCATTATTTACAATTAATTACACGTTGCAAGACTAATTAATTAATAAATTTGAATATAATAAAAAAAGGAATTATGAATATAATTAATAATAATTTAATTATATTCATTGTGGGTGACGCTGTCACACCACAATGTGGAAGCAAGCAAAAGTGTAAAAATAACTAAAGAACACATGAAACATTTTCTAACTTCAGTCCTTGACAAACATGTAAAAAATGAAAAGTGCCTATTGTTGTGTGACTCCTGGTCAGGTCATACAGATCGTACCCTTCTATATGCAGCTTTTCGAACAAAGATGTTACACTGAAGAAATTGCCACCGAAACAACAAAATATTGTCAACATCTTGAAGTTTACTTCTTTAGGCAATATAAGCTCTATATCAGAAGGATTACTGATTTTGAATGACTACAATGTAACAAACCACAAGTGAAGATACATGATCGTTATTTCATCATGAAACTTCACTCTGTGATTTACAATCAATTTGCTGCACCTACCTTATAAACCTATATTGCAATATCCTTGGCGAAAGCCAGGTTATGACATTGACATACCAACATCATCATTTGAAAATTTAATTAGTATGGATTTGATATTGCACTGCGTGAATGAGAAAGTGATTTGGAATGTGATAAC
The DNA here is from genome assembly GCA_031002005.1 of Vandiemenella viatica. Taxonomy (NCBI): domain Eukaryota; kingdom Metazoa; phylum Arthropoda; class Insecta; order Orthoptera; family Morabidae; genus Vandiemenella; species Vandiemenella viatica. Next base: position 10,561,093 of record JARYHS010009186.1, on the reverse strand, counting down.
GTGGCGAAACATGAACGTTAGAAATACCAGAAAGATAGAAAATTGAAGCATTTGATATGTGGTGCTACAGAAGAATTGTGAAAATTAAGTGGACAGACAAAGTACGAAATGAACGATTTTTGGAAATGATGGGTCAGGAAGGAAGTTTGTGGATGAAGCTTGCAGAAGGAAGAGACAGGCTGATAGGTCATATGTTGAGACATGCTGGATTGGTTAATTTGTTAGTCGAAGGGACAGTGGAAGGTAAGAACTTTAGAGGAAGGCAGTGGTTAGAATATATGAAGCAGATAATTGACGAAGTGGGTTGTAAGGGATTTGTAGACACGAAGAGGTTAGCACAAGGTAGGAAGGGATGGAGGATTGCATCAAACCAGTCGAAAGGCTGAAGACAGAAAAAAAAGTTACTTTAGTGAGGTGTGTACATTGTTCTCTTCCAACTTGTTTTAACCACTTCATCGAAATCCCGCGTCTGCACTTTGAGAACTAATGTAAGCAGTATCAGTTGTGCGGTGCAGCTGTAAATGCGTGTTTTGCGGTATATTAATGACTTTAAGCGATGAATTTTTGTCACTGACGTCATTGAATTACGTATGATTTCCTTCGTATGGTACTCATACCTTGCTACTTTGTTTCTCTCTGTTAAAATGTTACTCGAGGTAGAATGCAACGTTTTCGAGGTCAAAGGTGTCCCTTGTGCGAAAGGAAAATGACAGACACCTTTGAGTAGTCGTAGCATACAGCTTGTTGTGCCGATTAAAATAAATATTAATAGATGGTGTGCGGCGCCTAGTTTCCTATGATAGCTGCTGTTCTAGTACAACGTCCGATCGCATCCCTGCGAACGGCAGCTCTATCGTTACCTGAACGTTCCTCTGTGGCTGGGCTGCGTTCTTTATGCGGAAGAGCTGACGCTAGCAGTGGCGCCATCGGACATAGGCCGACGTAGCGGCGCGGCCATTTTTTCCCATGGTCCCCCCCGCGCGCGATGCGCTTCAGATCAAGTTTTACTGCTGCCACTAGTCGTAAACAACGAGTTCCACTCTCGCCCGTTTACACGCTCCTGCGATTCCGCGGCGTCGCACATAAACTCCCTTACTGCCGACCCTAATGGAGCGAAGCTAGAATGCACACCGACCATTCCGCGGAACATATCCGCTGTCCCGCGGGTGCTGATTTATAAACTGTCTTGAGTTCACCACTGAGTTTCTGGAGAGTGTGATTCTGTTGCACTTGGGATCAAAATTGTTTGCTGATGGCGCCGTTATTTATATGAACCAAAAAATTCTGCTGATTGCTTAAAGATCTGACGAGATAGCGAAGTATTTCAGCATCCTGAGATAAATGGCAATTTAAATTTTAAAGATTGCAAGGTAATACCCATAATGAATAGAAACAGTACAAGTTGGGGATACCGGGGATGGTTGGCACAGGTTTCCCATTTCCCATTTCCATTTTTTCAGCTGATTCTGTGAACACGATCCAATTTTGAATATTTCACTGTAATTTAGATCTATTAGGTTATATTTCTGTATTTTTTTTTTTTTACAATCGGAATATTACATTGTATGAGTGAAGGAAATTATTAAATAGTGAAAGTCGTGATTGGCCAATCAACCCAATATGCGGGGCTGGTTGGCTCGCAGAATGGGATTAATTGGCATAGACTTCGTTAAAAGTTGGTAAAAAATGAGTTGAGAGAGAGCGAGAGAGAGAGAGAGAGAAAAAAAAACGAGCCTGCAATTCGTGGAAATGCTTTAACTAAATAAAAATAGGTTATTGTAACTCATTCGCATATATTTTAATTAAAAATATTATAAAGCAGAAGGCAGATGACAAGAATGAAAGAAACTAATAGAAACGAGAGACCGTATGTATTAGAATTAACTAGGCTTCATGTCGACGAGGAAAGTTTGTTGAAGTTGAATAATTAGTTGTGGCTCACGAGCTTTGCTCATATTTTCAAATTTGCACCCAGTTTCAGTTATATTTTAAGACCATATCCAAAGCATCGTTTTAACTAGAATATTTTCGTCCAACGATGTTACGATTCCTGTATACCGAGAACTACTATGGACGACCACTTAGGGTTGCCAGATACAGCCTTATAATTTTCGGGACATTTCTGGGACGAAAAAACTATTTTAGTGTGAACTATTTTAGTGTGAAGAAAATACAGATTAATAAAAAAGTGTATTTTAGGTAAAAACTATGGTATCTAAAATATTTACAGCACCTCTTTTAGTTTCATTAATTAAACTAAATCAACATCAGGTATTATGAATCAAAAGGAAAACGATTAAACTTAAAAATCGAACACGTCGTTTAGTCTTTTTTTTTAAAATACTTTTGTAGAAAACCCAACATCGGGTATTATCAATCAAAACCTCAAAAATATTAAGCTTAAACAAAAATTGAACACTTCTGTTAGGCTTATTAATTAAACTTAGCTATAAAATCAGCATCAGGTATTATGAACAAAATAAATAAGAATTTAACATGTATCTTTGACTAAATCAAAATAAACTACTTTTAAAAAATAATTACTACTAGCTTTTGCCATTTTCACTAGTTTTTCTCCGTCACTACTTTGCAAAACTGATTTTTGAGCAAGACTCTTCAATATTGATTGAGTATGGAGTTCAGCCTTGATCAAATCTATTGGCATTCTGTTTTGCTCTTAGTCCATAAATTATTCAACGGGCTAGAACTTCACTCGCAAAAGGCGTTGCTTGTTGGAATTGAGAAAACAAAACCAACTATTTTGTTTTAATTTACAAAATCATTAGTATGTCTAAAGAAATTGGCCCAGATTTTGTCGTTTCGCATGTCTTTTGGAAGGACCTCAAAAACAGTGTTCAGACATGTGAACTCTGTATGAAGGGAATCAATGTTAACTGCATTTAGAATTTTCACTATCCCAGGAAATTCAAAGCGCATTTTCCATGTTAATTTCTATTCCTCTGATTTAAGGGACAAAAGCTCTAACTGTTTGTACGTTGTTCTATCCTTCGGCTGCGAGCACGGCATGCTTGGCTTGGCCTCTTGGCCACCGTGGTCATTTGAGTTTCAGAGAAATACTAGTATACGGGAATTCCCGGACAATAGCACATAATTACTGGACACGGGACCAGAATCAAAATTCCGATACATTCCCGGCCATCTGGCAACCCTATGACCACTACCAGTTATTCTTGAGCTGAGGCTTCGTTAGCTCTTGTGCTTTTGACCTCACTATTATCATGAGATGTTAAATGGGATAGATAGTCCTACCTGCTGCCCACGAGTAGTGTTTCTAACCGTTAAAATAGCTGATTCAACTCCAAAACCCACCAGAAAACCACTAACAAAAAGCGGTGTTACTCTCATAACCACTAAATGTTCCACTAAATAAATATTCGGTTATTACGAAAGAAAATAATGGGTATGTTGTTAAAACGGTTACCTTTATTACTACATAATAAACATTAAATTTCTGTATAAATGATCAGTACATCTACTTGCAATTAGTAATTCAACGTTTTTAATATTTAGGTCAATATCCATACATTAATGTAATAAAGGAAAAACTGTAAGTAAAATAAGCTATAATAATATTTAATAACAAAATTTATACCTTCATTTAGATAAACATTATGCTGCACATCAAAATTGTACATAACTTGTTCTAGGGCACTGATGATGGTCTAATAAACCGAAATGCATAGGCCATAACAAAGTTTTTTCATTTGTTAGCTGCACTAGACGGAGAATAAAACCCAACAGTAATTCAACAAATTATCTAATCAAGATCTATTCTATATTAACTCATCTTCTTCAGATAAATCATTTTTTTCGATGCCATCATAATCAGCAGATTGATACTATTCTTCGATACCAAATTGCTTTATAAAGCAAATGAGGTATTTATAGGTATTTCAGAGTCATTGTAACTGTTTCCTACCAACCTCTAGCCGCAGCGTATTCTTAAAAGATTCAAGTTCATTCTATTCCTCTCCTTATTTTTTCTTTTGCAAAAGTCGCTAATTCTGGAAATCTAGGATCTCCTTGGGCATCTTTGAAACGCAATAATTCATGCCAATTTTTTTTTTTTGTGTCTTTTATCTCATTCCATTCCTGTAAATGAGTTTGTTGCCACTGATCATCGGATGTTGCTATGAATTCTGCACTTTTATTGAACTGAGCCATTATGTCAAATAGATTTTCTTTGTTGTGATTAAGTGCTTGTTCAACACTTATTCTGGACATTTTTTTTCATCAGTGTCCAATTTTCCGGCAATCTATTTTTTATTTCTTCAATGAGACTTACTACAAATTTTATGCAGCAATCCCGCATTATTTCTGTCTTCCCATAGTAATCTCTTTTCTCTCGTTTCAAGTATTTGTTTCTCAAATCGAAATCCCAGATAACATCTTCGATCCAAGACATCGTGAATATTTTGAGAAAAAATACTAACTTTATTTGTAGGTAAGGTAACTATGCTGAAAACCATATCTATTAGGTTGGTCAAATCAACGCACAAATTGATGAGGTCTGTATTTTTTTGACTCGAACATTTTATTGACTCTGTTTATTTCATTAAATATTCGATATAAAAATAAATGATATATATTCGTAGTTAATCTCGTTCTCATAGATAGAGTGTAATAACTCTCTGTGTGGCACGTTTCGTGCGCCTTAGCTACGGAGAAGTGTGTTTATAGCTTTAGGCATTGCGTGTAGATATATTCTTGATGCAGCAGACTCTATTGATCACCATCTCGTCTGGCATGCCTGAACTATTTTTAGTGGTTCCTGTCCATTGTTAATTGTTCTGTATAACTCTTAGTAGATTACTAGCATTTGCCCGCTGCTTCACACGCGCGTGCCTTGGCAGGTGTAGAAATTATTTACCGATTTTATTCTCTTATCAGACATTAACGTGGAAAGGTATGAACTGTTAATGTATTCTGAATAGTTTCGTTTGTTTCGGTTAATACGTTAGGTTCGGTTTTCATACTGATGTCAGAGAGTTGTTTTATTCATATTTTAACGTGATGCAATTGATTCAATAGTAGAAAAGGTTCCTGAAAAATTAACAGTAGTAATTCGTGGTTGTAATTATTGTGCGAAGTATAAACATTTATTGTTTAGAAAGGCTTTTATTTTTGCGTTATAAGTAAATAAATCAATGCTTAAGAGAAATAATATACTATCTTCAGCATACTTCGTAGATCACTCATTGTAATGCCTCTGTGTAGACCACGTTTCTGGTCTGATTGTTCATTGTACATATGTACAGGCGTGATCTGCCACTCACCCTGGAGCAAGCAACGTATAGCTGGCCGTGCGAGAAACATGGTGTCCGAAGATCAATGCCTACGGTTCCTAGTGTCTGTTCCTGAGACTTGTTAATTGTCATGGCAAAACATAACGTTACGGGAAATTGTAGGCGCTTAAATTTGAACGGGAAGTTTGAAGGAACCAATGGTATTCGTGGAAGGAATACTTCTTCTCCTCGTCCACATCCTGTTAAAATAACGGCCTCAATGATGTTTTTGTGCAATGATTTCACCAGAAGTGGATATAATGAAAAATATTGTTTCCATGATACTTAACTAAAAAAAGTTTATTTTTAAATGTGGATACCGAGGATTGCAACATAAGCGCGGTGCCATAAATTTATGTAAATATAGCAGTAATCTACGACTTAGTCCTCTTGGAAGTGTGCTGAAATATAAAAATTCGTTACCAATAATCACAGCATCTCAATTTTTCTGATTTATTTATTTTTTGTTGTTTTTTATTTTTTATTGTTTGGATATTGGTTTTATTTTATGTTGATACACCATCAATTATTCCTGCTTTTAAATAGAAATTTACGTGAATTGGAGCTACTTTTGATTTCAAATCGTCGTATCATTACTGTCATTATTTCAGTCAGATATAATTAATCCAAAAATGTCGAGATGTGATCATGGTACAGTTTATGTAGTAACGTGCATGTAACTGAAACAATTATTTCTGAGTGGCAACATTATGGCAAGTTGTGAATCGCTTGAAATGCAACCTGACAGCTGATATGATGCTTTGTTATAGGCCTAAGAGACGATGCCTGCAGCTTTATAATCTACGTGGTGTAGCATTAGGATATGAAACATTTTTAATTTAAGTTTCTTTCAATATAGCCGTATTTTCTATGGAATTATTTCAGTCGCATGTAAGTACCTGGCGAAACAACAGCCTGGACCAGATGACAATTGACTCGTTTTGTTTAGCATCAGGCATAACGGGTTTAGTTTTAAAATTTACGCGGTGTAGAATATAATTTTAGGATGCCTAGTTATATTTGAAATAAAAATTCGTTACCAAAAAAAGAAAAAAAAAAAAAGGAAATCCTAAATTTTGTCAGGTCTCTTTATGAAAGGAGTGACCGTCTGAATGTGTATAATTATCTGTGGTCTACAGTTTCACATTTCTGAAGTTTTTTACTGACTTGCTTCTTCCCATGGTACATATTAGTCGTTAGCTACTTCTGCAGATGTTGATCAGCAACATTAGCTTTAAAAATTTGGAAACACCATGCAAATTGATGCGGTAGTTTTTGCGTTATTAGAGATCAAGCCTCACTACAAACGCAGCTTGCTTACAGATTTATAATAGTATAGATATTGTCTGGAAGGGAAGCGACTAAATCAATCGTAGGTCTCTCTAATCAAAAATTCCAAATTACTTGGTAAAAATAGTTTTGCTGCCTCTGAAACATCCAGTTGCAAGGAATGGCATAAGCAACGCACCAAAATTAATTGTGGTATCTCTTCTTTCAATTTAGCTTCTTCATAATTTTTTTTTGCTTGCAATGGGTTCTGATTAGATTGATTCCCCGTCGAATATTGTTGTTGTTGTTGTTTTTTTAAAAAATTTTAAATATAGTGATACCATCCCCACAATCAGCTGAATCTATTTCGCTATTTTGTACATCGCCTTGATCGAGTAAGGGACAGTTGAAAATATTTATTTATTCAAACGTTTCTATTAATAAAATTCATAAATTAATTTTATTGGTTGAAAATAATAAATATTTTTTACACAAACGCTAAGTTTAGTAGAATTTGAATAGATTAATCATTTGTAAAGTTGAATATAACAAAGTCAGTGTTTATATTTTACTAAAAACAATAAATCAGTGATCATAACATGTACCCTTTACGTGTTTGACTTATCATCTTTACACTAACTGAAACTAAATTCTACTGAACGACTAAAAAAAAAAAAAAACTACTAGCCACTAAAAGAAACATTTCTCCACCAAAAGTGGGGTCATATAAGCAGACGTTCATCTCTGTCAGCGTAACTCACAGTTGGCTCTCCTCCTCACTTGAAATCATAAAATAGATTTTGCACTTTCCGTTTAGTTTCTTCGTTTTCTCCACTTTTGACTATGTGTCAACCAACCCCGAACAAAGATGGCCAAACTGCCCCAAACACGTTTTTATAACAAAGAAATTAGTTGTAACAACTACTATACTGACAATGAACGTTTTAACAACATAGACCTTAGTTCAATGATTCAAATGACCTACACAAGTTACATAAGTTATCCCATGCAGCACGTGGTACAGAAAATAAATAAGATATTTTATAAAAATTAGTTACTGAAAGAAGTTTACGACAATCGCTCCTTCTTTCCTCACAACTAGAGAACTAAAACTGTTGTTTTGTTGGAAAGTAGTTGAGGCTATGAAGGCCACATGGTCAGTATGTGGCTCTTCCACACACTCTACAGAGGAAATTAGAAGCTGATGGCCAACCTGTCTCATATGCCTTACAGCTGCTCATCTTTCATATGGCTCAAATACCAGGACCTAACGATACACAGCAATATGAAGTGGTATCAAGATATATATTCATTCGTAAGCAAAGTTAATTTTAGATGGCTATTCATTAGTCGAGTATGAAAAAATCTGTAATGTCTACACCACATATCAATAATTAATAACTTTCCCGTCTTTTCTTCCTTACTCCAGAGAATATATTGTTCTTTGAGTCATGAATAGTATCAGTGAGTACATGCGCAAGAAGTGAAACTTCTATACATTTTTCTGAGTACCTATTTTTCCTGCGTATTTTTTTCTATGTATTTTTTTAAATATTTTCTTTCGTACTTGAATAAAAGAACGATGATACTACATAGCATTTGTACTGGGTTGTAACGGAGGGTTTCCGGAAGCGGATATGAAACAATAAAATTATTTAGATTTTAATATTTTATAAAAAAATAAAACTAACATAAATGTTTAATGTAAAGTTAAGCTAGAACGCGTGTAGGTTTAATTTCAGAGGCAAAAACTGCCTCGTTGCATTTCATTTGGATTTTAAAATTCTGTTGGAAACCATTATAAAATCTGTCACCAGCGTATGTCTACAAGTTACGTGATACATGAGAAGTCTCACGTTCTCGTGTTGAAAAGTCAGGAGAATACTATTTTCAGATCACAATGAAACAACTGATTTCTGTGTTACTCCAAGCTACTGGGTAAGTAAATTCATGTAGGCATGATTGGGTCTGCAGTTTAGCATGGAAAAATCAGATTCACCTCACATGGTAAAAGCAACGTATATAAAAAAATGTACCCACATTCAGTTAATCTTCAAAAGGACAGCTCTGCAATACGACGTAAAATATACGTATAGCGGCAGACTGATCCCATAATGTCAGAATTTTTCGCTTCGGTGTTTATGACTGCACAATTATTTTGAATGTATGGTGGAACAACTGCGCTGATTGTTCGGCTCGTTATGATGATTGAGTTTCTACCCCTCCCCCCGCGGCTTTTGCACACGTCGTGGTGATTTATTCTCCTGGCGGGAGTTTGAGTCATGCGATTTGGATGTCTGTGAAAGGTACAAACGTGGAGTTGTCCATGACAAATGTATTTGTGTGTTGTGAAATAAGTAGCTCAAAATGCAGATATTGGGGACCGGCTTAAGTGTTTACGGGAAACCACCTATTTCCGACGACCTGTTGATCCTACACCACTTGGCGATATTATAAGGTATCCCATTATGTTTAGCACTAGAAATTCAAGAAGTATTCTTGCTAGGATTGCTGGCCAAGCGAAGTTAGAACTGGTATGGCATACAACCTGTGCAAGTTATTGCTCTTAGGTTGTGTCAATAATATTTTGGAAGTTACTTTGTAAATGGAACGGTTTGTCGAGGAAATTCCGTCATTGGGATTCGATACCCAGCATGGTCTTACAGTCACGTTTGCTAGCATTTCCCAAATTCACTTGAGGCGAGTGCTGGAATAAATCTAGTACGTCAAATTCATCCCCATGTCAGAGTTATCTTTTGTATGCCGGTTTTAATATAGAACTTGTTAGGTGAGTTTTTAAACAAAGTGACGAATAACAGCTAGTAGGCAGTAATTGGAGATGTAGTTTATATGGAATGCATAGAGACGACAGGCTTATCACAAGATCGGCAAAGTCATGTTCTGAAAAAGGGAAGTTAGAATAATATCTCCTATTTTGACAAATCAGCTTGTTAACGTATTTTTTTCCGGTTTTAATCATCTCGACGCCTACATATTCGTCATCATCTCAAGACATGCCGTCCTTTTCTTATAATAGAAAGCAAATCACCGCCAAAAAATAATACAATTCTGCGATAGGGAGGTAGGCGAAAGGGGGAATGCGACTCTCGTTAACATGTACACCCCGCAAAACATGCTATCCACCCTACACGTACATCGAAGATACTAACTGCAAGCCAAAGTAAACCACCACCAGTCATTCTGAAAGTGCTTTTACCTTCCGTGTTATTTTAAACTTTACGGATTCTTAGATTTAAAGAAGAGCATTAGTTATTTATAAACTGAGGATGTACCGAGTTCATTACGAATTCACCATACCTCAGATCAGATGCCCTAAATTACGTTTTATGGACACAGTTAGCTACATTTATTTAGAGAGGGACTATGATCCATATGAAATGATGCGCTGTAACAGGGAAGAGATCGACACGTCTGGATATAGCACCGGCAACCATTTCGAGACAGAGGTCCATAGGGAAATAGTTGTCGGTGTTATGAAGGACGAGGCGAATGGCATCCTGATTGTGGAGTTGGCTGGGTTGCGGGCACTAGACAGACCAAACCTGTATTATTTTTTATTTGTTGAATACCAGATAAACTGTGGAGATGCTACATTCTGTGCTTAGGAACATCTCTTGTAGTATAAACTAGAAGCCTTTCTCCAGAGCAGAGCCTTTGCATTTAATGGATCAAACTAGCAGTATGGTACATTTCACACTATTTTAATGGTTGAAATCTTTGATAATTTCCAACATGAATACGCCAAAGCGTCTTTGAGCGATTAAGAGTTTACATACACAACTTTGGGGTGGGCCCATACTTTAGGTATGTTTTCAACTGGAGAGAGAAACATACACTTCATTCCTAAATGTTTACAACAGCTATCATCCTGTATTATCCCTTCAACCCACATACATAGAAAACCCTAACCTGTATACCCAGATGGGGATCCACACCAGTATCCTCCTGAATGAGAGGCCGCACTACTTAGACATGAAATTATTGCACATAAAAATTTACTGGAAGTGGATGATGTTAATAACACAGTAAATAAGAATTATGATCCCAGATATGATGTTTATGATATTACAAACATGTGAAAAGCATATATAAAAAAACACATTGTACATGATTCACTTTGTTTTATTTTTACACACCTTCCATGAAAAAGTCCATTATCAAGCTATTTTTCATTTTTCTTGTAGTGACATTCTTTCATGATTTATTAGTCTTAAGACCGAATCGTAATAGACACTAAGATCCACTCATATTCACTCTAGTTTCAATAAATTTTTCTATCGCAGATCCACAACCCTGCTAACTCGGATTGAAGCAGGGGATTAATCCTGCGAAGTTAGGTTTTTCATCGATTTTGACAACGAAAAGTAAAAAATAACCAAAATTATTTAATTTTCCTGCACGAAAGACGTCATAGGTTTACGTGGTTAGAAGGTATGCAAAGATGTCAATTACAGTTATGTGCATCAAACAATACGATGTGTATTGAATGCCTCCACCAAACTACAGAAACGCAAGGTATAAGGCGATATATCATTAAAAATGAAACTCATTCTGTTCACTGTCCTATAAGACATCAGACCACTCGAGTAGCACATCAGATATATCTGTCGAAAGTCACACTGAAGTACTGAAGCTGAAGTAAACAGAGCTATGCATAAGATGACAACAGCACAAGTTTCATTAAACAGTATGTTAACAGCACGACCCTCCACAAGACCGAATCATAACGGACACCAATACTACATGAGACATAAGTTGTGTTAGATATAAAATAGTATGTGTCATTAAAAAAGTGTGAAAATGTACAAAATAGATAAAAATTCATGAATACTGGTCAAATATAACAAAAATGGCACAAAATTATGCCAATTTCCACCATGAATGAAGTCTATGGTAGACATAACAATTATATGTGTCTGTATTACAATACCACCCATATAATATGCACGCATTACCTCAGAGGGTTATAGAAATATGTACCATATGGGCAAAAAGACAGAAAGTGTATGTTTCTGCTGTCATGAAGAACCGGCAGAACCCCCACGACACACATCACGTTACCATTATGAGAGTGGGTAAAGCATATCACCTATAGATGTTTGTATCAAACAGCTCGATATTATCGATCAAAGATGTTGGCAATATGTATACAGGCGGTAAAATCACCATTGCAACTACAACCCTCAGTAGGTAGGTAGGTGAAATTTATGTTAAATTCAGGTTAATTCGGGATATTAAATTGCTTGTTATAGTAGGTTAGAGAAAGGTCAGGTTAAGTTAGTTCAGCTCACCTTAGGTGTACTGTGGAGTTGTTTATACTGTGTTAGGCCACAACAAGAAGTTGTAGTTTGCTGTTCTCATGATATCTTTGGGACTTTGAAATCCAAGGGTACTTGCCGAGGCGGCTTGGGGACCCACGGCGAAGGATGAAGAACTTTGCGCGCCGGTTTTCCGGATACAACGCGTTTTTTATTTGCGCTAAGCAGCCGCCTGTCATTGTGGGGCCCAAGCCGCCGCGGCAAGTACTCTTTGATTACCGTCTCAAAGCCATCATGAGATCGGCATACAACAACTTGTTATCGTGGCCTAACACAGTATAAAAATTTCACAGTACACCTAAGGTAAGCTGAACCAGGGCCGCATTTAGGCTCTGTGGGCCCCTAGGCTATACTGAACTTACGCTAACCTACTATAACAAGCAATTCCTGAATTAACCTGACTTTAACATAAATTTCACCTCAAGATCGATTAACCCATAAGCAATTAAAACAAAATTGTGTAGCATTAAATTGTAAATTATAGCTGCATCCTGAAAAATGGATTGATAAAGCTGTAAAAATAATAAATAAATAAATATGGGAATGAATATCTGTAATATGCATAAACGTTAAATCATAACCCCACCTCAGGAATAGTGAACTGATTGTGTGAAAGGAATATTTTCTAAAGATAGATTTAGCTCTTTATCTCCAGAATAAAACTGTATTTATAGGAACATAAGCAAGAAACAATTGTAGTAGTTGTTGTTGTTGTTATTCGGGTTTTAGGGCGCGTCGACGGCGGGGTCATTAGCGCCCAAACAATTGTAAACAACTGGAATGTCAATTGGGTGGTAATAATAATATGGAATGAGAAGGAAAATATTAAGAGTAAAACATTTTTTATTATTAAAATGGGAATTAACATTATAAAAGTAAGCACTAATGGCAATTACTATACAAATGTATGGTTACACATTTAAAAGAAGTTAAACACAAATTAAACAACCATTTCTAAACACTCCAGAACTTAATATGCTACAGACTCTGGCTTTTATAGGTAACTGGTTGTCGCCTCTGTCTTCACAGAACCTGAAACATAGAAGCAAAAAAGAAGATGAAACAAACAGGAAAATAACGGGAAAGAATACTAATTTCTTTCCACCATAAAAAATTAAAAATATGGTTATATACCAATATAAACAAAATTGTTTGTTGCGTACATAAGGAGGAGCAGTCTTATTTGCAGCTTGTGTCATTTCAGCCTTAGGTGATATCAAAGTAAATTTCGCTATTTTTACTCCTGAATGTCATAGAGATAAAATATCCAGGGCTGAGAAGCGAGTAATAAGAATGATTTGTGCAGTTAGCAGTAGAACGTGATGCTAGAAGTTGTTAAAAAAGTTAGGAATTTTAGCATTAAAAGCAGAGTATATATAGACATTACTGTCCCTTCAGTCACCAAATTATGTTCTGTTCGAAACAAATAACAATAACCACAATTATGGTACTAGATGTAGGAAATGATTTACGCAAGTTCAAAATGGGATAAAAATTCAGAGATAAATGTTTACAAAAGGATAGCAGCACATTTCAAATTTTTGCAGGGGAATAAGATTAAATTCTGAAAAAATTTAAATGAATTTCACACAAGAATTTCCTTCAAAAGTATGTGCAAAACAATTGATTGTATGCTGCAACAATGTATTTTACTCTGTGATAGCACATCTTTTGGTGTATACTACATGTCTTGGGTTACACAATGATTTTGTTATAAATTGACTTCTTTACACATACCACATTCAGTCTACTGAGGGGATCTATCGAAAACGACCATATTGTATTGAATTGAATTGCAAAACTCAACATCAGAGTCGTTAACATTCGGTCAACAACAACCAAAATTATTTTCTACGGCCGAGATCATTCCCGCTTCTAGCCCTCAATCCTCTATCGGCTGTAATTATATCCATGGGTGGCAACTACCGAGGCGACGACAATCGACAACTGGGAAGGGGGGAGGAGGGGAGGAGGGGATGGGGGGTGGAGTGTGCGGCAACTCACAGTTTTTGCCCAGGCTCCGAAAATTTCTACATCCACCGCTGACTACTCCACAATATAACAGATATAAATATGAATTGATTTTAACATAATATCATGAACGCAAGAAACTCTTTCTATTAGTTTTTGTTAACATTCTACATACAATTTGTAGTAAGAGAGCGTCCAAAAATACGTAGCTCCATTTTGGCCTCCTGTGAACCCCCCCCCCCTTCTCCCACATCACCCGACGTGGCTTTTGCCTCTACCCCCCTTCCCCTCACATATATTGTATCTTTTTCCCTATTGATTCAAGACGATATTTTGTATTGTTTTCTCTCATCACAGTATCGTAAATTACACACAGAGACAGTTAAATGACAGAAATATATATTCACATGCTGTTATGTGTTATGCTCCTTATTTTAACTGTGACAAGTAATATGAATAAGAAGCTACGTGGTTTGGCTTGGAAACCCCCCCCCCCTCCTCCTTACGTAGATCAGCGTAGCTTACCAGCCAACCCCTCCCCCCTCTTAGCTCCCCTAGACGGAGTCACGAAGTTTATGGACGCTCCCTAAGTGAATAGGGCTGTTTTTGTGTGGAATTTCAGGTAAATTTGATGGAAACAGCTAAATTGTTTCACGGTGACTATGGAACCAGTGAAACTCACTGTTAGAAACGTGTAGATTCGTAGAGCAGTCAAAAACGAAGGTTGCGCTTGATGGAGACTGTAAAACCTCTGTAGATATCCTTATTCAATCATAATGTGGTATAAAATTAGTAAAATTCTTTGTGGAAGAATAAGAACGTAATATTATCTGTCAACATTATTTGTTGAAGTAGCTTAGAAAATAACCCAGTCCAAAATTAATAGCACAGCAATTTTGTTCACGATTCTTATCTGTCGATACAATTTAGAAAATGGTTTCAACAAGGTACAAATATTTTCAGCGATACCTTCTTGCTGTATTTCAGTGACCAAGGAGGCCATGGACATCAATAATAATACTAATAATAAGAATATCCAGAACACATGAAGCATACTCCTCTTAGGCTGTGACTGGAACCCAAGTGCATGCTGAATATCTATATATTAATACGCTAAGCGAAAACTTTGGAAACATTTTTCAGAATATTGCGCGCACGGAGAAGTGTGAGATTTGGCAAAGTTTATATGGGGAAGAAGTGCATAAAGCCAAAATGTACATATAATATGTGTTAAAAATACATTAAATTAAATTAAATAAATCATTCGTTGTATACATTCAATTGTTTTTAAGTGGCAACGACACTTAGCGATGCTGCCAATGTATGTGATCTTTGGTCAACAGTAAAAAAAAAAAAAAAAAAAAAAAAAAAAAAAAAAAAAAAAAAAAAAAAAAAAAAATTATAAGCATAGTTAAAACATGTTACAGCTACATTATTAAATGAAAAATAAATTCGCGAACGTGTGTGTGAGTGAAATCGGATCGGAGCCAACTATGTGACGTGTATTTCCAGCATTGAGATACTCTGTGGTCTTTGGTGAAACCAAAGAGTCGAGCTTAATCTCTGAATTTACAGACAAGCAAGAAGCAACATTTCGAAACGGTGTATATTCGGAATTCATAAAATCGTGATTTAGATATACGATGTTACAATGATGCAGTTCAAATTGACGTAGCTGTAATATGATGGTGAGCCACCATTTGAAAGAAATCTGGTAGTTAAAAAAAAGTGAGTACATGTATGGCAGCAAAGTCGGTTCAAGTTTACGTCGCGATACAAGACGCTGCTAACTTAAGATAAAATGATTGTATCAATGCGCGTGTGATTGAGGCTTTGAATTTGTACCGCCAATACTACCGGAGATTGTGGTTAGGTTGAAATTCAGCTTGGACCAGAAAGAAAACAGAACCTTCTTGTCACAGCAAAAGACACGAGGAATTTAGATATTTAAGCAACTTTCATAAGCACTATATCGCGTTGTGACGTCAACTACTCCCGCAAAGTCTTTATATACTGAGTTTAGCATTACGTCGGAACCTACAAATATTGTCCTGTCGGTCTAAATTTGGTACACACATTCCTTAGGCGATAATATTTGATTTAAAGTGTATATCGTAAGCTTCGAATATGTTGAAATGAGGAAAAATCACTCGAAATGTGGGGAGATACATACATGTTATTACGCAAGAAATACACGTTCATAGCTGTTGACATTTATTCCACGTGTTTTTAAGTCTTAATTATTGAATAAAAACTGCTTTCCATATGCAAATAGAAAATCATGTAACATTTACGATTTCTCTGTGCGGGCTGACATATTGTTTTTCAGTGCTACGATATATTGCATGGCATCTACCGTAGCTAATAACAGTTGTGGTTAGGTTGAAATGCAACCTGGACCAAGAATTAAGAGTAAGAAACACACAGAAATAATATCGACATGTAATAACGTGTATTTCTTGCTTAATAACATGTGAGCATCTACCCACATTTGAAGTGATTTTAGAAACACTCTCGCAGCCAAAAACATCAATGTGTACAGTATATGATATAGTTATGCTTGCAGCAAACGCAATAGAACAAATTCAAAAAACTATTTGCAATAATTATTACTCTGTTACAAAAAAACCCAACTAATTAACTTAATGAATTATGGTCGAATTTCGACCACTGGGCGATCTCTAGTCTGAGTTAATGTGACCGACGCGAACATTATTAGTAAAAGCGATTTTCTTCCACAGCCACTAAGGCTCTGTGTTTAAGTTGCATTGCGGTTTGCACCTTTACATCAGGATTTGCTTTATTTTCATTTTGTTATCATATCGTATGTATACACATACTTTTCTACTTTTTGCCCAGGTTAGTGGCTAACGCTAAGTAACACCTTATGCGGAAACTATCGACGTTTGTTGAACCCTATATTATTGAGTGTTTCTCTACCCTGACGACTTTGCATTTTGAAGAAGTTAAACGTGGAATATCTTCAGATGAATTGGACAAGGGAGATCAAGTTAATAATGTGGCACTAGGTCTTTCTAAGGCATATGACAGATTAAGCCATAAAATGGTTTTAAATAAACTGAAGCCTATTGGATTGGATGAAAAAGTTACTTGTTGTGTAGAGGTGTTCTTAAAAGCTAGAAAGCAAAGTGTTAGTGTAGGTAATACATTATCAAAAGAGGTGGAAGTAAATATGGGAGTACCACAGGGTAGTGTATTGGGGCCGTTGCTGTTCATTATTCTAATGAATGACTGTGTTGATGGGTTATGGTCAACAATGGTATATAATAGGATCAAAACAGGTGAAGACTGTGAACAGCTGCAGGGTGACCTGGATAGAATATCTAAATGGGTAGGTCAGTATGGAATGAAGATAAATGTTAAGAAGAGTGAGCTTATTAGGTACAAAGATAAAAAAACTAAAGGTAAATTATGATTATAGGGTGGGATCAGAATTGTTAGTTGAAGGCTTGAAGAGTAAATATCTTGGCATAACGTTTGATAAACTCTATTGGGCAGAGCACATTGGGCAGGTGGTAGGAAAAGGTTACAAAATCCTTCATTTACTGCAGAGGGTGATGAGAGGATATACCAGAGAAGTAAGGAAGTTGGGTTACAAACCTCTTGTTAGACCATTGGTTGAATATGGTGGTGTAGTTTGTGACCCACGTTTTGGTTATCAAATACAGGAGTTCGGGGGTGCTAGATTTGTTTGTGGAAATTATCGCAGGATCTAGTCAGTAACTGATATGATAAAGGAGCTGAATTGGGACTTATTGGGGGAAAGGAGGAGGGTGAAGAGAGTACTGGGAATGTACAGAGCACATGTTGGTGATGGAGTTAGGAGGCATATTGGTCGAACAATTAGGAGTAGTACATGGAAGGGGAAAGGCGGCCATGTCCACAAACTCGATTTCATGTGGCAAATTTTATTTTTTTGGTAAAGTTGTTGGGCATTGGAACAAATTACAAAGTGAAGAGATCAATAATTTACTAAAAACGCTTAGCGAATTTAAAATAAAAATTTGTAAATCGGAAAAGTAAATTCCAATTATAAAAGACAATAACAAGGATTAATTAGATTACTATTGGAATTACCACCGCAGCGTTAGCGCCATAGTAATTAAATTAATAATAATAAAAGATGGGATTGTATATAATAGCATCGAAGCTCTAAGAACGATAATGCAATCACTCGGTACATTCCAACCTTTTTTATTTTCAGGGCAGGACTCCGCAGTCTAGGGAATTAATTTAACTTAAGTTCCAGTCACTTATCAGTCCGTCGTGGGAATTGCTGCCTGTTTTGATTTGTAATTTGTGTCGTTGGTTATTATGTTGTTTGTCTGTTTCCGTGATGAAGCTGATTGACGTCCCATCAGCGAGCCATAAGAGATGCAGAGTCCTTGAGCAAACAGACAGCTGTGATGGGGTGTCTATGGGGAGAAGGCGAGGCACTAACGGCCCAACACAAGGTCCACATCCGTGTCTTAAAATTGCCTTTTAATTTACCACCTGCTTTCAACCAGAGAAAAAATTGGGAGAACTTATTAAACGAAAGTGTAGTGAGACACCTATTGTGGCTACGACGCTCAGAACTGAGTTGAGTGGGGTGAGGAAGACGTTACCTGGAGCTCAAGCCTCCCTGGGTGTGAACGTCATCCAGAAGGGAGGCGGCGTCTCTATGATGCCGGGTCTGTTGCAGTGGATGTCCGGGATGTCGCCGCCCACGTTGAAGTTCTGAATCAGAGCAGACAGAGTGAGGAACATCGTCTGTCTGGCGAACGTCTCCCCCGCACACAGCCTCTTCCCTGCAAGTCACACGCACAGCCATTACTCTCTCACATCGACGCAAAGCAAGAATATTAATCAAATTAAACAATACAATCCTGATCACAGTAAGACATGTCAAAATCTTATTTAAACTTAATTACTTAATATATTCTGTTAAGAATCTGAAGATGAAGCCATATTGAAATGTTTATGATCAGACATTTTTAAAGGTTTTTTTTTTTTTTAAATACTGCCTTTGAGCAATTGGAACTTCTTTTTCTAAGTAAAAAAGAGCACGGTCTCCTCAGTCTTGTGGTTATACAAAAGTTTTATTCACACACGTTAGTAAGGTAAAAACAAAACATAGTCCAACCACCGACTGATATTTATAACCTCTGATACATTACAAATACTCAGAGGTATCCGAAGACAGCAGATTCTTTAACCAAGTGAGAAATATACGCACGAGCTAACCACGTTCAGTTTTGTTCTGCAGATTAATAAGTTTGTAACATCTCGACACAGTGATGATAATTTCCTCTTCACATTATTTACAGTTTCTATTTCACCGACGCGACGCGGATGTCCGGCATTAGCTTAGAGTTACGCATTTACGAATCCACACATTGCGCCAAACAATACTTTTTCTCAACACAATTTCGTCGAAAACAGTTCCCGCTATACACGCGTCAACTTCGCGGCACTGTCCGGCAAAGACTCTACTCTCGCGATCCAAGTCAGTATACGCGTACATCGATCTGCTACTATCGATATCGCTTTCATTCATATTGAAGCGATAAGAAATGACACAATTTACTAAAAACAAATTACGTGGGCCTTGATGCTGTAGTCCAACAACTTCTTGAACAGTTGTTGGCTTGTGATGGCTATTAATTTGATTATAACTTGTACTATTTTTATGATTCTCCAAAACAATGTATTAATTACAACAGATATAATAAAGCGTATCAATTACTTTTAGGTTATGATATTTAGGTCTGAGGAATGTAGCTTAACACTTTTGAATGTCGTTGATTTTACTTCCGCATGAAAACTATACTTCTAAATATCCTTAAAGTTTCAGATACATGTTGTTTGATTATTGATTTTTAAGTATGTGCTTCATGCAGTTTGACGATGATCAAAAAGATTTATTTCAAGCATACTTGTTTATGTCATGTAAAACTTTCGTTTTTGTTTGGTTTGTATGTTTATTTTTTTTTATTTTTAAATGAATGTGTTGGTCGTCTTTCGATCTTTGAATATTGCAATTTTTTTACATGTATAGGATGCTTATATACCATTAAACATATTTTTTTTTCTAGAGAAGAATGAAGATATGTCAGTCGGCATTGTAATTGCATAAGTAAAACCCAAATAGATTAAAATAAAAACTAAACAGGCACCTGGCTGACTCAGAGCAGCAGTTTCGCATCTTTTTGACCTCGTAGCGTAATGCATATTGTCTGCACTAGCTAAATTTTACCTCTTCTTGTGTTACTTCTCAGAATTATTTATTTATTTAGCGTATGGATCGAAGAGATGTAACAAGTTTTATGACTGCAAAATGAAACTACTTAAAATCTTTACAAAAGAATAAACACTGGCCAAGAAGCAAGAGAGGCGAGAATTCTTCCCAACTGATGGGAAATCGTCTGGATGCCCTGCCCATCTTTTTGAGCTGCCATCAGAAATTTTTCTCGGCATCTATGATACGTCCGAACATATGTGTTGCACGAGAGCAATAGTTGTCTACTTGAATGTGTTACTGTGCAGATGCGCATCATGTTACTTAGTAATTCTCGTTTAGTACAATTAATTAGATTGTCTAAAATTCAATTCTTGACTAAGTCTTACCATTAGAAACCTCCAGACAGCTTCATTTAAATTTTCGCTTTCACGCGTTTTGCCGGTTCGCGCAATGCGAGGTGCACTAAACAAACGGACCGAACAATTAACTGCTTCTTCGACGGCCTGCGGTGAATCCAACACAGGGACTTTACAGCTACCTATTTTAAACTTGACTCTGTGACTAGGGTTCCTATAAACAATCGTCATGGCGTAGCAATGGTATCTAGTAGCCCAGCGGGTTTGATTCCTAATTACTAATGTGTCACTTATTCAGCATGAACGGAATACAAAATTGAACCGAGAAGACACAAGTCAAATTTTTCCTTCTCTGCGTTGTCTCGCTATATCACAGAGCCCGCATTCACTGTCTATGGTGTGGTAAAACCTGCCACTATCAACAGGTGACGTCCTCGACAGTTAGCTGCCTGATGTTCACAGGCAGGAGACACGGTGTCCACAATTTGAATGGAGGAACACTCGCAAAGAACTGTCAAAATTTTTCGGTGATTGAGTGTTGTAAACTTGAAATGTACTTCGCTAACTACAAACGCTGAAAAATTGGGGGCTATAACAACAGTGTCACTTTGTAGTTAAGGTTGTCGCATGAAGTACGAAACACGTTTTCGTTTTTAAGAGTCGTGATGAAATCCCACCAGTTTGTCATCCTCTTCCGTAGCACTCACAGGACTGGTTCGAGATTGCAATAACAAAGACGTTTATTCTGGTAAAGGTTGGTCCATGGGTGAATCGAACCCTCACAAATCATTGTAGATTAGTTTAAGGCTGGCTCAAAAAGTAACCAGCCTACGAATAGAAACCGGTACCTGTATTTCAGAAGTGTTGGCCATGGCAGTTGAGGCACTTGTCCCACTGTGACACAAGGCGGTGAATGGCTGTCTCGTAAGATTCCTGGGGCAGCGATGGGAACCAGTTCCGCACGTACTGCCTGACGTCGTCGTCCGAAGTGAATCGTTTGCCCCTCAGAACCTTTTTTGGGGGAACCAAAAATGGCGTAATCGCAGGGAGAGTGGTCTGGACTGTATGGAGGGCGATCGAGAACATCCCACTTGAATTTCTGCTGATCGCTTGGTGAAGGGTGGTCAATGTTTGCGAGTAACACAGCGCATTCACTGTTTTCTCGTGCTGCAGGAAGTCTATCAGAAGGGGGCCGTCTTTGTGAAAGAAGAACGTCAGCATAACATTTCCTGCACTTGTGTGGATGGCTTCGTATTTTATTGGTGGTAGTGACCCTCTATGCTTCCACTGGAGACTTAAACATTTCGATTCTGGTTTGAAGTGTTGACACAAAGACTTATCTCCAGCCACCATTCGTGACAGGAACTCATTCCCTTCCGTGGCATAGCGCTGCAGATGATGAAGACAGTGGGCCATTCAACATTCTTCCTGTTGTGGTTGAAGAGTGTGGGGCACCCAATGGGCGCACACTAGGCGCCAGTTCAGTCTTTCCGTCATGATGGTGTGATGAACACTTCTGAAGCTCAATCCGACCTCGGCGGCTACTGCTTTCACTGGAACTCGGCGGTCCTGGGTAACGAGTCCATCAACCAGCTGGACGATGTGGTGTTCCACACCATGCATCATTGACTAACGACACATGTCTTTCCGCGAAGCGCTTGTGCCACTCCTTGATCCTTCAAAGGACATATAGTGTTCACCGCATACTTGTGACATTCTTCGATGAATGTCCGTTTCCTTTACACCTTCCACTGTCAGAAAACGAACAAAAAATCTTTGCTCTTCGTTTGACGCCTCCATTTAACTGTTAACGACATAAAAGAGTGCTGGACGACTGAAAAATGCTTTTTCTAACTTTGAAGTCACTTGACTTGCAGTCGTGACCCTCTAGTGGCGGCATCAGGAATTTCGCGTTCTTATCAGAAACCCTCTTTGTTACTGACGCAACGATATTACCATACTGTCACTGGTTTGCACATTTGCTCGTTTCTTTTTGAACGTTGCTTTTATTTTACTCTATTAAACACTATAAAATGTGGTGAGGATTTGTGGTGATGCAATGATGAGACCGGCTTTGTCGTGACACCAAGGGCACAACAGTGACTGCTGGTGGTCGAGCCCGGTCCCGACACTTGCCAGTGACCATAATGCACTGTGACCCGAGACAACGCTGGCTTCCATCATAAGAGGTCATCTCTATCGATGCTACGGTATAATGTCGATGTTTTGTAATTGTCCACAGCAAAATATTAGCCTCAACGACTTTCTACCGAAGGCTGAACAAATTGCCACAATGCTCAGAGTTCAAATTTCGTAATCAGTTAACTATAGTTTCAAAGCAATAAAATAATGATTTTTGCTACCTTTGCATTTAAAATAAATTATAGAGTAACATGATACATTTGTTTATATTTAATTGTAATCCGTACAAAAGTGTAGTGTGTCATAAAATCACATTAAAATGAGTTACCAGGGCAATGCATGCAGTAGGCAGGCTTAGCGATGTATTTCTAAGGTGTGGGAAGCACTTTTTGCAGAGCAGAAGTCAGAGAACTTTTATCCTGTTACGGCGAACTCTCCATTCAGACTGGAGCGAAAGGCGACAAAAACACACAAAATAGGAAATGCTAGTTTGAGAAGGCAGACATACCACATTTCATCGGTCACGGGGGGAGGGGAGGGGGGGGGGGGGAAAGGGAGTCGCCCGCATATCTGTGCGTGGACAGTGTGACGGGTGAGATATGCTTAGACCTCTTGTGGCGCTAAGCTGGCGTGACCAATTGCAGATACGTAATGACGTCAAAACAATCCAAATCAGAGATCCTGTGACTACGCAGAGTGACAGAGATGTGCAAATGGATGAAAACGAAAGTTTCTGAAGGAGTCAACCAACCCCATCAAAGACGTGCTCAATCTGAGAGTGTTTGGAGGGGCGAATGGTTTGCCAATAGCGTTTTAGTTTATAAAATTGTTACTATTTTATGAATCATGTTTTATATGCGCGTATGGGGAGAGAGGAGGTAACTCCTACCACGACGATTCGACCACGAAGAAGCCGACAAGGAGGAGATGCAGCGACCCGAGGTTTTAAAAGGTGGTAAGAGAAGCTCCTCGAGGTCTTTTTGGTCTCGCTGATTCGTGTCTTCACTTGAGCTTGGCACGAGATCGACCAAAAAGCCGGCAGCATATCATGCGACCTGTTATGTATGATAAAGAGTGTTTATTTTGAGTCACAAGTGACATATAAATTCAGTGGGGTCGGAGATTGTTGACTACGTCACTGCCGACCAGACGGCAAAAAAACGTTGCATAAATTGCTGATATGGTGTTTGCAACCTCCGTGGTTGCCCAAATTAAAGCTCTGAGTAGAGAAGACCGCACTATAAGAACCCTCACTTTCCGGTATAGAAAAATGAGAAATTAACTATGGAATTTTTACAGATTTGATTCAGTAGCCTTTCTGAATCAAACAAAGGACACTAACTTTTAACAAGTAATTTCACTATGTGTCCTGCTGAAAATTGTTTGTTTTGGAATAGAAAAATCAGAACGGTTTTTGTCTTGTTTGGTTAGTTATTAATTTTAGTGGCCACTGATGAAGGACAAAGGTGTTGCTTGTATATAATTTTTGATTGATTATTAACAATAAATTGAAATACGCCTTATGTCTATAAGCCATCTGTCAAAAGAATATATTGCCAGGTTATAACTGTTTATTCATACTACTGATTAATACATTATTTCGAACACCTTAATTACATGTATTTTTGATAAATTTAAATAATTATTAGGAACTATTTATTAAGGCGGTAAACTGTACCGTTTCAATATCAATTAAATCTGTCAGTGCTGAGAACCTGAGTAGAGTCAACACTTGACAAGCAATTGGGAGAGTATCATGGCGGATTTCGAAAGGGTAGATCTTGCTCAGAGCAAATATTCAATCTAAAATCCATAATTCGTCATCGAACATTGAACACCAAGGACATAAGAGTAATATTTATTGATTTTAAAAAGGCTTTTGACTTTGTTGATTGATGATTGGATAAAACAATTCGTGAATTTGGAGTGAAATCTAAATTGGCAAACCTAGTACTTGAAACCCTAGCAGATACAGTTTCATAGGTAAAATTTATGGACACAATCTCAAAACCTAAGATAAATACAGCTGTGCGGCAAGGTGATGGTCTGCCACCCATTTTGTTCAACTGTCCTAGAGAAAATTATAAGAATTTGGAATAATAAATTAAAGGAACACAAAATTTCACCAATAATTTTGGCAAGAAAAAACAAAGGTTAACTGCTTGGCATTTGCTGACTATTTCACTATACCTTCGGAGAAATTATGAGAAAAATACGGAGCAATTACTTGGAAGCAACAGCCAACAAAACAGGTTTCAGAATTTCGGTAGAAAAAAACTAAATTTATTACTAACATTAAAAACGCTTCAAAATTTTTAGCGACAGATATTGGACGAATAGAGAAAGTAAAGAAATTTAAATATAATATCTTGGTTCTCCGGGTGGAGCCGCGTAGATTTGTTAAAACCTAACGTTTCTGCCATCTTGCTGTGGCTATCATCAGAGGACTGCTTGTAACAGAACAGAACAGACATATGGTTGGGCATGCGCCCATATAGTTGTCGAAGTGCCAGAGCATTGTAGCTCCCTAACTTATGTCGGAATAGGGGGTTTCAGGCTGGTTTTTTATGACAGTCATGGTGTTATTTCATTTAGTATGTGTTATTGTCAGACCCTGTAATTTCTGGTAAGAGTTGTAAGTGGTTGGATATATTGTTGCTGATGTACATTTTGTCCTAAGTCATGAATAATTTGATGGGGCGAAAAATTTGCTTGTGGAAGAATTTTGTCGATTTGTCCTTGATGTAATCTGTGAGCTTTTGTATGCCTAAGTTGTAGTGAATTTGTGTGTTCGGCATGTACCGTGGGGCATTGGTGATGATTCTAAGATATTTGTTTTGAATAACCTGCAGTTTTTTGAGTTGCCTGTCAGAAGCCATGCTGAAAATTTCAGATCCATATAACAATGCCGGTCTGATTATAGCGGTGTAGATTTTTAATTTAGTCTTAATACTAAGTTTACTCCCCTTGAGGAGGGGGTATAATTAAAAAGTCGAGCCGAATCTATATTACATGCGTTTTTTTATGTGTTTAATCCAGGTTAACTTTTTGTCAATTTGTAGTCCGAGATATTTAACCGATTCACACCAGGGGAGGTCCATACCGTCGAGCTTTATTTGGTGGCTGGGTCCCGTCCTTCTAGTGGTGAACATAATAGCCTGACTTTTGCCGGAATTAATTTTGATTTTCCAAAGGTTGCACCATTGAGTGATTTTCTCAAGGTGCTGCGTCAGTTGCGTACGATGTAATTTAGGTTGTGGCTCGAACTATATACCAGGGTATCGTCCGCAAATAGCCCTACTTCTCCGCCTTGTTGGTGGGGTAGGTCATTTGTATATACGCTGTACAGTGTTGGAGCCAAGACCGACCCTTGAGGTACGCCTGCTACAATTGATTTCAACTGGCTTTCTTGTCCGTCCACCACTACGAAGAATTTCCTGTTTCGAAGAAAACTGTTTATTATTTTTAGTAAATGTCCAGGGCAGCCATATGAATGTAGTTTGAATACTAAGCCATCATGCCAAACTCTGTCAAA
Source organism: Vandiemenella viatica (assembly GCA_031002005.1). NCBI lineage: Eukaryota > Metazoa > Arthropoda > Insecta > Orthoptera > Morabidae > Vandiemenella > Vandiemenella viatica. The sequence continues at coordinate 10,534,931 of JARYHS010009186.1, read as the reverse complement.
AGCTTTCTCTATATCTAGCATAACAGCACCTGTGTTATGCCTGATGGATCGCGCTCTGCAGATATGTTCGACCAGTCGGGTAGATTGGTGGATTGTACTGTGCTGAGCACGGAAACCAAATTGCTGTGGGATAATGATGTTGTTTTCATCTAGGAATTTTTGGAAGGTTGTCATTATGATTCGTTCTAGGACTTTTCCGAGGAGGTTGAGGAGTGAGATAGGTCTGTGGTTTTGGGGAAGGAGATGGCTTTTGTTTGGTTTAGGAAGGGTGATTATTTTTGGCTATTTTCCATGGGGATGGGAAGAAGGATAGTCTGAGGCATGCATTGTAAATAGCTGTGAGGTAAACTATTGCGGGTTGTGGTAGGTTTTTTAGGTATGTGGCTTTTACACCATCTGGGCCTGGGGACTTTTTGTTGCCAAGTCTCCTAATGATCGAACTCACTACAGTCGGATCCACAGGGCAGAAAGAGCTACGTAAATTTTCCCGCAAAATGCGAGGTACTTCTCTAGCTACTCTTTCTTCGTGGATTTTACGTTTGCCGCTATCGCCTTATATAGTAGCAGCGCTAACCGCCGCGGTGACGTCACCGCGCCCAGTGTAGGCGGTAGGATGGGGCCGTTCGACTTGGTGTTTTTCTGAGCAAGTATGACCAAATATGGTCAAGTTGTAAACCATTGTCGGCATTAATGTTGTTGGGCTGTTTTTGTATTTCTAGCGCTTCTCTTATGCGCCTAGGCCACCATCTGCTTTCAGTGGCTATAACGCTGGTCTTATCGAATAAAATTGAATGGCCGCTATCGGCTGAATGTAGAACTACAGCGGACTTGCTTGCGTCATTATTTTGAAAATGCCTGATGTGTTCATTGAGCCTCTCCATAACAGTGCGTCCGGTTTCCCCAATGTAAACCTTGCCGCAGCTATAAGGAATTTCATATACTCCAGGTGTTTGCAAATGTTCTCTCTTGTCTTTAACGCTGGTCAGGATACTGGATAATTTCCTGGGGGCTTTGTATACGGGACGGATATTCTTCTTTTTAAGTAGCCGACCAATTTTATCCGTAACTCCTTGGATGTATGGCAGAACGGCCACTGCCTTGTCAGGTGGTTTGTTGTTTTCCGCCGATGATGCTGCAGTGCGAGACAAAGTGGAGCGATCCAGGAATGCCAAGGCTTTATTACAGGCAGCCACGCTATACCCATTGGCTAGAAATGTCTCCTTCAAACTTCTCTTCGTCACATACCACGGATGCGCGGAGTGTTAATGTTTTTAAAATTCCACCTTTGATAGCTGGATGATGGTGAGAGTCGGCGTGGAGGTACCGATTAGTATCAGTTGGTTTTCGGTAAACTCGGTGGCCCAAGGAGGCATCATCATTTCTAGTAACTAAAACATCCAGGAACGGGAGTTTGTTGTCGCTTTCAATCTCCATTGTGAACTTGATCTTATCATGGGCTCTGTTTAAATGATCGAAGAAGACATGAAGCGATTCTATTCCATGGGGCCAGACGACAAAAGTGTCATCCACAAATCTCACCCACAGCGACGGTTTCAGGTGGGCGTTCTGGATAACTTCATCTTCGAAGGTTTCCATTTATAAGTCGGCGACTACTGGAGACAGTGGGCTTCCCATGGCGGCTCCTTCCTTCTGTTGGTAGAATTGATTCTTGTACTGGAAGAAGGTAGTTTTCAGGTAGAACTCCGTAAGCGAAGCCCATTCCAGTGGCAAGTTGAGTGATTCTAATCGCTCTCTGATTATATTAATGACCTCGTGACGCTCGAAGCTGAAGCTGACAAGAATTTCATTTCATTTTCTTCTAGTCGACTGTTCCTGATGATTTCAATGAAGTGGGAGGAATTTTTGATGGTGGAGGAAGAGTTCTTTAAGATCTTCAACTTTCCTGCTAAGTATCTGGCCAATGGATGCGTAGGAGATTGGAGAGCGCTGACGATAGGTCTCAGAGGTCTTTGTGGATTTTTGGAAGGCCATAAAATCTAGGAGGGAGATTGTTGGAAGTAGTTAATGTTCTCTTCGCCTCAGGTTCAATTGATGTTGCTTCGCGTATTTTGGTGGCCTCGAGGCGTCTAATCTTTTGTAGGGGGTTGATTCTTAATTTCTCATACGTCTCGTCTTGCAAAAGCGTCTCCACCTTCCGATGGTATTCGTCAGAATACATGACAACAGAAGCGTTGCTTTTGTCAGCAGGTAAAATAACTATATCATCCCTCTCTTTTAACTGCCGAAGGGCAATACGTTCTTCTCTAGTGATGTTCGGTGCAGGTGGCCTTGCAGTTGATAAAATCTTCGCCGTGGCGCTTCGGATCTCGTATGCATCGTCCGCAGTTAGGCAGGAGACCGAGGACTCCACTGCAGCAATGACCTCGTCCGTCGGTATTTTGGCCGGTGTTATAGCGAAGTTTAGTCCTCTAGCGAGAACTGAACTGGTAGCGGCGTCTAATTCTTCCTCAGTGAGATTGACTACACACCGCTCTAAACATTTGCTTGCTGCTGGGGATGCTGCTGATCTGCTAATTTCGAAAATTTCATGATTTGCCTCTTCCTCGTTTTTTCAAAGGCGTCGTATGCTTGATTCCACGACAGTTGATCTAGCTTGGTCCAGTCCCTGGCGCTTAAGACGTTACTGAGGAATAAGTGCAGGTTGAAGATTCTCACTTCCAATGCTGCTAACTCTCGTCGCGTTTGGTGGATACGTTCACAGAGCAGTGCCTGAGAGCTCTTCTTCAGAATGCGGCGAGCTGTCGGCGTTTGCACATGATGCTTAATCATGACAAAAGCTGGGAGGACGTCTTTATCACGGCACCTACAAAGAAAGGCTAGATGGCTAAGCCTCATGTTCCTCTTCTGCCGTAGTGGTCCAACAGTCTAGTTGCTTTAAAAATATTCACCCGTAGAGATTCATCAAATGATTATGAAGGCTTCCGCGGTCACTGTATGTAATATCTTGGTTCTCCGGGTGGAGCCGCGTCGATTTGTTAAAACCTAACGTTTCTGCCATCTTGCTGTGGCTTTCATCAGAGGACTGCTTGTAAGTTTGCCGCTATCGCCTTATATAGTAGCAGGGCTAACCGCCGCGGTGACGTCACTGCGCCCAGTGTAGGCGGTAGGATGGGGCCGTTCAACTTGGCTTTTTCTGAGCAAGTATGACCAAATATGGTCAAGTTGTAAACCATTGTCGGCATTAATGTTGTTGGGCTGTTTTTGTATTTCTAGCGCTTCTCTTATGCGCCTAGGCCACCATCTGCTTTCAGTGGCTATAACGCTGGTCTTATCGAATAAAATTGAATGGCCGCTATCGGCTGAATGTAGAACTACAGCGGACTTGCTTGCGTCGTTACTTAGCAGAAAAGTTGAAGATCTTAAAGAACTCTTCCTCCACCATCAAAAATTCCTCCCACTTCATTGAAATCATCAGGAACAGTCGACTAGAAGAAAATGAAATGAAATTCTTGTCAGCTTCAGCTTCGGCGTCACGAGGTCATTAATATAATCAGAGAGCGATTAGAATCACTCAACTTGCCACTGGAATGGGCTTCGCTTACGGAGTTCTAACTGAAAACTACCTTCTTCCAGTACAAGAATCAATTCTACCAACAGAAGGAAGGAGCCGCCATGGGAAGCCTACTGTCGCCAGTAGTCGCCGACTTATATATGGAAACCTTCGAAGATGAAGTTATCCAGAACGCCCCCCTGAAACCGTCGCTGTGGGTGAGATTTGTGGATGACACTTTTGTCGTCTGGCCCCATGGAATAGAATCGCTTCATGTCTTCTTCGATCATTTAAACAGAGCCCATGATAAGATCAAGTTCACAATGGAGATTGAAAGCGACAACAAACTCCCGTTCCTGGATGTTTTAGTTACTAGAAATGATGATGGCTCCTTGGGCCACCGAGTTTACCGAAAACCAACTGATACTAATCGGTACCTCCACGCCGACTCTCACCATCATCCAGCGATCAAAAGTGTAATTTTAAAAACATTAACACTCCGCGCATCCGTGGTATGTGACGAAGAGAAGTTTAAAGGAGACATTTCTAGCCAATGGATATAGCGTGGCTGCCTGTAATAAGCCTTGGAATGCCTGGATCGCTCCACTTTGTCTCGCACTGCAGCATCATTGGCGGAAAACAACAAACCACCTGACAAGGCAGTAGCCGTTCTGCCATACATCCAAGGAGTTACGGATAAAATTGGTCGGCTACTTAAAAAGAAGAATATCCGTCCCGTATACAAAGCCCCCAGGAAATTATCCAGCATCCTGACCAGCGTTAAAGACAAGAGAGAACATTTGCAAACACCAGGAGTATATGAAATTCCTTGTAGCTGCGGCAAGGTTTACATTGGGGAAACCGGACGCACTGTTAAGGAGAGGCTCAATGAACACATCAGGCATTTTCAAAATAATGACGCAAGCAAGTCCGCTGTAGTTCTACATTCAGCCGATAGCGGCCATTCAATTTTATTCGATAAGACCAGCGTTATAGCCACTGAAAGCAGATGGTGGCCTAGGCGCATAAGAGAAGCGCTAGAAATACAAAAACAGCCCAACAACATTAATGCCGACAATGGTTTACAACTTGACCATATTTGGTCATACTTGCTCAGAAAAACCCAAGTCGAACGGCCCCATCCTACCGCCTACACTGGGCGCGGTGACGTCACCGCGGCGGTTAGCGCTGCTACTATATAAGGGGGCATCCATAAATTACGTGAGGTGTTTTTCCGGATTTCTGGACCCCCCTCCCCTCTGGTGAGATTTGGTGAGATCTGGCCGGACCCCCCCCCCCCCCCCTCTGGTGTGATCTGGTCCGTGAGAACCCCCCCTAGAAATCGCCCTGGAAACTTTTTTTTTTAGGTCACACCCTAACTTTTGCCGCAAATTTGAGACCTTTCTTTTTTTTTTTTGGCTCTACTGTCCCCTAATTTTTCGCAAAATCTCACGTGAGATTTCCGTAGACCCCCCCCCCCCTCCACCTTGGTGAGATCTGGTGAGATTTCGCCGGACCCTCCCTTCCCCTATTTCATCTCACGTAATTTATGGATGCCCCCTAAGGCGATAGCGGCAAACTTACAAGCAGTCCTCTGATGATAGCCACAGCAAGATGGCAGAAACGTTAGGTTTTAACAAATCGACGCGGCTCCACCCGTAGAACCAAGATATTACATACAGTGACCGCGGAAGCCTTCGTAATCAAATTTAAATATCTCGGTGAAATAATTCAAGAAAATGGATTAGATAAATCCACCTTTGAAGAAAGGATACTCAGGATGGAAAGAGCGTATGGTATCACTAAAAAAAATTATTACAAAACGTAGCTGTCAAAAAATAATACACTACAACTAGGTTGTGAAACCAGAATGTCTATATGTTGGTGAATGCCTAGTGTTGAACTATAGATTGGATAAACTGGAATTACCAGAAAGAAGAATCATAAGAAAAATCTTGGGCCCAGTTAAAACAATAGAAGAACTACGGAAGTTAAGAAACAATAAAGAAATATACCAGAACATAGAAAATGAGAGCTCTGTTTTTTTTGTACATATCTCCAGAACGAATGATAACAGAATAACGAAAAAGATATTCAATTACCTTTGGGGGAAAAATTAACAACCAGCTTGATTCAAGAGTTTAAGAAAGATTTGTAAAGAAATAAGATAAGAAATCCCTGCAGAACTTCTCAAATCCCTAGGAGAAGAAGGAGTCGAAGATATCAATAACTTATAACAAGAAATTCTGAAACTGATTTTAATAAAAATATCATCTTCACATTTCCGAAGAAAGCACAAGCCGACAAATGTGAGAATTATCGCACGATTAGTCTAACATCACATGCTTCAAAATTACTGACCAGAATAATATACAGAAGAATGGAAAGGAAAGAAGAAGACATAGTACGGTGATGATCAGTTTGGGTTTAGGAAAAATCGTGGTACAAGGGATGCAATTCTGGCTTTAAGATTAATACTCGAAGGGCGGATCAAGAAAAACAAAGATACTTTTATGGCATTTGTAAATTTAAAAAAAGTTTTTGATAATGTTAGGTGGGACATGATGTTCAAAATTTTAAAGAAGTCAGGTCTAAAGTATCGAGATAGAAGAATACTTTATAAACTATATAAGAATCAAGTGGCTGTAATGAAAGTAGAGAATCACGAGAGACAAGCATCAGTTAAAAAGGGTGTGAGACCAGGTTGTAGTCTACCCCGTTAATATTCAACCACATGTAGAGGAAGAAATAAAGAAAGTAAAAGAAAAATTTCCATGTGGCATAAGTATTCAGGGAGAAAAATTAGTATGCTACGATTTGCTGATGACATTGTCTTGTTAGCAGAAAGGACTCAGGACATTGAGGAATTATTGAATGGCATGAACAAAATACTGGAGGAAGATTTTGGACTGAATATAAATCAAAGCAAGACAATAGTGATGAAATGTAGCAGAAATGATACCAATACTAGTAGATTAAATATAAAAATAGGATCGGATGTAATTGGAAAAGTAAGTGAATTCTGTTACTTAGGAAGCAAAAATACAACCGATGGCCGAAGCAAGAATGATGTTAAAAGCAGAATAGCACAAGCAAAAAGAGCCTTCATGAAAATGAGAGATCTTTTAGTTTCAAATATTGATCTAGGAATTAGAAAAATCTTTTTAAAACTCTGTGTGTGGAGCACAGCAGTTTACGGTAGCGAAACATGGACTTTAAGAATACCAGAAAGAAGGAAAATTGAAGCATTTGAAATGTGGTGTTACAGAAGAATGCTGACAATTAAGTGGACAGACAAAGTATGAAATGAACGACTTTTGGAAATGATGGGTGAGGAAAGAAGTTTGTGGAAGAAACTTACAGAAAGAAGAGACAGGCTGGTAGGTCATATTTTGAGACATGCTGGATTAGTTAATTTGCTGGTAGAAGGATCGGTGGAAGGTAAGAACTGTAGAGGAAGACAGAGATTAGAATATATGAAGCTGATAATTGAGTACGTGGGTTGTAGGGGATATGTAGAGATGAAGAGGTTAGCACAAGATAGGAAGGGTTGGAGGATTGTATCAAACCAGTTGATAAACTGATAGCAAAAAAAAAAAAAAGTATAAGAGAAGATGAACTTATGGAAAGAGAGATCTTTAGAAAGAAGGTATGAAATTTGGAAGGATTGCAAGGCAGAATAGGAAATAAATCTGCTTCACAGTGGTCTGAGGAGAGAAATAAGGAACGTAGTGAAATGATGAAGAAATATTGAATTGAAAGGAAGAAGAAACAACAACAAAAGATGAAGAATTGAAATTGGAGCGTCGTCCCTTATCGGAAAGAAGAAGAAATTAACCACTCCCCCGTGTACGCATATCACTTACAGCACTGTGTTTACGAGAAGGTTCCTCGCGAGAGCTGGTTAATGCCCTCCACTGGTAGCCTATGAATCGTCATCTGTATGCGTTCCTTATGGCATTTGTATTATTTTGTTAGTGAACTTCTAAATTTTTTTTTATAATAAGTTGGGTGCCGTCCCGCAATGTGGACGGTCGCTACGCGGAAGTCAGGAATCGGATCTGACCTCGTGGCGGCAGTGTGGCGCCTCAGCGTGCAGCCACGCTACAGACACCAAAATAATGATCCGTGGCCAAGGGACTCGCATAACCGCAGATCTCTATACTGTTGAGCATAAGTTTACTCTTTGAATTCCCAAGGCTTGTTTAGGAGATTCTGACCCAAGCAATCGTTCTGAGTGTTACTGTCTTTCTGCGAACTATTAAAGTTTTGGTTTTTCAGGTGAAAGGTGCAGACCAGCATTGATCTAACTTTGGGACACCTCTGACAAAACAATCGTGTGTGTCATTTCCATGCAGAACGTTGCATTTTACCTCAAATAACATTTTAATAGAGAGAAACAAAGTAATAAGATATTAATACGACTTGAAATTATACATAATTCAATAACGTCAGTGATCATTATATTTTCAATCAACAGTGCCAAAAACTCACTGCTTAAAGTACTTAACATAGCTCAAAACTCGCATATACAGCAGTACTACACACCTTATATTAGTACTCAAAGTGCAGATGCGGGATGTCGATGAAGTGGTTAAAACAATGTGGAAAAGAACAATGTGCTCACCTCACTAAAGCCACGTTGTCACATTCCAAATCAAAAGCCACACTAATTACAGTTTCAAATGATGATGTTGGTATGTCAGTGTTATAACCTGGCTTTCGCCAATCATATTGCAATATAGGCTTATACGTAGGTGCAGATAATTGATTGTAAATCACAGAGTGATGTTTCATGTTGAAATAACGATAATGTATCTTCACTTGTGGTATGGCACATTGTAGTCTTACAAAATCAGTAATCCTTCAGATATAGAGATAATGGCGCTAGCAGGTAAGTGCGGAGTTCTGCATGGAAATGACACACACCACTACTATTCTAAGCACGTTTTGGTTGGTTCCGAGCGTTAGAGGTCAAAGGCGTTCCTAGTCAGTGAGACTGGAAAGCCGTAAGCAGACCGGTCGGTAAGCAGGAACAGAAATTAGAACATCTCACCATCATATCATTTCAACAGACTTCGACTGAATACACAGTAAACGGTAAATTTTTCTTGCACGTACGAGACTGGTTCTTAGAACAGTTTATGAGATAAATCACAATCTGTTTCGTCTCTCATTTCATATGTAATATCGGCCGGGAGGCCAACTCTTAAGAGGTAAGGCATCATAACAGAAAAAAACCTTCAGTGGTGATAATTGGCTTTCATTTCGATAAACGTATGACTACTTTGAAAGAGTATGGCATACACAAGTTTCTCTTTTAAACCAATCATGTGCCTGCGGCCATTGTCCATTGAAAATGTTTTAAGTTTGATATACAATAATTCATGAGGAAGTTATATATTACGCCTCACTCGTCTTTTACGAATGCGTACAACGGTTGGCAAAGTCAGACACTTTCAAGGAATGTAAAATTTAAAGATTTATACTCCACTTAAGACACTGAAGCTCATCTATTAAAATGCTTACCCGCTCCGAAGGGCAGAGTAAGATCCTTCTTGGTCAGTTTGCCGTCTTCGTCGAGGAACCTCTCAGGCCGGAAGTTCTGTGGATCTCCCCAGAGTTTGGGGTCGTTGTGCAAGCTCCACAGACACGTTATGACTACAGTATCCTGAAAAATGGTTCAAGTGTGCATTCATTACCATTCTTGTTAGTTATTGAAATTAAAATCTCTTAACAACGTAGACAAGCCGCTAGCAGTGGTAGTATTATCATTCACAAAATTAACTTTCATTGACCACCACATTTTGGTGTAGAATATATTATTTTCAAGAACGGGCAGTAACCGACGTTCATGTATAGTTAATGTTACAGTGTTGGTGATAAGTACAATGCTGTCGGGCTTTCGGTCGTTTATAAATGTCAATTTGATGGGACGTTTCGAGGGATTCCGTCTCTGCCCTCATTTTCAACCAACTGCAAGCGCCCTGGCGTAGTAATTGTTTTGGCGGTGCAATGGTATCGGTGGAAGACTAAAGCTCAATCTAAGAGATTACAACAATCATATACAGTATATTATTTCTATAAGGTGTTTTTTTAAAAAATCACAATCCATTATCTCCCTTTACACTTAACCGAAATCTGTGAATGAGGCTTATGGTCTTCACTTTGGTCACATCATACTTTAAGAAATAAATTTTTTGGAAATTGACCCTTAAAGGGCAAACATTTCAATATTTCCGAAATGCTGTTTTTTGTGTCACGAGCCATTTATCTCCCTGGATACATAACTGAAATCATTAAATGAAGTAACAGTATAAAGATTAAGATCTCCGCTTTGGTGACATCATATATTAAGACAGGAATTTTTCGGAATTCTACCCTTAAAGGGTAAAAGTATCAATGTTTCTACAATGCATTTTTGTGTCACGAGTGACTTATCTCCCTTGGTATCTTACCGATATAGATAAATGAGGTATCATTTTAAATATTAAGGTCTCCGCCGTGTTCACATCATATTTTGAAAAGGAATTTTTCTGAATTCGACTCTAAACGGGCAAAAGTAATAATGTGAATGTTGCGCGCATGAAACAGTTCAGAGACAAGACGCTACGTAGCACAGAGATTAATAAACTGCTTCACTGGCGTCAACTTTTGTTACGTACCTATTACACTATACAAATAAACAATTGAAACAAATGAGGCGGTTCTTCTTTGATCCTATTACAAACCACCGACCTTACTATTCACAGTAATCGCGAAATTTTCGCATGGTTCATATAGATAGCTCATAATAGTCCTCTCCCTCAAATCTGCAAGACGCATTTAAATGCTTGCAGGCAGTGGCGTATTTCAAAGGAGTAGCTAACCGTAATAGGACCGACGGCTGAGTTTTACTCTAAATTCAGCGAGAACTTTCGTTTCCTGTAACTCGAAACATTAATATAGAAATCAAAACAAATTTTTTTATAATAGTTTGAGACTTATATTCAGAACTGTCCTTTCTTTCCAAATACGTCACTGACTAATATTTAAATCAAAATATCATAATCAGAAGATTACACCACACGAAGAATTAAATATTTGAAAATTTTCTATTAGTAGTTTTCTCAACTGCCAGATTCGAAAACATTATTCCAGTATTATACGTTAGCGCTCGCAAATTAAAAATGGTTCCTATATTTATTTATATTCTTCTATCTGTATTCCCGAAACAGTTTAATCCGGTTGCACAACTTAGCACGCTACTCCTTAATTGAGAAAAAACTCTTTTTCATAATTATATTTCACTGGTAGTGAAACTAAAACAAATTTAATGTTAAAATAGCATGGCTGAATCGTCTCTAAATACTTTGGAAGTTTGTGTTACTCTATGAAGTGAACTACACTTAACGGTTCCTTGAAGTTTATTACTCGGTACACAATACAACAGGTAAACCATAAACAAATGTGGGTACAGTTATCAGAAGACCGTCGAGAATTTCAGCCTGGTCCTGATCCGGGGTAGAGTGACGGCTTCTACTTCTCGCGAACTTCCGGTGGTCTTCTGTAGTTGACGGTGGTTCAGCGGTCAGGCTGGAACTGGCGGTGGAGCGGCCGGCTACGCTTATATAGGCGGCCTGGCGCAGGAATTCCGTTGTGTGGTAGTACGGCGACCTCTGTAAGAAATAGTCCCACTTAGCTTCTAGATGATTCTATTTATTTTCCTGGTTTGTTTTGATGCCTCTGCGCCTGTTTGGAGTCGTATATGTATCCCGGCGTGCAGGCGCGTTGTGTTTGAGGTCTGCCTGGCAGGGGCCTTTACTGGCAGACTGAACACTCTACACAACACGTTAAACAGTCGCCGCCCTTTCAGAAACAAAACACTGAAGTTGATCTATTGGTCTCTAGGGAAATATGCTGAGCCCTTATTAAACATTCTGAAGGACTTGTACCACTCTGCCAAATTCACTTACTCCCTATCAGACGTTGATCTGATTTCAGCTACCAAACTAAACAAAAACAACATTTCACTCCAGCTAAAGACTGTGATTTCGCAACTCTTCTGCTCCTGGAAGCGAAACATTCAGACCCGTTCACACTCGTATGTTTAGCACGTGGTAAGCGTATTTTTTATTTGTGAAATGCGTAGTTTAAAAGAAGGAGATTTGGGACTCTCCCTAATTCCATCTCCATGACTGCAGAAACCGCCTAAAACCGCGGTAAGCACTGTCGATACGCGGGGGCGGGGTTCGATCCCAGTCCCAGTCAGCGGTGCCTCCGGGCAGTGAGCCACACTGGCGGGTTAGTTTTCTTCTTCTTCTCGTGTCAATAAGGGGGCATCCACAAATTACATGAGGTGTTTTCCGGATTTCTGGATCCCCCCTCCCCCTGGTGAGATTTCGTGAGATCTGGCCGGACCCGCCCCCCCCCCCCCTGTGGTGAGATCTGGTCCGTGAGAACCCCCCTTAGAAATCGCCCTGGAAACTGTTGTAGACTTTTTTTTTTTTTTTTTTAGGTCACACCTTAACTTTCACGTGAGATTTCCGTAGACCCCCCCTCCCCCCTGGTGAGATTTCGCTGGAATCCCCCCTATTTCACCTCACTTAATTAATGGATGTCCCCTAACAGCATCAAATAAGAGCTGCTTTTTCCGCCAATGCGATGGCTTTGTCAGTAGCTGATTGGAGGTCAAGTTGGGATACATTCATTCCGATATTGTAGAAGCTGTAGACGCTGCCATCGTGGTGCAAGGTTTGGCCAGAGGCAACTTGCCTTCTGTTACAGGGGGACGCCAGACGTTACGAAATATATCGCCCCTCGTGGAGGCGCCTTGTTTGTACAACACAGTTATAATATAGTCTTCGCGGGTTTTCCGCCGTATGTTGTTGAAGAGAGACAACAACGAGCTTTCGGCGGCTGGCTCTGCCGCCATCTTCAGAGCCAGCCGCCGAAAGCTCGTTGTTGTCTCTCTTCAACAACATACGGCGGAAAACCCGCGAAGACTATATTTCATCGATACGCCGTGAAAGCCTTCGTTCTCACAACACAGTTATAGTCAGCAGAATGTCGTGTTCGTAGTGGGTCGAAAACAAGCAATTAGAAAATTTGAAAAAGAGTTGAAAAATTCTTGAACCAAAGACAAACGGAAATTAATTAAAGGAAAGAAATAATAGAAAATATATTAGGGAACTGAAAAACTATCTTTCATCGTAGCTTGGTGCAAAGGATTCACAGACTAACGTAAGTATTTATCTGATTATTTTGACCAAAAGTGCCAAATCACAAAATTTAGATCTACTAGAATAAGAACGATCATAACAAAAATGAATCTTAAGAAAAAGTAAAGTGTTTTGACATAAAAATTTATAAAAATAAATGTCGAAAAGATGAAGAAATATTGATAGCTAAAACAAGAAATGATAGAACGGAAGCAAGTGGTTAGTCCGCAAGCGAGAAAAAGAAAATTAATTCTAGTGCAACGGAAAATGAAGACTCAAGAATAAGATGTGATAGGAATAACCTTATCTGCGTTACTCCGGCCATCGCTGTCTTAAGGGACTGGAGGACTCGTGATTTTCATCTGTACAGCTCCAAGCCTTGCGCTAAAGCTCTGGCTTCGCACTCGGGGGGACACAGGATCGAATCGCCTTCGGGCCATCCAGCTTTCAGGTCTCCATCGTTTCCAGAAATCACTTCAGGTAAATCACTCCATGTTTGACAGGTTACGACATTCGTTTTTCAGGGGCAAACTGGTTTTTGAACTTTAAAGCGCTGAAGAATGAATGCTGTTTGTAAATTGCTACTTTTTCGTTTTGAGATGTTTAATATCTATATCTGTATGCGCTTGTTTAGTTCGCGTGTTATGAGCCAGGCTGTGAGGGATTATTTCATAAGACAGTCGCTGTTCAGCTAAACTTTTGTTAGAAACAAGTTATGAGAAAGTTAAAACCATATCATTTATTAAGAAATCAGCCTCAGAAAAAAAAAAAATTTTACTTGATATTCCGTCTAGTTTATATTGAAAAGTACCTTGAAGTAAAGGAAAATAAGGTTAATTTTTTTACCTGTGGAAAGGCTTTGACACATGTCTTGTAAGAAATTAGTGCTGCAGCTTACTCTACCGATAAAAAAAGGTTATTCTTACGCAGTCTAATGAAAGGACTCAACAGCGATCGAAATGCTGGTTCCTTAAAAAGATTATTTTTAGTGAAATACTACTGCTATTCAAACAAAATGAGATGAACACTTGAGTTACATCCCAGCAAAAGTAATTTTATTGTTGCTTGCATCAATTTTCTGGAATTTTACTTTTTTTGTCAATTTACTCAGAGATCATTAAAACTGAGAGGCTGGAGGGGGGAGGACGCTAAAATACAGCAGTCAACCACAGCAGTTTGAAAGAATCGTCGTGGCATCCAGCATCTGCCTGGAGTGATTTTGGAAAACCATGGAAAACCGAAATCTGGATTGCCGAGTGGGAATTCAAACATATGTCCTACCAAATGCCAATTCATATGGGAATTTCAGTGCAGAAGTAGTATGAAGTCGCAGTCATTCATTAACAGTTTACCAAAAAAAATCTTAAAAAGCACTATTCATGTTAAAAGAAATTACGAATTAATAATATTTTGTCCATGATGGATTGGTGGAAATCCGCGACTGTGATATCAAATTGGAGTTGATATTGAAAGCAGCAACCAGTCACAATTTGTTGTTATTATGTTTATTTAATCATTACCGGTTTCGAGCAAGATGCTCATCATCAGATGGTTTGCATTTTTAATGTATTTAAATATGCAGATGCAAAATGCGAGCGTGCGTCGCTAGATATCTAAATTTTTTTGAAATCGAACTCTTCTTAATGGCGAAACGATATGACGTATTTCTGTGAAGGCTCATTATTAAACAAACACAAGACACTAACACTGATGATAACTTCACTATTATGAGACTCTGAATGGAACTTATGAGCACGCCGGAATGTTGCTTCAGCATTTACAGATGTAGTAAAGACGCTTATTACGAAGGTCGCATACCACAGATATTAACCTGACGATTGGCTGGAGTCGTGTTATGTCTTATTTAATCCTGGACTACTACGGAAACGCAGACAAAATGTCTCGCACGTTACACAAAAGCAAGATACCAGAGTCAAATGAAAAGGTCCTCTGATACATTATTCGGAAATGGTGTGTGAAAAATCAGATCAAGAATTTGTCGACATAAGCAAAAATAAATAGGCTAAGAAAATTGAAATAGATTAGAATGATTTTTCGAGGGAAACAGGGAAACTAACGAACCGTAATAGGGGCTGGTGTGGATAATAGTCACATATACGCCATTGTGTCATTCCTTCAAATATTATTCAGATGGAGTATGGAGACATGTTGCTTACAAGAGGACTAGATAAATTCCAAAGTAGTACCAGTCCATCAAGGAGAGGAGATCAACAGTGTTGAGCATTATAGGCCAGTACTTGAGTGGCAGACAGATCAGTGGAGATTTTGATATTCAACCAACCACATCAGAAATATCTGTTGGAAAAGGAATTGATTTGTAGTTCACCATCATGAGCTTAGGATAGGGTATTAAAGCGAATCTCAGTTACTGGGATACATACGAGATATTTTTGATGAAATGGGCAAGGGAAAACAAGTTGGTAGTATAGCCATAAAATGGTATTAAATAGGGTAAAAAACATTGGGGTTGATGAGAAAGTGTCTATGATGGCTAGAGGAATTCTTGAATATAGGAAGCAGTGCTGTATCAAAAGAGGTAGAAGTCTGAAAAGGAGAGGCATCGGGTATTATATTTGGAAGATTGATGTTCGTTGTTCTAATGAATGAATGTGTTGGTGATTTACAGTTAAAGGTTAGGTTGCTTTGATATGACAATGTCGTATAAGAGGATTGTGAATAGTGGACACAATATCGAAATGTGCAAGTTGAAACGGAATAAAGACAAATACCAAGAATTTAAACTTGTTAGGTGCACAGGTAGAAAAATAAAAACATATTTTCTTTGTAGTTTTATAAAACGGAGAAGAAATTGCTTTCTGAATAAACGTAAATATATAGGCATCATACTTCATAACAAACTGAATTGGGAAGCTGGTAAGTAAACATTAAAAATCCTGTTTTTTTTTTTAGATTTCTGGAACCTCATTATCGGTTTCATATAAAATGTTTGCGAAAATAACTGCAAAATACAATCAGTGACTGATATGATAAAGGGTCTGGATTGGAAGACAGGCGGCAATGAAGAGAGTATCACAAATGTAAACACTGGCGATGACGCTTGGACGAGAACTGAGAGCACTAATTAAAAGGGTAGAGGGGAACACGAATCAAAATAATATTTAATTTTTTTGTGGGTATGGGATTTACAACTTGGAATAAATTACAGTGCTGAACTATTTTCCTGAAAGACAGAAATACGGAATTAAGTATTTAAATCCGCAACTTACCTTCACAACGTCAGTCTGGTACGTAACAAACTACTCTCCTAATTCGGAGTCTTTTAGAGTTAAGTAATTTCTGACGTCTCCTAGGACACGGCGACTTCATTGCTTACCGAATCGACTGCGCGGTTGACATATCGCATGTACCATATACACGAATTGTAAAATCTTAGTGAGAATTTTGATCTCTGCGAGAGTGTGAGGAGGGACTGTTCACGCTAGATGGAGAAACAAATCTATTAATGTTCAGCTGGTAGGTCACCAGCCGTTTCTAGGAGCGCTGTAGTCGTTGATACAGGTGTCCTGTTTACAGACAGGTTGCAGAAAGCTCTTATGAAAGATGCTTTCCGTTTACGTTGTTTCAGGGTGTTTGATTTGAAACTCAAAACGAACGACTACTTTGTTTGCTCTCGCATCTTGTCTTCTGAGTGCTTGAATTTATTTTTATGAGCATCCGGACGGATTTTTTTTGTTCTCTCAACTGCAAGTGGATAATTTATCTGAATCGCAGAAGCAAATGGCCTGTGCCATGGCAACGAAAGATAAATGAACTATATATATTGTATCTGTATATTACAGGCTTAATGGAGCTTTATGTAGATAGATTCCATGAGACCAGTATGTACTAGATGAATTTTTAAATAAATAAATGAATCGAAAGGAAAGAACCGCAAAAACACAACAATATGAAATAGTTCATTTTGATTTAATAGTATCAAAGAATACTGAAGGTATATATTCCAAATGTGATACAACTGATATAACCACTATAGAAATAATGTTTAACAAACCGGCTGACAGGCTAATCAAATAATGTGTTAGTTTTCCAAAAAGAAATAGTTTTAGTTAAGAAGAAAAGGCAACTTTAACTTTTAAAAATATAAAGGAGAAGGCAACGAGGAGAAAAAGGAAACATGATGAGTGTGAAAGTTGTACGGAGTATAAAGTTAGGGATTTGGTGTTAGTTGAAATCCACAGTAAAACGTCAGCTCTCCGTCAAGATATTCGTAAGGTTAATCGCTTGTTTGAAGGCCCTTTCAAGATAGTTTCTATAGTACGAAGTAACTCTTACGAGCTAGTAGATATAAAGGTCTATATAATGTTGAAGCCCTGAAACCGTATTATGAATGAGAGATCGGTTAGAAAAGTATCACTAAATAATGGTAAGATTATGTCAATAAAATGTTTATACATAACTAGCTTGTCTACTCTAGATAAAATTTTAAATATAATAGTGTAGAATGGCTAAAGTAAATGATTCAGATGTCAAAACAACTGAAGCCGTTCTGTCTAGTGACTTTTGTGGTTTTCACGATGTTGGGGTTGGCTGCCCTGCAGCGACA
Organism: Vandiemenella viatica; assembly: GCA_031002005.1. Lineage (NCBI taxonomy): Eukaryota > Metazoa > Arthropoda > Insecta > Orthoptera > Morabidae > Vandiemenella > Vandiemenella viatica. Next base: position 10,517,635 of record JARYHS010009186.1, on the reverse strand, counting down.
ACCGACTCTCAGCTGTTCCGCCCGTGAGCAATTTCTGCTTTCATTTGCTAGCAGTAGAAGCGAAGGTATTGTCGATGGACATTTCCTTCAGACTTACAAGTTAAGTGGCTTTACTGTGGGTTTGTCTTCATTGTGCTCATAGTTGGTTTCAGTTGCTGTTTAGAATGGACAATGGTCTTTTGTGTTTGTCGTAAGTATTGTTGTACTGGCCGAGGTTGGCAATTAGCGGGTTTCTGGATTTTCTTGATGCTCTACAGAAAGATTTGGTAACCTCCAATATTCTTTCGTGGCTTCATGCAGGTCAGCAGTTGGAAACAGGTTCGGCACATGTAGTGTCCTCTGAAGCGCTCTATTTTGTACTGTCTGCAGTCGACCCAGCATAGTTTTTGATGCGTAACCCCACACCGGGCACGCATAGTCAATTATCAGCCGAACCAGCCTGCAGTAGATACTGACTCCGGTTTTGGCTGCCAATGAGCTGTCCCGGTTGAGAATCGGGTACAGTTCCTGGAGCCTAGCTGCGACTTTACTTCGTGTGTCCTCGATGTGATGTTTCCAGGTTAGTTTGGAATCTATAGTAACACAGAGGTATTTAACAGTGGCAGACCACTCGATACCTTCTCCGCTGAGGTGTAAGTTCATGGTGCGGTTCCACCGACGATTGCGCTTCCCCAGGCGCCTCGTCAGCACAATGGCTTCGGTTTTTGCAGTGATTCTCCATAGTCCGGCCCAGGCTTCGGTTTTCTGTAGGACTTCTTGTAGTCGCAGAATGGCAGCAGCTTTGCACTCGTGTGCAGTGAAGAAAGCCGTACCATCCGAGTAGAGAGCGGTACGGACCTTTGCTGCAGCTGGTATGTCAGCTGTGTAAAGATTGTATAAGACCAGTCCTAGTACCGACCCTTGAGGTACTCTCGCATTAATACGGCGACGTGATGTCAGATCGTTACCTATTCTCACACGGAAAGATATGCCTGAGATATAGCAAGTGGGCCGGGGAGTCTCTGCTCATAAAGCTTGTATTGGAGGCCACTATGCCGGACAGAATCAAATGCCCGTGCTACCTCGAGCAGCACTAGTGGACAGTATCTGTGATAGTTGAAGGTTGTCCTGGCTCTTTCAACTATATGTATGATCTGCAGAGTAGCAGAGTGCTTCTTCTGAAATCCAAATTGGAGATCCGGTATTATATATGCTCTCTGTGTATGTGCTTCCAGTCGTCGGTGCAGGAGTCTCTCGAAGACCTTACTGAGTGAAGAAAGCAGGGTTATGGGGTGATAGTTCTGGTTGAATAAGACGTCCTTTCCCGGTTTTGGCACGGCGATTACTATGGCTTGCTTCCAGCATCTAGGATAATGTTGGCTGCTAAGTATTACGTTGAAGTTGTCAGTTATATGTTCCACAGCGTCTTGCGGAAGATTCTTTAGCTGCTGGTTGCCCAGGTTGTCGTAGCCGGGGGCCTTCCTGGGATGCAGTTGACTTAGGGTGCGTGGGACTTCATCAGCAGAGATTTCATCAATCCTATATCCGTCACCTTGAGCAGCTACAAAACGAGCTAACCTTCTTCGGATGGCGGCAGATTCTTCTTCGTCGTCGTTTTGAGCTGGCCTGAATTGTTTTTCAAAGTGATCTGCCAGTGCGTTGGCTTTGTCTGCATTGCTGAAGACTAAGCCCCTTTCACCATGGAGAGGAGGAAGTCTGGCATGCTTTTTCGTGAAGCGCCTTGTCTCATCCCAGAGGTTACCATCATTTATGTTGAGGGAGGCGAGACGCGCTGACCACTCCCTGTTTCTGTGTTCTTGTAGCACAGCCTTCAACTCTCGTTAGAGGCGATTTAGAAGTCGCCTTGTGTCAGGGCGACTGGTTAAACGCCATGCCTTCACCACCCTGTTTTCATGTTATATCTGCGCTGACAGTTGTGGCGGCAGTTGCCGGGATTGATGTTGTTGTGGCATTGTAGATAGTTAAGTAGTGAAGTGTTTAACACTGTATTCAGACGGATGGAAGTGGTTTGTCTTCGTATGTGTTTGTCAAGTAACAAGAAAGCCGTAAGTTATTGGACTGGCCAATATGTTGTAGCTGTATTTTTTTAAAAGATAATAATAAACACCGAAGGACAATGTTCGTTACCTGTTTTTACTTTCTAAAACTGATTTATGCAGCAAAGTAATAGTGATTATACTTCACCTATAATTAAATCCCTGTGAACATAGTATTGCATTGTAGCGTTCATGATTTGCTACACAGTATTACTAATCCAAGATACAAATAATTCTATATAAAATTAGAAGGACTGGTTTTAACTAAGTGCAATTATTGGATAAAAAACTCTTAACTTTGTTGTACAGTTTGAAAAGGTTTGTTTTGTATTGTAGACAAAAGGGGAACATAGATAGTTCAGAGAAAATACGGAATTGACCAAAATATTTAGACAGCGTAGCGGGCGCGAGAGAAAAATGAAAATATTTTTAGGTTGTTTAACTTTTCTCTGACATTTATATTTTTTTGACGACAGTGGACATATTAAGCGCTAGATTCAATGAATCGGCTGTCCTATGTTCATACCGACAATGGAGAAATGAAACAATTGGTGAAGAAATAAGAAACTATCACTGTTAATATAGATTCATAATGTTTAGAAAAAAAATAGTTTATAAAAAGATTTGTGATTAAAATTGTCTGCCGATTTAAATAAATTTCCTGCTATCAGCCATTGATATAATGCAATAAATCATGTTTTTTAAAGCTTGATTCTCAGGGGTCGCAGGAATGTTAATCTTTATATATAAAGATGAATATATGTTTGTTAGTTTGTTTGTTCTTCATACAAATCCACAGTTTTCATCGGATCTCGATGAAACTTTGCACACTTATCCTTTGAAACAAGGAGAAAAATACTGTCTACATTTGGTTGAAAAATTATCTGTATAAATAACACATGCTGTCTCATAACTTCGAAATACGGCGATAGACAGACACGTTGGATGTGGACGTCTCCATACCGTGTTTCCGTGTAGTGGAATGGAAGCTCAGTGATTAAAGCGCTTGCTTACGAACGTCGGGGTCTCCGGTTCAAATCTCCGTGGAGGCTAAGCTTTAAAAAATTGTTTTTCATCGTAAGAGTCAGTAGGTGGGCTGTAGGTTATACGGATTGAATGTTAAACTGTAGATATTAGAATGTTAGGGGTGCAATGCGAGGCAAATCGTAGGTAGAATTATAATGATGTAGGTTAACACTTTCTTTACGTTATAATGATCCCTCAGGTGTTGTTCGCAGTCAGTGTGTGAGTGTGAACCACAGTAATATTATTATAAATACGGAAGTAAGTCTCCGTCTCTTTGTTACGTATTGACGACTGAATGGCTATATCGTTGTGATGGAATTTTATAACGAAATCTGTATGAAGGGCACGGGATATTTTTTCCAGTATGATTAACAGTTGTAGACACGAAATTTTGAGACTTTATCGAATGGTGACAGATATATGTCGGAAATTGATTCTCTTCAAGAGATAGGTTTGACGGTACAATGATATAGGGATAGCTTTCCTGTCATATAATTCCGACTCGATATTGTTTGGGACCAATCCTTCGTTACCAACAACTTTCTATATTTAATTCTGGCAAAAAAGTTCTTAATCCACCCGTACGAAGTCGCGGGTACGAGCTAGTACTTAATAAAGTCAAAGAGAAAATATGTCTTGTGCAGAAAGAATGTGTTGCACATGTCAAATTATATAATTCAATTCAAGTTTTTTGTCTTATGTTCAGCCTATGCAAACAAATGTGTGGTGTATTTACCTTGGGCACGTCGTACCCCGCGGGCTTCGTGTCCTCCAATGATCTGTGAGGCACTGAGATGGGTTCTTACCTTGGGCACGTCGTACCCCGCGAGCTTCGTGTCCTCCACTGCTCTGTGAGGCACTGAGATGGGTTCTTACCTTGGGCACGTCGAACCCCACGAGCTTCGTGTCCTCCACTGCTCTGTGAGGCACTGAGATGGGTTCCTACCATGGGCACGTCGTACCCCGCGAGCTTCGTGTCCTCCACTGCTCTGTGAGGCACTGAGATGGGTTCTTACCTTGGGCACGTCGTACCCCGCGAGCTTCGTGTCCTCCACTGATCTGTGGGGCACGGAGATGGGTTCTTACCTTGGGCACGTCATACCCCGCGGGCTTCGTGTCCTCCACTGATCTGTGATGCACTGAGATGGGTTCTTACCTTGGGCACGTCGTACCCCACGAGCTTCGTGTCCTCCACTGCTCTGTGAGGCACTGACATGGGTTCTTACCTTGGGAACGTCGTACCCCGCGAGCTTCGTGTCCTCCACTGATCTGTGAGGCACTGAGATGGGTTCTTACCTTGGGCACGTCGTACCCCGCGAGCTTCGTGTCCTCCACTGCTCTGTGAGGCACTGAGATGGGTTCCTACCTTGGGCACGTCGTACCCCGTGAGCTTCGTGTCCTCCACTGCTCTGTGGGGCACTGAGATGGTTTCTTACCTTGGGCACGTCGTACCCCACGAGCTTCGTGTCCTCCACTGCTCTGTGAGGCACTGAGATGGGTTCTTACCTTGGGCACGTCGTACCCCGCGAGCTTCGTGTCCTCCACTGCTCTGTGAGGCACTGAGATGGGTTCTTACCTTAGGCACGTCGTACCCACAAAGCTTCGTGTCCTCCACTGCTCTGTGAGGCACTGAGATGGGTTCTTACCTTGGGCACGTCGTACCCCGCGAGCTTCGTGTCCTCCACTGCTCTGTGGGGCACTGAGATGGGTTCTTACCTTGGGCACGTCGTACCCCACGAGCTTCGTGTCCTCCATTGCTCTGTGGGGCACTGAGATGGGTTCTTACCTTGGGCACGTCGTACCCACAAAGCTTCGTGTCCTCCACTGCTCTGTGAGGCACTGAGATGGGTTCTTACCTTGGGCACGTCGTACCGACAAAGCTTCGTGTCCTCCATTGCTCTGTGAGGCACTGAGATGGGTTCTTACCTTGGGCACGTCGTACCCACGAAGCTTCGTGTCCTCCACTGCTCTGTGAGGCACTGAGATGGGTTCTTACCTTGGGCACGTCGTACCCCGCGAGTTTCGTGTCCTCCACTGCTCTGTGGGGCACTGAGATGGGTTCTTACCTTGGGCACGTCGTACCCCACGAGCTTCGTGTCCTCCATTGCTCTGTGAGGCACTGAGATGGGTTCTTACCTTGGGCACGTCGTACCCAGCGAGCTTCATGTCCTCCACTGCTCTGTGAGGCACTGAGATGGGTTCTTACCTTGGGCACGTCGTACCCCGCGAGCTTCGTGTCCTCCACTGCTCTGTGAGGCACTGAGATGGGTTCTTACCTTGGGCACGTCGTACCCACAAAGCTTCGTGTCCTCCACTGCTCTGTGGGGCACTGAGATGGGTTCTTACCTTGGGCACGTCGTACCCCGCGAGCTTCGTGTCCTCCACTGCTCTGTGAGGCACTGAGATGGGTTCTTACCTTGGGCACGTCGTACCCCGCGAGCTTCGTGTCCTCCACTGCTCTGTGAGGCACTGAGATGGGTTCTTACCTTGGGCACGTCGTACCCCGCGAGCTTCGTGTCCTCCACTGCTCTGTGAGGCACTGAGATGGGTTCTTACCTTGGGCACGTTGTACCCCGCGAGCTTCGTGTCCTCCACTGCTCTGTGGGGCACTGAGATGGGTTCTTACCTTGTGCACGTCGTACCCCGCATGCTTCGTGTCCTCCACTGCTCTGTGGGGCACTGAGATGGGTTCTTACCTTGGGCACGTCGTACCCCCGAGCTTCGTGTCCTCCACTGCTCTGTGGGGCACTGAGATGGGTTCTTACCTTGGGCACGTCGTACCCCACGAGCTTCGTGTCCTCCACTGATCTGTGGGGCACTGAGATGGGTTCTTACCTTGGGCACGACGTACCCCGCGAGCTTCGTGTCCTCTACTTTTCTGTGGGGCACTGAGATGGGTTCTTACCTTGGGCACGTCGTACCCCGCGAGCTTCGTGTCCTCCACTGCTCTGTGAAGCACTGAGATGGGTTCTTACCTTGGGCACGTCGTACCCCGCGAGCTTCGTGTCCTCCACTGCTCTGTGAGGCACTGAGATGGGTTCTTACCTTGGGCACGTCGTACCCAGCGAGCTTCGTGTCCTCCACTGCTCTGTGAGGCACTGAGATGGGTTCTTACCTTGGGCACGTCGTACCCCGCGAGCTTCGTGTCCTCCACTGCTCTGTGAGGCACTGAGATGGGTTCTTACGTTGGGCACGTCGTACCCCGCGAGCTTCGTGTCCTCCACTGCTCTGTGGGGCACTGAGATGGGTTCTTACCTTGGGCACGTCGTACCCCGCGAGCTTCGTGTCCTCCACTGCTCTGTGAGGCACTGAGATGGGAGTCAGCGACCGGAACCGCATGGTCTCCCTCAGGACGGCCTCCGTGTACGGCAGACTGAAGAGCAAAACATCACCACTTTCTCTCAGTGCAAGGTACAACTTAATTGTGAATGTGTTTCGCCAGTAGAGATGTCCTTGAATACAAAACTATGTCACGAATTAGTTATTTATTTTTCTTAAAAATATAAGTAATTGAAATGGATATATTTTTGATATTTTTTGTAAAAAATAATACATTTTAATGAAATATGTTGAAAATTTTGGTCAAGGAATTGTTAGTTTTCAATTGCATTAGTTATTAACAAAAATAATAAAGCATTATTGTACATACTTCTAAGGGGGAGATGGCGAATCTAAGAGGCAAGCTGCGATAAACTGCCTGGTTTCTAGTTCTCCTCACTTTAACAGCTACTCCACCTCACGGGAATATGATTGAACAAATGAAGGCGGTCCAGGTGACGAGGACTGGGCGGAATGAAGTAGACTATCCCTGGTCTATGACGCAAAAACTGTCCCATTCTTTCAACAGCAGTGCTTGGCTGTAGGGCTATAACCTAGACAGCTGTTATCTGTCTGTTGTGTTAAAATTGACACCAGATTATACTAAAAACTCAACATCGCCTGATTGGGCTGATTAGGGAAATGGCGGATTACTCGGGGAAGAAATCCAACGTCCATTCAGTATGTATTCCGGGTGGCCTGATCCGAGATGTGGAACAGGCCATCCTGGATGCCATAGAAATTACGGGGTGTAGCCAACTACAGATTGTGGTTCATGTCGGTACCAATGATGCTTGTCGCCTTGGGTCTGGGGTTATCCTCTCTTCCTTCCGGCGGCTGGCTGAAAGGGTGAACTCTGTGGCCAGTGGTCGCAAGATATCAGCAGAGCTAACAATCTGTAGCATCGTAGACAGAGGTGATTGTGGACCTCTGGTTCAGAGCCGTATTGAGGGGGGCTGAACCAGAGACTACGACGTTTCTGTGATGATATTGGCTTCAGATTTCTTGATTTCCGCCATAGAGTCGGGTCTTGTAGGGTTTCCCTTAATAGGTCAGGTATTCACTACACACGTGAATCGGCTACACGGGTGGCAGGGGCCGTGTGGAATGCACTGGGTGGTTTTTTAGGCTGAGGGAGGAAGACCACAAACACGAAATACAGTAACGGGCAACCCAATCAGATGCAACACCGGAATGTAGGAGCAACGTAAAAGAAGCGTTTGTAACAAACAAACGGAACTTGAAAGCGTTATTTGTAGTACAGAAGCGGATATCGTTATCGGTACATAAAGTTGGCTGAAACCGGAAATAAGTTCTGCCGAAACTTTTAAAGATAGCATGAACGTTTTTCGTAAAGACAGATTACATTCTCATGGAGGTGGGTTACTTATAGCTGTGAGTAAATTTCTCCCATGTAATGAAATAGACGTCGATACGATCTGTGAAATCAGATGGATTAAACTCAACGTTGCTGGGTCAAAACTCAACATAGGCGCCTTCTACCGTCCACCCGATTCCGACATAGCTATCGCCGAGGAGTTAAGAAATATTGTAAGTAGTATAGCTAGGCGTTTTAAGGATCATGCTACGATTCTAGGAGGCGACTTCACTCTGCCTTATATTGACTGGCGTAATTACGTTCACATCACAGGTAGCAGGGATAAGGCAGCTTCCGAAGTAATTCTCGAGTTGTTGTCAGATAATCATCTCGAGCAGCTAGTTAATGAACCTACGCGGTGTCATAACGGTAGCGAAATAGTTTAGACTTGCTGATTACCAACAGGCCAGAATTATCCACCGACATTTCAACGACCACAGGAAAGTATGGTACGGAAGCAACGTCCTGTAACGCAGCAGACCGGCCCTTCGTGCCGAGCTGAATCGATATCGTTTCAAGAGGTTGCATCACCGAAGCAACCCTCCCCTCCGAATACAAGTACGCCACGACATTCGGAAGAAGTCAACAGCGCTCTGAGTCCCGCCCAGTACGACACCCGTGCTTCGAATCGTCAAGAGGATTCCTGTTCGGAGGTGTCTGGAGCGGACGACTCTTCGTGGATATCATGGTCGTCACCAAAAGCCGCTCTTGTCGACCACGACGTTTTCAAGAAAGAGGAGAACGTCATTTACTTCTACTGTGAGAGCGCAGGCAACAAGTACAAGTTCAAGCCTTTCACACCGAGGAAGTTTGAGAAATTCTATTACGCCGACGAGTCTCCCCTCCAAGTGCAGCTCCGAGTCAAAGCTGGGGAAATGCTGTTTGCTTGGGATATCCCTAGCACGAGCTTCAAGAAGCTCAAGCAAACTCTCTCGGATCCGGCACAAGCACTTAATGCCAAGCCCATCATCTCAGAGAAGAAAGACTGGTCTCGCCATGTTGAACTACCACTCGTCCTTTCCAATTACTTCAAGGAGGAGGAGTACTTCGCAGACCTCCTTCGAACGCTCCACAGCCCCCGGAGCCCAAGCAACAATGAAGAGGAAGCTTTGGAGCAAGAGGTCTCGCTGACGCCAAACCGCGGGGACTTCGTGCATCAGGAAAAAAATCATACATCACCAAGATCGTCCTCCGTCAAGAGAAGCCCAGCAGAATGAGTCCTCACTGGCGCATACATGCTCATTGCCAACCCAGCTGCTGGTCACCTGTATGAGCAAAGAGGACCTCCAAGAAATCAAGCAATTCCTAGAAACTAGGAACATAAGATACAGCATGGATCTCCAAGGAAGCACTCGGAACTCAACAACTGGTGCTCATCAAAAAGAAGCAGCTCCAAGAGTCACCTGCAACATGGATGAGGGAACACCCCAAGATGACAATTCCGACTCACGACCAGCACCAGACAGGAGAGAGCCTGAGGCAACCAAGTCCTTCGCCCGGGCCAGCAGCCAAGTCATGGAAAGGAGAATACTGACCTCCAACAAGAAGCCACAGAAGCGGAGACCGATTGCAACGTTACATCAATGCTTTCGCTGCCTAGGCTTCGGGCATCAAGCTTCTGACTGTCTCAAGCAAGTGCGCTGCGTTCGCTGCGGAGGGAGTCATAACAACCTGGTTTGCACACGTCCGCGTGATGCAACGCCGACGTGTGCAAACTGTGGCTCTGACCACGCCGCCAGCTATGGGGGATGCCCCATAAGAAGAAAGCTTCAAGCAGCCATCAGAAGCCGTCAACGCCAGCGCCAACCAAGTCACTCCCAACAAATCGGCAGACCGGATGGACCTTAGAGATGGTTATCAAGCAACGTCAATATTCATCCGTCAACCAACTCAAATGACCATCACGGGCACCAATGCTGTAATCAAGAGCCAAGACGAGCAAATCAACTGGGGAAAATTGTCGAGTTGTTAACACAATTTATTGCGGCAATGATCCCGAACTGACCACTTGAAACCAGTCAACTATAAACAATAAGAATATCAAAAGGGTTTCCACACAGGCCGTAATCACTACGGTCAAAGCCGGTTTTCCCCCAAAGCGCACAATTAGCGAAAACATAATCCACCACCATCAGTGAATCCACAGATAAAGCTACAAATCGTAGCGGGGCTGTAAAACGCCGTTGAGGCAGTGAACAAAAAAAAAAAATAAAAAAAAAATAAACGATCACAAAGTGGTAATTGCGACTATCAAATTAATGACCAAGCGAAAAAGGAAGAAAGGGCAGATTGTATACAGATTCATTAAGACCTCAAAGGATTGTTTTAGAACCTACCTGAGGAATAATTACCATAACTTCAAGTCAACAAAGGACACCGTTGAAGAGATGTGGCATCGATTTATACATATAGTCAGGGAAGGTATGGAAATATATATAACGAAGCGGACAATAAAGGGAGGGGGGGAATGATCAACCGGGGTACACATGCGAAGTCAAAAGATTACTCAAAAAACAAATGAAAATACACGCACGCTCAAGAAGGAAGGGGTGTCGCAGCGATTTAGAAGCATTAGCTGAGTTAAGAGAACGTATTAAGAATGTAATGCGCGAGGCCTTCAACGAGTTTCATTCCAACTCTCTCTTTAAGAGTCCCACAGAAAACCCAAAGAAATTTTTGTCGTATATACGAAAAGTTAATTGTACCAACAGCAATATTCCAGCACTAATTCGTGAAGGTTCCGAGGTTAATAAAGCTAACGTATTAAATACGGTATTCAAAAATTCAGTTACAAATGAAAATAAGGATAGTATTCCCGTTTTCCCACGCCGTGGCGAGTCGGTGATGGAATCATTACGAATGGATACTGCAGGTATCATTAAGCAATTAGAGCTCCTGAAGTGGGGGAAAGCACCGGTCCCGGATGGAATTCCAGTAAGAGTATTTTCAGAGTATGTGGCGGAAATCGGCCCATTTCTGTCTGATATATTCAGTAAATCATTAGAAGAGCGAAAAGTACCTTCAGACTGGAAAATCGCGCATGTAACTCCGATTTTCAAGAAAGGTGATCGATGTGATCCTGGAAACTATCGTCCCATATCTATAGTAGAGTTACGGAGCATATTATATTGTCGAACACTATGAATTTTCTAGATGATAATAATTTTCTCACAACCACTAAACACGGATTTCGGAAGAAAAGATCATGTGAAACACAGCTGGCCCTACTTATACACGACGAAATGAAAGTTATTGATTCATAGGTCGAATCTTGAAAAATTGTAATGAACAAACAAAGGAGATAGCGTACAAATCTCTTGTGCATCCACATTTGGATTATTGTTGTGACCACCTAGGTTGGTGGGTGAACGGTTAACGTTCTGCCTTCGCATTCGAGAGGACGCGGGTTCGAATCCCCATCCGGGCATCCGGATTTGGGGTTTCCATATTTTCCCCAAATCACTCCAGGCGAATGCCGGGATGCTTCCTTCAAAAAGGCCATGGCCGAATTCCTTCCCGTTCCTTGTCCCCAATCCCATCCCGCCTCTAATGACCTTAGCCGTTGACGAGGCGTAAAGCCGTAAAAAAAATATTGTTGTGCCATTTGGGACACGTTTCGTAAGGGGTTGATCGAGAGGATATAGAAAGTCCGCCCGATTCGTGACCGCTTGCTACAGTCCTTATGAAAGCGTCACAGAACTGATTAGTTGACTAGGCTGGGAGTCTCTGGTAGATAGACGACGCACGTTTAATTTAAACTTATTGGTAAACATGCGTATTCCTTTCGAGTGTAGTGAAATATTTCTTCCACCAACCTATATGAGCCAGGACAGGAAAGATAAAATTAGAGAAATAAAGAGCCGGACTGATTCTTACATGAATTCTTTTTTCCTTCGTACCATTAGGGATTGGAATGCACAGCAAAGGGATTAGCTTTGGTGCTGTGCACTCTCTGCCACCCACAATTTTGTGAATTGCAGAAAATATATGTAGATGAAGAATATCTTCACCACAATAAAAACGCAGGAGATCATTTTTAGAAGACATTTAATTTTAAAAAGGCCAACTGGAAAGCTTTTGGAGAAGACATAAGGCCCGTTTACACGTACGCGCCAAACTGGCGGTTTGGAACGGCGCTCCGGACTGCCGCGCCGGAGCGTGAGGTTGGATCGTCGCTCCTGGAGCGTGCGATGAAAAATGGCCAACACTCCAGTCGCGCGCGCCAGGACTGCGGGTTGGAGCGTACGCGCCAAAAATGACCGTTATCCCATGGCGCGTGGACTTTCCGCTGTGTTGGAAAGTTTTGTTGACGGTCCAGCTTGGAACATTCGGTTTTCAGGTCGTTGTTGTTTTTGTTAGTTGTGCTTGTGTTTATAAGTGTATTTAAAATATCCTCCAAAAGAAATGACATAAACTGAGCAATATGAGCTGCTTTACATTTTTTTTGTTTTGGTACAGAAAGAATTAAATAAACAAAGTGTATATGGGCGGAAAGATGGCACGAATCTAGAGATCTATATGGACACATGCCTCTTTAGTGAGAGCAACGGGAATATAAATGACCCAGATGATTTAAAAAATTGCCTACGAAATGACAGTTCCATATATAACTACATTTTAATAATAATAATATTTCATTAAATTGCAATGGAGCGCACGCTCCTGAGGCAATTTCCCTACACACTCATCTTCCCCCTTTCCTGCACCCACCTCTATTTGCCCTCTACAAATTTTAACTTTAAATTCTTTCAACGTTTTTGGTAAATTTCTCATCATTTCTCTTTGTAGCTTATTCCAGTACCTGACACCCTTACCTAAAAAGGTGAAGTTAAAGTTAGTATCTCCACAAATATCAAAACAGGACACAGTCATGAGGAAGAGCATAACTGCAGAGTAATGTTTGCCTCCTACTCTTCGTTTTTTGACAACTGGAATATCCCTCCAAGATTTGAAATTGCTTGCATATATTTCTCTCAGTTCTTTCCGAATTGCAGCCGAGTTTCTTCAATCCTTTCATTGACGAAATCTTTGTTTTAACTTTCTCATACATTTACCCTGATGAATTCTATTCACTAATCATATTTACGATTTTTTAAATTTTTGTAGTCATTTCATTTAACCTTCCACAAACATAGAAAATTCTTATAAAGTTCTATAAATCTTTCCAAATTATCTCTTGACCACATTTTTCAAGATTTAGATTTTTATCTGTTAAAGCAGGGTAAAGTTAAATAAAGTCACCCAGAAATTCGTACCAACAACGAACTTGTACTGATGCATCAAGACTGCAGACCGACAATGCACGTGTAAACACAAGGCCCCGTTAGACCTGCGCGTCAGATGTGCGCATTCGGAGCGCGCGCCAGGCATCTCTGACCACCGAGCATTTACACGTAAAGGATTGATGCGCGCGCCTGGAGCGTACGCTCCAAAACCGTCTGAAAAACCGTGCGTGTAAACGGGCCTATTGACTCAACTATGGGGGAACTTCCAGCTGCCCCTCAGAATTATGAGCTGTCCGTTGGCATTGTGAAGCGGACATCCAGGAGGTATATACCCAAAGGTTGCAGGAAATTCTGTATTCCAAGACGGACGAACGAGCTGAAGGATTTGTCTAAGAGATACCCTATTAGTGAGGAGACGATTGAATTGGCAGATAATCTCGTGAGAGCCTTAAGCGAAGCTGGACAAAAGGAATGGGTAAACACCCTGGAGAAAATGGACATGTCCCATAGTAACAAGATAGCCTAGAACCTCATAAAAAACTTAGTGGTGATCCCAAAGCTAGTACAGCAAAAGGAAATATTGCACCTAACCAAATAGCTAAACAATTCCTAGTTAATAGCGAGAGGGGGATTAAGTGAAAAAAAAAAAAAAAAAAAAAACTCCGAAGGAAATCTATGGGTGTGCTATTGAAGGCAGAAGAACTCGAGGATGTTTAAAAGAGTATAAAAAATGGTAAGGGGATTGATGATTTTGTGCACGGAACAGAAAAAAAATTTTGGACCTAAAACAAAACATTGGATTTTGAATATCTTGAACCACTGCATCACCTACTCTTTTCCTAAATGTGGAGAAAATCATAAGTTTTTTGATTGTGTTCTGAAACCGGTAAAGATCCGGATAAGCCCAACACATACCGCTCTATTTCATTGTTCTGCCACTTATTTACGCTTTATGAACGTTTAATCCCATATGGAATCAGACCTATGATAAAGCCAAAACTTATCCCACAACAATTGGGTTTCGGTCCAGGAAAGTGTTGCACGAGTCAACTGCTGAACTTGACGGAACATGTAGAAGAAGATTTCCTGAGCAAACTTGTGACAGCAGTAGTGCTGGTGGACCTCTCTGCGGCATATGACACCATTAACCACCGCCTGCTACTTACAACAATATATGACCTGTGCACAGCTTTTAGCTTCATGAAACTCATCGAATCTGCACCCACTAATACACGTTTCTATGTTAGCCTGGATAACAAGAACAGTAGGCGGAGAATTCAAAAGAATGGATTACCACAAGGCAGTGTGCTATCCCCTATTTTATTTAATATCTGTACTAAACACCAAACCGTGCATCCCAACGACAAAAACTTCCCTTGTAATCTGACGATCTGGCTGTCACTGTGCAGAATTCTATGTTTCAAAGGGTCAAAGATAAGTTAGAACAAGCCCTGTCAACCATGTCCACTTACTACAAGGGCCACCCATCCAAAACCCAGATCTGTGCATTCCACCCGCGTTTCAGAGAGGCAAAACGGAAATTGTTTCTTGGGAAGGGCATTCACTGGAAAATACAGACCAGCAAAAATATTTAGGAGTCACTATAGGTAGAAGTCATACTTATAAGAAGCACTGCCACATAACAACATCTAAAGTACACACGAGAAACAATATCATAAAAACATTATGTTGCAGTAAATGGGGAACGAATCCAGCGGCCTTCCCACGTCTGCTGAAGTTTTTCCACTGCAGAGTACTTGTGTGCAAGCCCTGTTTGGAAACAATCCACACACTCAAAGAAAGTGGATATAGCCTTGAATGAGACGTCGGATTTGACTGGCTGCATGAAACCGCAGTACACCTACTGTACAGAGCAGTTATATTTGATGAACCAAAAATACGCCATAACTCGCATGATAACACAGAGGGATTCAAACAAACGTTCATAGTGTTTGGGATACCATGCCCTCCATCTAGAAGGCTAATCTCTAGAATTCATTTTCTAAATCGCATAAATGTCTATCCTCCAAGCTGGTACACAATCTCTGAGGAAGAACCTTCTAGTATAAAATTGGAGTGGGTAATACTGAGAACCCTCAACTGTATAAGACCGGGAATGGCCACAGTAAAAGCTAACATGTTAAAATGGGGCCCGACAAAAGACAATCGATGTGAATGTGGAGGACAACAGACCATTAATCACCTCTATGCTTTACAAGCAGTGCTAGTTTTAGACAGCACTCGACGAACAATGGTCAGGAAGATATAGACAACTATTACTATGTCCGCACAGGTTAGACTAAGTACTGGAAGTAGCGAGTACATAAAGCAGCTGAACCCTGCCAGACAGACACAGCTGTAGAGTGCAGTCACGGGAAATTCCAAACAGCAACAACGGTTCCAACGAGAACAGTGGGGTAGTATTCAAAAAGACTGTTTAGAATCTCTGGTGGAGGCTGCGGCATGACAGCCGAAAGCTCAGTCAACGAAATAAATACACTGTACACTGAAATATAGGTACTATTAAAAAATTCTTTTTTGGTGTTATGAAATACGGATTTTTGTGTTGAAATTATGTTGGTAAACAAGACAAACGCTGACAATACGTATATTTGTCGTTGTTACTAGAGACTTTAGTTACTGAACAATCACGCGCGTTACTAATAATAATAATAAAAATACCGGTTTCTGCTTAGTCTGTCTTAATGCAGGCTGCCAGGGTAATTTAAGTTTGGTACCATAAAGATTGTCGAAAATAAGCTTTTAAATGGCGTTTCAACACTTATTGTGTACCTTCGGTTTTGTATCTGTTTGATTTAACTCCGCTGTTAAGTCCCGGTTTAAGCCAATGGTTGTTGCTTGATATCTGCAAATTCAGTGTTCTCTACCATAGTAGGTGCTCTTCTCTGCGATACTGGTACCACTTGAATTCCTCAGCATCGAGCCTGAAAGGAATATCAGCCATTGTCTTTTCGTTATACAGATAAAAAACTAATGGTTAATTATGATTATAGTGTGGGCGATCAGAATTTCTTGTTGACGGCTTGATGTGTAAATATCTTGGCATAACGTTTGATAACAAACTCAACTGGGCAGGGCACATTAGGCAGGTGCTTTGAAAAGGTTACAAAATTCTTCGTTTACTGGAGAGGGTGATGAGAGGATGTACCAGAGAAGTTAGGGAACTGAGTTACAAAACTTTGGTCAGACCACCGGTTGAATATGGTGGTGTAGTTTGGGACCCAAAATTTTGTTATAAAATAAAGGAGGTGGAGGGTGTGCAAAGTAGAGCAGCTAGATTTGTTTGTTCGAATTATCGTAAGGCCCAGTCAGTAACAGATATGATAAATGAGCTGCATTGGGAGTTATTGGAGGAAAGGAGGGAGGTGAAGAGAATGTTGGGAGTACAGGGCATACTTTGGTGATTTGGTCAAAGAATTGGAATGGTACATGGAAAGGGAAATGTGACCATGACCACAAGCTTGCGCTCTATTTTATGCATAAGGGAGTGGGAAAATTTTCTTTTGTTGGTAAGGGTGTCAGTGGTTGTAAAAAATTACCAAGTTATGAATAATTTACCGAAAACGCTCATCGAATTTAAAATTTGTAAATCGGAAAAGTGAATGGGGGAGGAATTTAACGCAGAAATTATAAAAGAAACTTTAAAAAATAGTATAAAATTGGTAATTAGATTACCAAGCGAATTGCCACCGGAGCCTTAGCTCTATCGGAATTAAAATTAATAATAATAATCATGGCAACACTGATCTGACACCCAGTATTAGCTGTGATTGCTTTATCTGAGCGTTCATCCATTACTGTGTTATCTAAAAACTGACTGAGCCCTCAGTACTCTATAGCATTCTGTTGAAGTCGGTTGTCTTGTACAGTCAGTGAATTTACCCCATTGAAAGTAGACAGACCACTGCGGGTAAATGTATTCATACAGAGCTACACTGCATGTATTGTGGTGCTGCCTAGGCAGAAGGCGCGCTGCAGCCGTCAGGCAGTTAGCGCGAGATTTAGGAGCCCGACTGCGTCTACTCCGAGAGAACTTTGTCGGTTATACGACTGCACTGCAGATGGTGTCTTGCGTAACAGGGTGGCTTCTCTCAGCTCACGCAGCTCTTCCAAGTTTCATTGCGAGGACAGTAGCTGCCATCTCGCGGGAGAATGTGATAAATCAAAGAGCCACTTCAGCTGTCTGGGAGCCCGTGGGTTAAACACAAGATTGCCAGACCGAAATCTAATACAGCATCTTGCGCACTATACAGTATATACTTTGTTCACAGTCAGAAACAAAAAGAAATAGAACACGAGTTGTACGCAGTACTTTAAAGGTTGCGGTAATATTTTTTTCATTCTTTTCCCCGAATAATAATAATCCATTAACAAATTTATTTTGAAACTACCTGGTGCCCACGACTTCGTTCGTGTTTTTAAAGAATTTTGATCGATAGATACCGACACGCAAGCGACATAATGCACGATGGGAGACTCGAGGCTAATACCACACACAAACACCAGTGGTCTGTGCAGGGTATTTATGGCTGAAAAATTAAATATAGAGACACATATGTGTTGATCGAAATAGGAAAATGCCATACATCAACTACTTTAAACCACCACGTCTCCCACACCCCCACGGCTACCGACATCTAACCACCATAGTGCACGGTGGGAGACTCGAGGTTACTACCAGACACTAACACCACCGGTATGTGCTATGTAGTTGTGTTTGCAAAGTGAAATATAATGACACATACGTCCTTGGTCGAAATAACAAAATACCCTCGTTCGACCATTTCAACCAACATATCTCCCACATCTCCACAGCTTCTGACATGTAACCACCATATTGCACCATTCGAAACTTATTGCCACTATCACACACAAACATCAGGATTCTGTGCTTGGTAGTGTGGCTGCAGGATCAAATATAGGGACACCCAATGTCAAATTACAAGTACTTAGACCCCATATTTAATTTATAATATAACAATCTTTGAATAACAAGTGAAGAGAGGAAGAGAAACAAGGAAGGTTAGCTGTTGCGTTGAGCAGGGGTATTATATTATATTGGCGGTGATGTATTGGGTTTGTGAAGTACCATAATAAAGGAAGTGCTGAATATTAAAGTAATATTTATTTTTGTGAAGGATTTTAATAAAGCAGTAACTTGACAGCAAGTCTTTTTCATATTGGACATTTGTCGGTGCTGATACTTGAAGGATCACAATTCTAAAATTTAATTTAAGTTAATTTTTAGTGTGTTATACTGCATGAGACTTAGTATTAAAATGAGTTAAACCTTAAGGAGATGTTATTTTCACCCAAATAATGAGAACCAATGTTTTATTAATAATTTGAGAAAACGACTAAATGGAAACTTACCTTAGTGTTTGAATTTAGTTCATAAATCATATTACATTAGACAGGTCATCAGCATAATGCTGTACAGTTGTATTCCTTGCTATTATCCGAGCCAAGGTTTTATTTATCCGTTAACAATTTACATGAAGTAGTTGCAAACATAAAAGTTTTCTTAAATTTATTCAGCCTTTAGTGTGATTATTTCCTTAAACAACTAAGTTTGATGTGCCAAGGGCCAAGAACTTGGTTTTAAAAGAAGATTTTTTTTGTGAGCGTGGAGACTTTCCCGGCGTACTGAAGCAATGTAGTCTTCACGGGTGTGCAGCCGGATGGTGTTTTGAAAACACGACGTTTCGACAACCAGCTCGGTTGTCTTCATCAGGCTTCCGGTGTCTGCAGGCTGACGAAAGCTGGCAGTCACCGCGTAGACTGGCTTAGCCTCTTTTTTTTTTTTTTTTTTTTTTTTTTTTTTTTTTGTTTTGTCGTAACTTATGATAAATGTTCCACGAAATAAAGATGAAGTTGGTCCAACTGTAGAGGCATCGTGAAGGGAAATAAATCTTGGCTTCGACCGAGGAAGAATGATATTGCTTATTATTAGGATATGAAGAGTGATACGAATAGTGTATTGAACACTTGTTACTGAGGGACAATTGTTGGTGCCAGAAATAAGTAAATACTGTTCCGAGTGATACATGACAAATGAATCAGAGGGTTTTTGGCACTGTTGATTGAAAATATAATGATACACTGACGTCATTGAATTACGTATAATTTCTTTCGTTACTTTGTTTCTATCTATTAAAAAGTTACTTGAGTTCGAATGACACAGACCACTGTTTTGTTAATGGTCTCATGTTGTTTCGTGCGTCGTCGCTTGTGAGCGGGCAGCTGGCTGTGGTACTCACTTGGGCCTGTCGTCCAGCGTGGGAAGCCGCCCGCGCCCCACGACGGCGTCGATCTGCCTCTGGGCCTTGCGCAGCGCCTCGGGGTGGTGCTTCAGGAAGAGCAGCGCCCACGCCAGGGTGGTGGAGAGCGCCGTGGACGCCGGGAACAGGAAGTCCGTCACCACCATCACCAGCTGCTCCTCTGGAGAACACGGCGCACTAAGCGAGCAGCAGTCACCACACGAGCAACAAAATAATAAATTGGGAAAGTGGTGAGGTGGTATCAGCCCACAGCCAAGAGACCAAACGCTTGATAACTACCTCAGTTATTACCTGTGTCACGCACAAAGTGATCACGCTCCAATTTTCCGCGTATTGTGAGGTACGTAACAGAAATCAAATGCAACTGAATAAATTGAAACGTAGTTCATTTACTATATAGCATATATATTACTTCTATAGGGTGTTTTTTCGTCACAAGCCATTATCTCCCTTGATGCTTTACCGAAATCAATAAATGAGGTGACATTTTAATGCTTATGGTCTCCACTTCGGTCACACTATATTTTAAAAAAGGAATTTTTTGGAATTCGACTTATAAATCGCAAAAATGCCATTATTTCTAAAATGCGGTTTTTTGTGTTATGAGTCAATTATCTCCCAGGATACCTATCTGAAATATTTTACAGAGGTATCATTTTAAAGATTAAGATCTTCACTTTGGACTAATCATATATTAAGACAGGAATTTTTTTGAATTCGACCTTTAAAGGGAAAAAATATCAATATTTCTGCAATCAGTTTATGTGTCACGAGCCATTTATCTCCCTTCATATTTAACCGATATAGGTAAATGAAGTAGCATAGTAAAGATTAAGATCTCCGGCATGATCACATTATATTTTAAGAAAGGGATTTTTTGTATTTTCACCCTTAAAGGGAAAATTACCATTATTTCCATAATGCATTTTTTTTGTCACGAGCTATTTACTTCCCTTGATATCTAAAACACATAAGGGGGCTGGTGCAGATAATATTACTACAGATATCTTAAAGATAGCCGGGTGTGAGATTGTACCTTATCTTGAAATATTATTTACATTGAGTCTGCATACTTGCTGCTTACCACAAGACTGGAAAAGTGCGATAGTAGTACCGGTACATAAAGGAGGGGTGAGAAATAGAGTCGAAAATTACAGGCCAATCAGTTTGACTTCAGTGGTAGGTAAATTAATGAAAAGATTGATATGCAAACACATCAGAAAAATATGTGAGGAACGGAAGTGGTTTTCAAGCAGGCAACATGGGTTCAGGCAAGGATATTCATGCGAATCTCAGTTGGTGGGATATATGCAAGATATTTCAGATGAAATGGACAAGGGAGGCCAAATTGATAGTGTAGCACTAGATCTGTCTAAGGCGTTTGACAGAGTAAGTCACAAAATGGTAGTAAATAAGGTAAAACCTATTGGAGTGGATGAGAAAGTGATTTGCTGGGTAGAAGAATTTTTAAAAGGTAGAAAACAGAACGTTAGGGTAGGAAATGCGGTATCAAAGGAAGTGGAAGTAAAAATGGGAGTGCCGCAGGGTAGCGTGTTGGGACCATTGCTATTCATTATTCTAATGAATAATTGTGTTGATTGTTTACTACTTGAAATTAGATTGTTTGCAGATGACATAATACTATATAAAAGGATCAAAACGATAGAGGACTGTAAACAGTTGCAGGGTGATCTGGACAGGATATCTAGTTGGGTTGGTAAACATGGGATGAAGATAAATGCAAAGAAGAGTCAGCTAATTAGATACACAAATAAAAAACAAAAGGAAGAATTGCTCGCTGAAGACTTGAAATGTAAATATCTTGGCATTACTTTTGATAACAAGCTTAACTGGACAGGACACATTGGACAGGTGGTAGGAAAAGGTTTCAAAATCCTACACTTGTTGGAGAGAGTGATGAGGGGATGCACGAGAGAAGTAAAGGAATAGGGTTACAAACTTTGGTCAGACCATTGCTCGAATATGGTAGTGTAGTATGGGACCCTCATTTTGAGTATCAAATACAGGAGTTGGAGAGGGTGCAAAGAAGGGCTGCTAGATTTGTTTCTGGAAATTATCGCAGAATGCAATCAGTAACAGATATGATAAAGGAGCTGGAATGGGATTCATTGTAAGACAGGAGGAGGATGAGGAGGGTCATGGGAGTGTACAGGGCGTATACTGGCGATGAGGCATGGAAGTAGTTCATGGATGGGAAAAGATGACCATGACCACAAGCTGGCACTCGATTTCAGGTACAAGGGTGTGGGAAGATTTTCTTTTTTAGGTAAAGGTGTCAGGTATTGGAATTAGTTACCAAGGGGAATGATGAATAACCTACCGAAAACGTTAAAAGAATTTAAAGTTAAAATTTGTAGAGGGCAAATGTAGGTGAGTGAAGGATAGCGGGAAGTTGGGTGTGTAGGGAAATTGCCACCGGAGCGTGTGCTCCATTGCAATTAAATTAAATTATATTAAATTGAATTAAATAAATTAAATTAAATAATGAGCTATTATTTTAGAAACCAAAATCTCCGCTTTGGTCTACTCATATTTTGAAAAAGGAATTTTTCGGAATTCGACCCCTATAGAGAATAAATATTTATATTTCTACAACGCGTTTTTGGGTCACGAGTCATTTATCTCCAGTATTATCTAACCGATATAGATAAATGAAGTATCATACTGAAGATTATGCTCTCCGCTGTGGTCACATCATACTTTAAGAAAGGAATTTTTATGATTTCAACCCTTAAAGGGCAAAAATAACAGTATTTATAAAAGGCGTTTTTTGTATTTCGAGTCATTTATCTCCCTTGATAATTAAACAAAATTGATAAACGAGGTATCATTTTAAAGACTGAGCTCTTCATAAGGTCTTCTGTTTCTTTACGCCATATTTCAAGAAATGAATTTTTCAAAATTCGACCCTTAAAGTGCAAAAGTATTATTATTTCTACAACACATTTTTCTGTCACCAGCCATTAATCTCCCTTGATACCTAACAGAAATTGATAAATGAAGTATCATTTTATAGATTTTTATCTGTTTTGGTCATATCATATTTTAAGAAAGAACTTTCTCCAATTTCAGCCCTTAAGGGGCAAAAATATCATCATTTCAAAAACTTTTTTTTTACCTCTAAACCGAAACCCATAAATGAGACATCATTTTAAAGATCAAGGTGTCCGCTTTGGTCACACCATATTTTATAAAAGGATTTTTTTGATTTAGACTTTTTTTAACGAGCTATCTCCTTCGGTATCTAATCGAAATCGATAAATGACACATCCTTTTAAAGATTAAGGACACCAGTTGGGTAAAATCATAAATTAAGAAAGAATTTTTCGGAATTTGTTGATTAAAGAGGTCGCGCGTATGAGACAGTTCAGAGCCAAGTCCCTAGATGGTAGCAGCAGATATCGGAGAAATGTGAAAAAAACTGTTTTTATACAATAAGTAGCTTTTTGGATATTTTTTCTGTAATGGAAAAACTTTTGTGTTGCTATAGAATTCCAATGTAAACATTTTATTCGCACAGCAACACATATAACAGAGATATTGATATGCTGTGTGCATTTTGTTCGGGTTGGTTGTATTCTGTTAAGGTCAGTGACAATTTGTTGTACATACAATGTGTGTTAAAGTACCTATGACACTACAAAAGTGCGGTTCCACTTTTCATTATATTACAAGCGTTCAACCTCACTATTCATCGTATTTTATGAGCGATATTTTCGCACGGGCCAACTAGTTATGACATAATACTTTATAGCTTTTGAACTACTTTATAACCTTTTTCTTTACCAGACGTCCTTTGCAACTCGATAATTCAGTTGATCAGCGTTTTTTCCACTTAGCTTTGTATTTATTTCACACTAGTGTAAACCCGTGACCGTTTCTTGCGTATCGTCACGGGACAATAATAGTTACAATGTTTATGGTCAAAGATTATAACAGGTTCATCTGATCTGACCAAATACGAACTTGACCTGTGTTTCACCTTTGGGTGAATTAAATCTCTTGAGCTTACAGAACTCAGAACTATTAATAGACGTAGGTATTAACCACGGACAGGTAAGATCGCGCTGTCGCATAATTGTTTCACAGGTCTTAGAGACTCGAACTAACTTAGATAAAAAATTGGCTTGTATTTGACGTTTTTAGTTCACTCTGCAAAATTTAAAAAACTCCTGGTTGCTTCGAAAGCATCACACCATTTTTTTAAATTTTTTTTTAATTTTTTTTTTAATTTTAGACTGGGCAAACACTTATAATGTAATCATCGGTCATAGTATCTGTAACGGCAAGAAAACTTAATATACAATCTTTAATATTATTTAACAGTAGAGCAACTCTGAAGAAATGAATTGCCAGTATACTCGATTCCATAAAACATGTGGTCTGAAGTCCACTTTAAATAACTTAACAACTCACGTACAATGCAATACAATACATTCATTTTCCATTGATCCCAATATAAGAGACTGGCTCTGTGGGATGTGGAAAGTTGTCAATTTGCATAATAAAATAATAAGTACACCAGTAGATGTACAGTCATAGCATACATTGTACATTAACAGCGAACATGAACAAAGACCATTAAAGGAAGTAGTACCTAAAAAGCAAATAAACCGTAATGTATAAACTTTGATCAAGTAACAACATTAGTGAAAGTATTAATTGAATTACAATTTGTTCTAAGCCGAAATCACAACTGGCATTTGTGGTTACAGCAGAGACCATGATTAATTTAAGTTTTTTTATAGTTTTTTTATGTTGCTTTCATTAACATGTTACTGAAAATCAGTTCCGCGATTTTTCAGCTGTATAGTTTATTGATTTTTTAACTAGAAAATGCAACGAAAAACAAACTTAATAAATGTGTTATGCCAGTTAATTTGGTAGCAGTTGCTTAGCTATTAAATTGTGGACTTAACCTCGAATTTCTTCTAATGATATCTCACTAGGCTCTTGATTTGCGAGCGAAGGCTGACATGTGATACCGTTCTCCAGCCAACAGCTAACGAGGTGAGTGAGTTAGTGAAATTAGGAAATTTTATACTAGATACATTATTAGTAAACCAGAGACTAAAAATAAAAAGGCAAAAGTGAGTACATAATTACACAATTTCCCAGTCCGCAATAAGAACCGGCAGCGATTTAAATATAAGATAACGATTGTGGTTTTCCGGTGTAAATATTTGTATGGCGGCTAAATTAATATTTCAGAACGGTACTAGTGTGCATGATTTTAAATATGATTCACTACGATGCATGGAAATGTATCGGCAAGTCCAGTCCACGTCGGCTATTCCGGCCATTTTTGTACCGTAATATTTTGCGGCCTCGATCGGCTACATGTCATAATTTTCTATTATGCATAAATATCAGCAAGCTTTGTACCCAAATTAAATTTTGTTTCGTTCCAGGTACTAGTTTCGAATATATTTATATACTAATTTCAAGGATTTTGTCGCTGGTTCACTCACTCACCCGCTCACTGATGATCATCAGAACTCTAAAGTTGTTTCTGTAGTCGTAGAAACTGAATGTTTGTATCCAGATACAGTTTTGCTGCAAAATTATGAGAAAAGTCTAGAAATGGCGATTTTCCATACATTTTTCCCTTATCTGCTCTATATGTGAAATCTACCATATTATTTTAATACTAGCCACAAAGCCCTTCAAAAATGACGGGTTTAACGGACTGTTCAGGCAATTGATTTCTTTTTAGTTGTTTACTTAATAGAATAGTTATAAAATAAAGCTCAATGCGCTGTAATTACTCGTCCCTTGTGATGCAGCAAAAAGTTTCAGTTGTCAATTTGGTCCAGGTTGCGTTTCAGCCTAACTACAATCTTCGTCAATATAGCCGGTAGAATATCAAAGCCACATTCACACGTGAATTAATACATTCCCTATATCGCATGTCAATGTCACTATGCATCGATACAGCTCATGTATCATGCGATGCAAACTTGATCCAAAATCTTCACAGTTTGTTTACCTTTCTTGTTGTCTATGATGAAGATTGATGTTTTAAAGCCTGACACAGCTTACTTCTGGCTGAAATAATGCCCAGTGAAAACGAAGGATGCTAAAAATAAATCATAACAACTTACGTTATGTCACGTAATATTAGTTTTAATTGTGGCTTAGGTCGCATAGATAGCAATCAATTTGGAACTTCTTCCATTCAAACTAAAAGTAAGTAATGATTTCTGTTAGAAAAAAAAAAAGCAGCTGATAATTAATATGCCGTTCCAGCATTACATTTCTTAGCAATTACTTAAATAAATAGAATTATTACAAAATAAAGCTCAATGCAATTTCTAGTGTATTGGACTACAACAAAAGGTTTTCGTTGTTACCCTGGTCCGGGTTGCATTTCAACCTAATCACGTACTAAACTTGCTGCCAGAGAAACAATTATTCAATTACACACATATTAATATATGTATTATATCGCATTTTAGTGATAGTAACGCATCGCGACATAAACTAAATAAAAAATCTTTTCTGGTTATTCCATCTTCCATTTTTACATTCGTGATTCAGGTAGATTAATATCTTCCTCATTGTCTATCACGAACATCGATGTTTTAATGCCTGACACAGCTTACATCCATCTGAAATAATGACCCAAGTGATAACGAAGGATGCTAAATAAATCTTATCAACTTTCGTTATGCCGCGTAATATTAGCTTTAATAGTGGTTTAGGTCGCGATCAATTTTTAACTTCTTTCATTCAAACCAAGTAATGATTTCACTAAAAAAAGCAACTGATAATTCATATGCCGTTCTAGCTTTACATTTCATACTAATTACTTAAATAAATAGAATTGTTAGAAAATAAAGCTCAATGGAATTCCTAATGCCATGCCCTATAACAAAATGTTTTCGTTGCTATCCTGGTCCAGGTTGCATTTAAACCTAATCACGTACTAATCTTGCCGCCCGAGAAACAATACTTCAATCACACGCATATTAATACATGTAATATATGGCATTTTATTGGTAATAATGCATCGCGATATAAAATAAATCAAAAATCTTTACTGGTTATTCGATTTTCCTTTTTTTATATTTGTAATTCAGATATACAAAGGTGGTGGGTGAACGGTTAACGTTCTGGCCGCGCATTCGGGACGATGTGGGTTCCAATACCCGTCCGGGTATCCAGATTTGGGTTTCCATGGTTTCCCCAAATCACTTGTAACATAACCGTTGAAATTACGGATATAATTTTAGTATGAATTGTGATCTGAGAAGTAAATGTAATGTCTTTGGTGGAGCGATTACTTAGCGCGCTTTAAAAACAGTCCTGTATTGGCGACGGTCGAGTAAGCTACGGCCAGCGAGAGCTTATATGCCGCGGCCGGGAGCGTGTGTCGCTTAACCGAGGCTCAGAGTTGTAAGACATTGTGTGGACATTCAGGAGGTATTTTTGTGGACTATGAAGGTTATTTTGAATGAACTGGTTTCCCATAAACTGTGTATGTTGAACTGCTATTGATTTGGATCACATCGATTGTGTAATAATTAATTACGGGGCTTGTACTGAATGTTACAATCCTTGATTATCCTCGAACCTGCATTCTTTGGAGAAGAAGTTTAGTTTTTAAGTATCTGCTGGCTTGCTTAGATATTTGTAGTTTCAGAGGAATAAATGTGAGTGAACTGTGAAAGCTGAAATGCTGTGTATTTCTCAGTACTTTCTTACTTGTTTTCTCTGACTACAATTCTAGTTTATCTAACTAGTAAAGATCAGCAGATTGGCGACCGCACGGCTGACCGAACTTTTTATTTATAAGTGTTAATTCATAATTAAATCTAAAAGCCCCAACTACGACAAAACAACTGTGAGCTTGCATGGCGCCTCAGTGACAGGACGTGTGGTTAAATAGGCATCTGGAGGAGAAATTAATTTTCAATTCCCGAGCATACACACGAGGATAAAGAGGACAAAGGATAAATTACGGCGAAGTGAGAATAAGGTGACAATTAGGCGCGAAGACGACAATAGTCAAAGCGGAAGATATAACACTACAACGACACGAGGCAGTGAGTCAAAGACGGCGAGCGAAGATAATCTACTCTGAGACCAGTGGAGGTGGCGCATGAACTCGACGAGCATTTCCGAGCGGAGCCGAGAGCAGCCGAAGGGAGCCGAGCCGGAGCAGCCGACACGAGAGGAGCCGAGAGCAGCCGAAGGGAGCGGAGCCGGAGCAGCCGACACGAGGGTGGCCGAGACCAGCCGAAGGAAGCCGAGCCGGAGCAGCTGATTCGAGCCAACCTGCGACCAGCCGAGCTGAGCCGAGCAGACCTGACTGAAGACACCAAAGCTAAGTGCGCGAGTTGCTGCTAGCGAGCTGCTGCTAAGCGTCTTTTCCTATCTGTTCCGTTCCTTTAATATTTTTTTTCCTATAATTTCGAGTCGCACATAGGAAGGAAAACCGAGTTGAGTTTTTCTCTCCTTTTTGCCCATTCCTTTGTCATTCTGGTGACACTTACCGCATGTTGACGCAGCACAAGTAGTTGGTTTCAGTTTGCATGCATTTAATTCTGATATGGTGATTGAGTTTTATAAATAGCAGCGTTGTATTGGTTTTGTTTGCTGTGAATTGAAGGGGGGAAAAGTAAAGCAACTAGGTAATTGACTTTATTGGATTTTCTCGTTGTGTTTGTAGTAGAAACATGCCGAAAACGGGGGGAGTGACGGAGTCAAAATTGGCTGAAATGCTGGCTAGGTGTGCGGAAACCATAATTAATAATTTGGATAAGAAATTTGATTCCTTTATTGATAAACTTGATTCCAAATTTGAATCTCTTAATGGTAAGCTCGACATGATGGAAAATAACGCAGAAGTTCGTCACGATAGCTTAGTTAAAATGCAGAAATTGCACATGGCAGAGTTAGGAAGAAAACTTGACGATTATGGTGATTTGTGGGTCGGGCAGTTGGAGAAGTTGTCCGCTCAAATTTCCGAGGTAACAGAACAGGTTAAGAGTCCAGATGCAGACGAAATTTCACAGAACGGAAGCGGAGGATTAAGGAAGAGGAAAATTCAGGAAGACTTTTTTTGTTCGATACTATATTAGGGGATGCCTTGAAGAATGAAGGTGAGACAAATTATAAAGGGGTTAGGGCTGTAGAAACAGATGTTCGAGTATGTCAAGGGGAGTTTGTGGAGAAAAATATACAAGAGAAAATTTTTGAGGTAGCAGATGGAATTTTTTGTGATACCCTTGCTAAGGAGAAGGCTAAGTTACGGGAGAATGAAGTTATAAAGATTGAAGTGGAGGGATTTTTATCTGTAAATACGGGAGAAGTAAAGTTGGATAGAATCAAAGCAGTACGACAGCCATATGGCTTTGACAATAGTGACTGGAGCGGGAGCAGTGGCCGACAGTCGGCGCGTACTAGCATATGCCGGAGCACTGTTGGAACCTGTGCCGCAAAAGTTTTGACCGCCGCAACACGGGCGAGCGCAGAAAAACAAGCGGGCAAGTTGCGTTACGCACGGGAACGTAATAAAGGGGCAGAATCAGTCATTTGTATAGTAAAACAGTATCAGTTTGTAGGTGAGAAGAGTAAAATTGGCAGAAAATTCATACGGTGGAAAACTAGTGAGAAGGAAAATGAAATCGACAGAAAATTCATACGGTGGAAAACTAATGAGGAGTATAAAATTGACAGAAAATTCATACGTTGGAAAACTAATGAGCGTGGGCAAACAAGTGTTGAGTTACCCGATTGTGACCAGACAGAAAAAAGTAATCCTATCCTGTTATTTCTATGTTTTTTTCAATTATCAATCCTGTTTTCGAGAGAAAATCTCTGTACTACTATAAATCCTACTTTTCCCTTACCTTTGAAGGCGCGAGCAGTAATGTAGTAGCACGAAGAAGTGTGGTAAAGTGAGGGAAGTGACGCGTGTGACGTGATGCTTAAAGCAGAAAAGTGTACAGGTCATTGACCTGTGTGTAGCTGGTGTTTACATTGAAAGCAATGTTTTTGACAGCAAGCTGTCAACTTGCTATTGAATACTAATTCATGTCCTTTTTTTTCTATTTTGTGTTCAGTGGTTTTTTTTCCTTTCTTATGTTTACTGTTTCTGATATGTCTGGTGTGTAATATTTTTTCTTGTATGTTTGTTGAACTTAATATGTATTTGCTTCTGTTATTGTAAGTGTAAGCAAGCAGCCACGAAGACTTAGCGTTATGTTTGACAATATGTATTGGTATGTGCCCATGTTTCTATGTAAATGTTAACAGAAGTGGTCTGTAATGACGAAAGTTGGTACCTTTTTCAATGCCAACTTTCGCCACATTCCAACCGGGGGAGTGTGACATAACAGTTTTTTTTGATAATTGATCAATTTTATCTGAAACCAGATCAATTATCACAAGGTTGTTAGTTAGGGAGTGTAACATAACCGTTGAAATTACGGATATAATTTTAGTATGAATTGTGATCTGAGAAGTAAATGTAATGTCTTTGGTGGAGCGATTACTTAGCGCGCTTTAAAAACAGTCTTGTATTGGCGACGGTCGAGTAAGCTACGGCCAGCGAGAGCTTATATGCCGCGGCCGGGAGCATGTGTGTGTGTGTGTCGCTTAACCGAGGCTCAGAGTTGTAAGACATTGTGTGGACATTCTGGAGGTATTTTTGTGGACTATGAAGGTTATTTTGAATGAACTGGTTTCCCATAAACTGTGTATGTTGAACTGCTATTGATTTGGATCACATCGATTGTGTAATAATTAATTACGGGGCTTGTACTGAATGTTACAATCCTTGATTATCCTCGAACCTGCATTCTTTGGAGAAGAAGTTTAGTTTTTAAGTATCTGCTGGCTTGCTTAGATATTTGTAGTTTCAGAGGAATAAATGTGAGTGAACTGTGAAAGCTGAAATGCTGTGTATTTCTCAGTACTTTCTTACTTGTTTTCTCTGACTACAATTCTAGTTTATCTAACTAGTAAAGATCAGCAGATTGGCGACCGCACGGCTGACCGAACTTTTTATTTATAAGTGTTAATTCATAATTAAATCTAAAAGCCCCAAGTACTACGACAAAACAACTGTGAGCTTGCACACTCCAGGCGAATGTCGGGATGCTTCCTTCAAAAATGCCATGGTTGAATTCCTTCCCGTTCCTTGTCCCCAGTCCCATCCCTCCTCTAATGACCTTAGCCGTCGAGGAGGCGTAAAGCCACAAGTAAAAAAAAGAAGTAATTCAGATAGATACTAACACTTTTGAATGGCTGATAGAGCTACATGCCGCTGAAATATGGCATCAGTAAAAGCAAAGGAAATTAAAAATAAATCTTAACAACTTACGTCATTCCAAGTAATATTAGTTTTAATTGTAGTCTATGTTGTCTAGAACCGAACAGTGTGGAATTACTTTCGTTAAAACAAAGTAATGATGGGAGTAACAGAACACTCAAGAAAACAAATTAAATTAATTAAAAAAAATTAAATTACTTATGCCCTCCGCTGTCAAGTGCCAGTTTTAATAAGAATCTATCAAAATTGCCACTAACATTGAGAAAATTAAAACTTTTATCTTACATATCTGTGGACAAAGATTTTAACGAATACTTTTGCATAAAACGAATCTATTATTAAATAAATCTAAGCAACTAATACTTATTACGTCCATTTAAACGCAATAATACTTTTATTTCAGTGTTATTGTTATGTCAGTTAATTTATTCGAGAATGCTTAGAAATGTTATTAAATAAAGTCCATAACCAAGAAAAATGGCGTAAAGCGTGACGTAATAGTGCGACGTCATAGACTGACGTAATGACGTGACAGGTGACGGCGTACCTGACATTTGCTTATTATATTAATAGATGCCTCAGATTTTGATCATTGGGGCAGTTTGCTAAGTTTAAATAATTAGTTAAATTTCTGTTGTGCACAAAAATCAGCAAGATTAACTAAAAGTTAAATTGCACTTTTTTTTTTTTAACTTTGTTCCTACGCTTAGTTTTGAAGTTACTTGCAAGTTTGTAGTTACCTTGAAGTAGCAGTTAAAGACACGGCACTCGCCCAGGACGCACACCCATTGTTTTAAAGGATCATGCACATTGTTAGTACCTATCAGAAATGTGAAAATTATATTGATATAAGACTTTAATTCTGAAATGTCCTGTTCCACTGATTTTACATTTGAACGGCGACTCAGATTAAGAGTTGAAACGTATCTATAAGCTCGATAAAAGCATTTGTACTAGCTATTCCCAGTAGTTATAGACTTTATAGTTC
Organism: Vandiemenella viatica; assembly: GCA_031002005.1. NCBI lineage: Eukaryota > Metazoa > Arthropoda > Insecta > Orthoptera > Morabidae > Vandiemenella > Vandiemenella viatica. The sequence continues at coordinate 10,486,060 of JARYHS010009186.1, read as the reverse complement.
GATTTCAAAGTCGTTTTAGTGGAACAGAGAAATTTCAGTTAAAGTATTTTTTCAACCTTAACGGTTTTTTTCTGCATTCATTTCCGCTTCTAAAACTCACCATAAGAATAATTTTAGAGTGTATTTATTATAAACGGAAAAATTTAGTTTAAGAGATATTTGATTTGTAAGCCATGCAGTCAGCGAGGGCTAAAACCTTAAAGTTGAAATGACTAATGAACGATTAAAGTTGCAGATGGTCTTTTATCATCAGTTATTGTCAGCACTTTCTAACAATTTTGAATGTAAAATCAAGTAATTAGGCAAAGTTTAAGTGCCATTTTTAATTAAGGAAAAATCAAAATTTAAACTAAAAGGGTAGACGCAAGAAATTAACAACAGAGCATAGATCAAATTGAGAGGGTTAAAAATATCCCTTGGTTCATGTAAAAATTTGAAGTCGAAATAGATGAGATAAGATATCAAAAAGCCCAGGTAGTAATTATGATTCAAACTATTAAATACTTTTCAAGATATTAATTTTCGAAGGAGACATGATATTACTACCACACACAAACACCAATGGTCTACGCTATGTAGTTGTGGCAGCAAAGTGAGATATACGGAGACACATGTCTTTGGTCGAAATACGAAATTATCCTTGATTGGCCACTTTCAATTACTACATCTCCAACAATCCCACAGTAACAGAAATTCGGCCAACGTTGTGATCGATGGGTGACTCTGTGCTACTACCACACACAAACACCAGTGATCTGCGCTAAATGGTTTTGGCTGAAAAGTGGTACACTATGACACTTACGTCTTTGGTAGAAATATGAAAGTGGCGCAAGTTGACCAAATTTAACCACCATATCTCCCACACCCCCATAGCTACCGACATCTAACCACCATAGTGCACGAAAGGAGACATGATACTACTACCACACACAAACACCAATGGTCTGTGCTATGCAGTTGTGGCAGCAAAGTGACATATGCGGAGACACATGTCTTTGGTCGAAATACGAAAATATCCTTGATCGGCCATCTCCCGAAGTCGATTTGTCCAATCGTTTAAGCTGTAGTAGGTGGGACCTACAGCAAGAACCAATCAAAAGCGGATAATTCTCGGCGTAGTCTTGTGAATTTCCCCACATGCTAAAAATGCGCGCTGGTAAGAGGCGTGGCATGAGGAACAACAACTAGGCCATCTTCGAGATCACGCTAGTTTTTGGCAACTCCGAAGCGGGCCTAGCTCGTATTCGGCCATCGCGGACCCGGTTGGAGCCGAGGCCTCGACAGATCGTGCTGCGTCGTTATCAAGCAAGAACTCTTCAAACCACCTTAGAGTCAGGGAATTACCGCTCCACGGCCCACTCCCGAGTGGAGTGGAACCCCCGAGCGCAAGCGTAGGGTTGTGTCTGTACCCGGATACCTAGCGGTGATAACTAAGGGTACAGATCAACACTCCCTGTTAGGTACCACCGCACCAACGTATGTTGTTACATAGTTGTATGCAGCATGCCCCGACGAGCAAATAAGCGGCAACAACACTGGGCTGATGCTACTGAATCACCACTGAACAACAGCCAGTATGAAGACGATAACAACAAAGAATACTTAGGATCGACTGAAATTGAAGACCAAGAAGAAATGGACGAAAATACCGAATCAGAAGAATGCCAGTATGAAGAAGATGAAGAAAATAGTGATTGTGAGAACTATCAAGAAGAACTAACTGCCAGTAACATTCAAATTGAACAACAAGCATCCAAACATAGAAATAGAAGAAAAAGTACCCCAAAAAGACTATACCAAGAAACTAACAAAACAAGGAAACCCTTCAAACTCACAACCATAATAGGTTCGAAATACTTGGTGAAGAACTTGACACAGAACCAGAAAAATCAAATAAAACCTTGGAAGAACAGCCGGAAAGTTCCAACGAAACCACGGCCCAACCAAAACAACACCTTCCCCCAATCGTTGTTTTTGGAAAAAATGAATTTCACGGATTTGAACAAGAGACTAAAGAGCATGATATCTGGAGAACTGAAAGGCGTATTTAGAGGAGATTCCATGAAATATTATGCGGAATCCAAAGAAGACCACTTAATCATCCAGAACTTCTTTAAGAAGAGCAGTATCAACCATTACAGCTATCAGATTCAAGAAGACAGGCCTCTAAAAGTTGTTATTAAGGGACTACCACCCTCCATAGCAACAGAAGAAATTGAGGAAGATCTCAGAACCAAAGGCTACGACATTCAAGCGGTTCACCAATTTAAAAAGCGAAATCAGGAGACAAGGGAGCTCATCCCCCTCCCAACATACACTGTAACTTTGCCAAGCGGCCAGCACTCGGACAGAATCTACAACGAACGAGCTATACTTTATATGAGAGTCCAAATAGAACGGTATCGTTCTCAGAATGGTCCACCCCAATGTACCAAATGCCAGAGGCATGGGCATACTTCAAATTATTGCTACCTTCCAAGCCGATGTGTCAAGTGTGCAAAGTCACACTTGACAAAGGATTGCCGCTTACCCAAAACGGAAAAAAGCAAAGTGTGCCAATTGCCAGGGAGATCATGCAGCCTCTTGGCGAGGCTGCCCAGAGTATCAGAAACTGCTACGCCCACCACGCACAGATAAGCGACAAGAAGAAAAAGATGGAAAAGACAAGAAAGATAAAAACTCTGCCATTGAAACAGACAACTCAAGAAGAATAAAACAAAGAATGACTGACCCAAATAAGAGCAGCCAACAGACTCGCTCATACGCAAACGCCCTTTCAAGGAATGATCAATCAAACAATAAGTCTCAATCAACAAATAAATATGGACAAGACCAAAAAAAGAAAAATCAGAAGAAGAAAGATAGTAATGATTATATGGAAGACGAATCCGATGACGACCGCCAAAAGAAGTCCCAACACAACAAGAGAGATAAGAATGAATCAACAGAGGACGAAACCGATGACATACCCAGTTTTTTTCGGTTCAGAAATGGAAAAATTCTTCAAAATCTTAAAAAGAACAATGGTTAAAATGAAAAAAGCAAGAGGATTGCAAAAATTACTAGTCTTGCTTGAAGGTGTAATGGCCCTAGCGAAATAATGGCGCAAACACCCTATCTGAAAAACATGACAGCAGCTTTATGGAATGCAAACAACGTTAAGAACAAGAGAAATGAATTACTGACCTTTCTCAACAGAGAAGAAATTGACATCATGTTAATAACAGAAACTTTTCTTCAGCCAACGGACACTTTCGTTTAACTGGATACCAAGTTTACAGAACGGATAGAGTGGGACAAAGAGGAGGAGGCACAGCTGTAGTCATACGTAAAAACCTGTCACATGCCCCAATAACCAAGCCACAACTTATAGACCTAGAGGCTACAGCTGTGTGCATTCACTCAAGAGAAGGACACATAGTATTTGTCAGTGCGTATCTAGCCCCAAATAAGGACTTACATGAACAGGACCTAGACCTGATAATGGCTGTGGGCAGCAAGGTCATAATTGGTGGAGATCTTAATTGCCAAACACCCCATTTGGAATTCAAGAACAAGTAACAGAAGAGGCGAAAGGTTGTTACAAATGTGCGATCTCAGGAACTTAGAAGTCATCGGACCATCAGAAGCGACGCATATTCCTTCAACTCGAGACATAGACCAGACGTGCTGGACATTATAATCGCCAAAGATATTTCCGGACACATAGATTTGGCAACTCTGAATGACCTTTCATCAGATCACCTCCCTGTACTGCTCACTATTCAAAGATGGCTCTACTCTGACGTGAAACCAAAGAAAGTAAAAAGAAACTGACTGGAATCACTTTACTAGACTTATTCACAATAAGATACGAACCACATATAATGTCTCTAGCACAGAGCGAATTGATGCAGCTATACAACATTTCGACAAGGTAGTTTTAGAAGCAGAAAGGAGAGCCTCCACTACAATCGTTTTGGATAACCATCAACGAGAGGAGCTTCCAGCCATCTTGGAAGATCTGAGATATCTGCGAAATAGATACAGAAAACTTTGGCAACGGTACCGTGATCCAAGGGACAAGAGACAATACATCCAACTCGCACGGCAACTAAAAGCTAGGCTACAAGAAAGAAGAACTGAAAAGTGGGAGGACAAAATGTCAAGCCTTTTGTTGCAGAACAAAGAGGCATGGCAACTAATTAGAGCATTAAAAGAACCTCGACAAGCGAAACATCGCGATAATGGTCCGGCAGGACCTTGCTTCCTACCCGTAGCAAAGGCTGAATTTACTAGCTGAAACCTTCGCATCTCAGCATACCACAGCGGAGTACCAACTTACACCGGCAGAGATCCGACAAGCCGAGGAACTGAAAGCCACGCATTGGAATCCTCCAACAACCAACTGCAGACCAGCCAGAGCTTACAACCCCGAGGGAAAGTAAGAAGTATAATAAAGAATCTTGCAAAAAATAAAAGCCCAGGACATGACAAAATAAAAAACATACATTTGAAAAATCTGCCGAAAAAGGGATTAGTGCTTCTGACTAGAATCTTTAACAGCTGTCTCCTAAACTGTTATTATCCCACAGCATGGAAGGTAGCAAAAATTAAAGCCATTCCAAGCGTGGAAAAGACCACCGCCAAGCTGTAAACTCCGCCCAATTAGTCTTCTTTCGTCAACATCAAAGATACTAGAAGAATACTGCTGAAAGGATTAACACCAAGTCTCGAAGAAGAAAAGACGATAAGACCAGAACAATTCGGGATTTCAAGCCGCGTAATTGCAACAACTCAACTCCTCCGTATTACAGAAGATATAACAAAAAATTTTAACTTTAGCAAATCTACAGCAGCAGTATTTTTAGACATAGAAAAAGCTTACGACAATGTTTTGGCACGCTAAACTTATACAGAATTACGGACTCAACGGCTATTAAACACTGCTACATTAAATTCATCGGTAGTTACTTAGCCGACAGAAAATTCTACGTAGAAGTTGACGGACAGAGGTCTTCAACTCTCCCGATTCCAGCTGGAATTCCGCAAGGATCCGTTATCGCACCGCCACTTTTCAAAATTTATACAAACAAAATCCCGACCCCGCCTTATGTGAACCTGGCACAGTTTGCCGATGACACTACAGAGTACACATCAGGAAGAAGACATGATCTTAACGTTACTCACCTACAACAAGGGACTAGATGAGATCAGTAAATGGTGCAGAAACTATAAAATCAAAATCAATCCTGGAAAATGTGCGGGAATCTATTTCACAAAAAAAAGGCCAGAAATTAACAAGAATTTAAAAATTTTGAACCAAAATATCCCCTGGGTTAAAGAACATCGGTACCTGGGGATATTACTAGGATAACAAATTACTTTTTAGACAACATATCATGGATAGGAAAACAAAAGGACTAGCAATTATTTCCAACCTTTCACCAGTATTACGAAGCAGCAACCTACAGTTTAATACAAAAAATAAGAATATACAAATCGGTTATTCTCCCATTTTTAATGTACGGATGCCAGATATGGGGCCATGGCAAGCCAAACCAATCTACAACAAATCCAGCTACTCCAGAAAAGATGTCTAAGGATGATACTAAACGCACCCAGATATACACCAATAGAAACTCTACATAACGAGACACATATTCCCTTAATAATACCGAAATATTTAATCTAACAGAAAAATTCCACAAGAAATTGAACGACGCCAGAGACGAAAGAACTGAGGTCGATTGGAACCGGTAATGCCGAGACGTTGGCATAAGTAAAGTTCCCCCTCAGTATTCTATACCAGCCATCATAGAGCAGCACAAGAACATGAACTCCGCAGGGGTTTTTTTCACCATTAAGACCATCCTAGATGGTCATAGCCCTGGTTTTTTCCCCTGAAAGTGAAATAAAAAGTGTCCCAAAAAATAAACACCCTATCCTAGAAGTCTATACTACCGAAGGTAGTGGGACTTCAAATCACAGCCGCAAGGCAGCGAAAAAAAAAAAAAAAAAAAAAAAAAAAAAAAAAAAAAAAAAAAAAAAAAGAGGCGTGGCATCACTAGTGCCGCGGAGAGACGGATGCTGGAGGACTGCGGGATGACGTCATGTCCAACTCTCAGAGTTGGAGGTTGTACTTGGAATCCGACCCCTGCGATTGGAACTCCGGACTTCTTACCAAAACCTGCTAGGTTGGCATGTGTTTGAATCTCCAAGGGTTCGAGAAAACGCACTGCAGACTGGACCAGCAGTGAGGTCACCTTGCAGTCAGCCAGTATATTGTGTGAAGCACATATTGCACTTCACCGCTGTAGCTAATACGTTATAACATTTTCGCCGTCGAACGACGCCTCTCGCCATAGCGGTAACTGCTATTTGCCTACAGTGATTGAGCTCAGCCCTGTAATGACCCTTCAAAGGAAACTATGACTGACTGAGAGTTCTCACCTCCGACTGTCTATGAGCTAGTATCTTTTTAAAGCCGCGAGATAACTTTAATTTGCATCTCGGCAGGATAAACAGACATAGTGAGCTTTTCTGTCGCCACATCTGGTGGATAATTTCAAATTATCCTGGCGCCCGACAACTTGAAATTAAACATAATTCATGTTACTATTGCTTTTGATTTTATTTAGATTGTTTCCCGATTGTTTTGAAGGGAACATTTCATTAAAGCCAAATGTGAAGCGTTTGTTATCAAAATAATAATTTAATGATGTTGTATTTGTTTTACAATCATTTATTTAATTAGTAGTGCTTTGATTTTGTTGTTTTATTTGCGAGGCTTTTTTTGATTCCTTTTTAAGATTTCCAGTATTCATGTTAAAGGTAAATAAGCCTCATTCAGTATGCCTAAGCGAGTACAAAATAGACGGTATAAGTGATCACAAGGCGGTTGTGGTAACTTTAAAATCTAGTATGAATTTGAAGCATGACAAAGACAAACTCGTATATTGCTTCGATAAGGCAAACGATGTGGGTATGGTTGATCACTTGACGAAAAATTTTGAAACGTACACGCTAAATACAAATGTTGAGGAACTTCTGTTTAATTTAAAAGAAATAATATGGAACGGTTTAAATCAATTTGTTCCTAAGAAGCTAATTAAGGTTAGTAAACACCTTCCGGGGTTCAATAGGGAAGTGAATCGATTGCTCAGGAAACAAAGGCGTTTACATGCCATGGTAAAGAAATCGAGGGACTCCGTCTAATCGTGCTAAATTAGTCCAGTTACGAGCGGAAGTGCGTAAGGCAATGCGTGATGCGTTTAAAGAATTCCAAGCCAGGAATTTGTCCGAAGATCTGATTACAGATCCAAAAAAGTTCTGGTCGTATGTCAAATTACTAAGAGGCTCTCGTAAGGTTATGCCTTCACTGATTAAGGAAAATGGGAAATTATCCGAAACCAGCGTAGAGAAAGCAGAAATCTTGAATAATATATTCAAAAAGCTTTCACGACAGAAAACTCAGAGGAGATTCCGACATCTGCCAATCGTACCAACAAAATTATGAATGATCTCGTTCTTGATGTCGAGGGAATAACTAAACTGCTTATGAATGTAAAAACCAATAAGGCTCCCGGACCAGACGGTATTCCTACAAGATTCTACTCCAGGTACGCAAAGGAAATCGCACCGTATTTGATGAAATTACATACCGTCTGCTTTTTTTTTTTTTTTTTAAATTGGCTTTCGGCGTCTAAGGCCATTCAGCCAGCTCAATGTGATCATATTTTAGCTTCCAGTGAACAATTAGTCATCAAGTGTACATCGTATCTTTCTATGTATGGACACCACAGGACGGACAGGACATTCACACAGACACACAACACTTAACATCCATGCCCGCGGCCGGATTCGAACCGGCGACCTTCGGCACGTGGAGCTAGCACTCTAGCCCCTACGTTACCGAGGCCGGCACCGTCTCCTTGGATCAAGGAAAAATACCAGCCGAATGGAAGACCGCCTTCGTAAGTCCAGTGTTTAAAAATGGGAATGTTAATGATCCTCAAAATTATAGACCGATTTCGTTAACATCAATATTTTTTAGGATTTTAGAACACATCATCTATTCAAATGTCATGCAGTTTTTGGATGAAGATGAGCTTTTAAACCCAAATCAACATGGATTCAGAAAAGGCCGATGCTGCGAAACGCAACTTGCAGTTTTAATTCACGACTTGTGCCGTATTATAGATGTGCAATCTCGGGTTGATATAGTTCTATTAGATTTTAAAAAAGCTTTCGATTTTGTGCCTCACACTAGGTTACTTAGGAAACTTCGTGGCAATGACATATCTAGACAAATATGGGACTTGGTTGCAGACTTTCTGAAGGGCAGAACACAGTGTGTAGTTCTCGACGGTGATAGTTCATCATTTACAGAGGTGAGGTCCGGGGTTCCCCAGGGAAGCGTGATAGGGCCTCTGTTGTTTCTCATATACATTAATGATTTGTGTGACATAATAAGGGGGATGAAAAGATTATTTTGCGATGATGCTATTATTTATCGTGAAATGAAAACCCAGGAAGACAGCGCAAGCTTGTTGCAAGACGATATTATGAAAATAATTGCGTGGTGTAAAGACTGGCAGTTGGAGTTGAACGCTAAAAAGTGACAAGTCATGCGCGTGAGTAGAAAAGTGACATCATTTAGCTCTGAATATACAATTAATAGTACTACCCTTGGAACGGTAGATTCCGCTAAATACTTAGGGGTAACAATTCGTAATAATTTTGTCGTGAAATGAACATATCGGGAATGTAATTGGGAAAGCAAATCTATGCTCCGATTTCTAGGTCGTAATTTGAAACAATGCACTCCGGAAGTTAAATCGATTGCATATAAATCACTAGTGCGTCGTCACTTGGAATATTGTTGTTCTGCATGGGGTCCCCATCAAAAGGGGTTAATGGAGGCATTAGAGAGGGTCCAGAGAGGGGCCGCCCGATTCGTGACAGGTATATATAGTTGGAGGGAAAGCGTAAGTGCCATGTTGAAGGAGTTAGCTTTCCATGGTTTCCCATATCACTCCAGGCAAATGCCGGTATGCTTCCTTCAAAAGGCCATGGCGGAATTGCTTCCCATTCCTTGCCACCCATCCTTTTCCGTCTCTAAAGACCTCGCTGTTAGAGAGACGTTAAGCAGGAAAAAAAAGGAATTAGTTTGGGAAGACCTGGAACACCGAAGGCGTTGCTCTCGACGGAAGCTAATTGAAAAATTCACGAATGGCGTATTTCAGAATCACAGCAAACAAATATTGCTACCAGAAACATTCGTATCTCGGAGTGACCGTGAGTAGTGCCTGAAGGGCGGTGCGGCGCCATCTTGTTTTTTTAATTGAATTGCGTGGGGTCCTTAATTGATTTTAATTGATTTTAATTGAATTGCGTGGGGTCCTTAATTGATTTTAATTAACGCTAATTGATTTTAATTGATTTTAATTGATTTTAATTAATTTTAATTGATTTTAATTGATTTTAATTGAATTGCGGGGAGCCTTAATTGATTTTAATTAATGCTAATTGAATTGCGGGGAGGGGGTCTCACATCTGTAACCTCAGATTGATCTTATTATTTCCTTATGTACAGCGGTCAGCGGACAGTTTTTTCCCCATGTATTCTTATGGAGGATGGAGTGAGCCCACTTTTTCCCCCCATGGCGGGGAGCCTTAATTGATTTTAATTAATGCTAATTGAATTGCGGGGAGGGGGTCTCACATCTGTAACCTCAGATTGATCTTATTATTTCCTTATGTACAGCGGTCAGCGGACAGTTTTTTCCCCATGTATTCTTATGGAGGATGGAGTGAGCCCACTTTTTTCCCCCATGTATTGCTTATGGACCTGTCTTTGCAGACAGTTTGGAGCGGAGGGGAGCCGAGGAACTAGGGGAGTTTAATTGAATGCGGGTTCGTAATTGAATGTGCACAGCTGCGCCACACACCCGGAAGCCCTTAAT
>JARYHS010009186.1:10452443-10475113 GCA_031002005.1 Vandiemenella viatica | reverse complement strand
ATATATACATTAAAAAACTGAGAAACAGATAATGTCACCACACTGCGCACTAGAATTGAGGATCTACTCGTCATGGTGGCCCATCTTTATGACTAGCGTTGAGTGCTCTTGTCCATTCACACTTCTGTATTATACAGCCAAGCCAGCCCATCGTCAATACGCTATTACTTGCTTCTTGACAAAGCCTGGAAGAAACAGCAGTGAAATGGTTTTAAATAGAAACACATATTGTTTCAATGGTTTTAGTAGTAATTTGAGTGCTAGAAGAGACCTGTGCAGACAGGTCGACCTTCACCCCACGAACAATCTAACAGACTCCTACAAGGGATCATCGCAGACCTGCAGGTTGGGCCGCTCTAGAATCAGACAAGGATTAATGAGCCTCTTGAATCACAGAGCGTACCACCATAGACTGACGAAACTAACGACTTCATTAGTTTCCAGTAAAGCAGCCGCGGAACAGAAATTAAACGACACTTAAGAGTATCTCGCAGTGAAGTGGTTGAATTTGTGAAAATAAGGTCGCATAGCAGGAGAAACAAAAAGAAAATTCTCGTGGAAGGTCTTGTCACCTATAACTTTCTATACTGTGGCGAATGTGGACAGATGAAAATATCAATCGTTGCAACGCATACTGTGGACGGCAAGGAGACAAAAAAGATTAATTTTAATGAAGGTATGCTTCAGGGTATTGTCTAACACCCGACTGCTAATTGTAAGCACTTTGGCCTTAGACGTGATGTGAAGAAACCAGTAGAGAATAATTGTTACTGCAAGGAGAACCCGATGCAAATTGCTCCTGAGATGGAATACGTCTACAGATTTTTTTAAATAGAAACAGTAGACCGACTTCAGCAGTAATATATAAATATTGTTTCTTCATGGGATCGTAGTTTCGTTTAAGTTGACGCTGGCGGAATCAGAATCTTCTGATGATTTCCTTGAACGTCAACCATTCGCCTCGTCGTGTTAGAGGTCATTAGATTTTATTTATGCTCATAAGAATGTGGCCTCAGGCAGCCGGGTACTATCTCGTCGTTTGACGGGTCTCAGCTTCCTTTGTTTCTTTATTTGTTCTACCTATTATTAGCTGAGTGCGTTGTATCTGTCTGATAGCACACGTTTCATGAAGTCACTATTTCCTTAAATCGTCTTTAACCGTTGTACATCGATGTTTTCATTGGATGTCTGAGTTTAGATTTTTTTTTCATTTAATGGGTGTACAGAAGTTCCCACATCGAAGTCACCACTGTTTCCTGCTGACTACATCTTCTTCTCTCATTTTTCTGTTTGCTCCACGTTATCCTGCCTCTGACTCTAGTTTTTCTAGGGGATCCCATATTCCGATCTGCTATCTTCTTTCGTCCATTCTACTTTCCATGCCATCGTCGGCTCCTGAGACTTTCACCAAGAGCAAACAGCCTATACTTCGTCGTCGTAAGTTAAGTTACATGAGCCTCATGTTAAACGACACTAGAGTCTTGTATGTATATATCCTGAATGAGTTTAACTAAATTCGCTTAAATCATTCTCCTTCAAGGTTTCCCCCATCATATCGTTATTTTTTGGTATCTAATGCAGCCTCAAAACCTATAAAGGTGATTCATATGTACTCCGCCATTCCTTACTCGGTTCAAACATAATTCTAAATTTTTGTGTCAAATCCACACAGATGCGAAGCTCCAGATGAACAACTGGTTCCTCCTGCGATTTTGAATCAGTAAACTACTTAATGTGATCCGTGAAATGATTCTACTTCAGGTGGCCAAATGGACATCTCAACTTTTCATGATTCTTGAAGTTATTTTTCACAGCAATCTTAATAACAGATAGTTTTACCAGTGAATAATGATCTTTGACCAAGGATTTGTATAACTGCTTCATTAAAAATATCAGTCAAAGCGCTAACGTTCAGCTCCCAGAGGCTGAGCGTCATTTTACCAGCTCCTCCACCCGTGCTTCTTAGTTCTCTCCTGTCATCTTGAGTAGTTCTGCTGTGATCCCAGATCAGGCGTTTTGGAGGATGTGGGTTCCATAAACAGTCCAACAATTCTGGGTTTCGTTGTCCATAGTTTCTCTAAATCACTCCAGGTGAATGTCGGGATGGTTCCTTCCAAAAGGACACTACCGAATTCCTTCCCGTCCCTTGTCCATAACTTCTCCCGCCTCTAATGTCCTAACTATTGACCAGCTGTAATTCGTCAGGTTTGGATATATTCGTAAGGGAGCGTCCATAAATTACATGACTCCGTCTAGGGGAGGGAGGGGCTGGGTAGAACATTACACTGGACTACTTTGGGGGAGGGGGTTTTCCGAGTCAAACCACGCAGCTTTTCATTCATATTATTTGTCACAGTTAAAATAAGCTACAGAACTCACAACAGCATGTGGATATTTATTTCCGTCATTTAATTATCTCTTTATGGAAGTTACGATAGTATGATAAGAGAAAACAGTACAAAATGTCTCCTGGAATCAATTAGTAAAATAGCTACGTTCTACGCTGAGGGGGAGGGGGGGGTTCAGAGGAGGCCAAAATGGAGGAACCTAGTTTATGGATGCTCTCTAACTGATGACGAAATTGAACATTTTTTGTTTCTGGCTTTACTTCTAGCCGACGTCAAGGTCATTAGAAGTGGAAAAGGATTGGAGAAAGGAACGGAAAGGAATTCAGTCGTAGCCTTCTGAAAGAACCATCACTGCATTAAACTGTAATGGTTTCTCAAACTGTGGTAAACCGAAATTTGGATGGCCGAAGGGGATTCGAACCAGCGTCTTCCCGAATACGTGGCCAGAGCATTGCCGTTCTCCCACGAAGCGTAGGTTCAATATAGATATGCTAGTATGTAGAAGTATCAGCTATAGGCAGAGATAGTGGCACCCTCTTCATCAGCTCCGGTTGCCAGATTGCTGTTAAAAGGAGGCTACACCAATGCGGACACTTCGATTGTTGGTTGAATGCGCAAGTGTGTTGATGAGAGACGAACAATGAGTGGCAGTACTTATCAATACAGTACTGTACTTGAACTTGTATACAAGAATAAATAAAAGTTAATGAAAGGTAGTTGAAACGATCGCCGAGGAACGAGAAACTGTAATGTACTTATTGGTTGTGAGGACTTGGAACCACTCGGGCTGGCTGCAAACTTAGGTCCTGACACATTTAAACTGCGCTCAACAACTCTTCACACAGCAGGTGGTCTCATGGATGACTTTGGACTTCTATTAACATGCTCACAGCCGCGTACCACTGATAGTCTAGCTGGACAAGTAGATTGCTATTGGAAAATTTCTTACAATCTGAAATCACGTTTTTACCAATACTGCACAAGAGGCACGAGACGCAGCAAATAAATTTAACCCAAGCTGTGTTAGATATCTCTGTATCTCGATCGAAGTTTTTTTTTTTTTTTAATTTCCTGATTTTACATAGCCATTACCTTGTTACCTAAAGTTGGCTCTTAGTTTTTAGGGTTCTTATTTTTAAAACAATTTACTTCTTTTATTAAATCTGGATAATTATTATAAAGGATTTAATGGATCTAAGGTATTCTAATAATTAATCTATTAATTATTCTACTAATTAATGTACCATCACACTAACTCACACAAAAATCAGCAAGTGTCTACATATTTTCATACTTGCAATCGATAAACGGTAAAGTCTATTTGTGTATGTTCTTCTTTTACCACTGCTGGCCTGCGTCGACATCCAGGCCACTGGCTGTCTCTGCTGATGCAGCGGGGTGACTGCTGACATGCTGACCACAAAGTGCCGTCAGCCAGCTTCACGTTCCAGGTAGTAGTCTCGTTCTTCTCCGGTTTGTCCCCGGAGCCACCTACTACCACATCAGGAGTTCCCTCCTGGAATCAGAGCAGGCCGCCCCCGGGGCCCTGGAGATGGTGCCTCTGGCTTCCAGAGACACTAAGATCATTAAGTCTTTGCCGTCTTCCTGGTGTAGGCACCGCCTTATTCGTGGGCAGTGCTTGTGGTCACATATCGAATGTTCTTTCCTCTTGAATTTCTTTTACTCCTGCCCTTCTCTATGTTTCTGATGCCGCTTGCTCGCGGCTTCATCTACGCTCTGCTAATTTCAATTCAGCAAATCTTGCCTTCTCGCGCAGTGATGCTAGATTAGCAGCTTCATCCAGCAAGTGCCAGAGCTCGGTATCACGCAGTATGTCATATATTCTTCTATTATTAAGTTGTATTTGAAGGTATGCTCTTGATTCCTCAGTTTGTTTGCACTCCCAAACCACGTGCTCGGGAGTACTTACTTCGCCACAGTCGTACCTTTTTTGTTTCTTTGAAGCCTCTCTAATATAGGAAACTGTTGTATGGACCATGGGCAGATATGTAGTGTGTGAGCCCTGGAGAAGTTACAGGTGAGTTATTGAATGCGATACTGCCTATAATTGCAGTGCTCTCGGTTTCAGGAGATGGTGAACGAGCACGAGAAGTCCTCGAGATGGCGCGAAGTGGGAGGCGCTCCGACAGACTTCATCGACTCCTATCTGCGGGAAATGGCTTCCAGAGGAGAGCAGCCCTCCACTTTCTCTAGTGAGTCCCAATACTCTGCTTTATGTTTTGACATTACTACACCATTTCCAACGCGGGACTTTCCTAAGTGCGACCGAACGCTATCAGGGTGTTGATTATTAATAGAACATTCCCGATCTTGCTGCTGCATTAGAAAAGCAGGTTTAGTTAACCGCATACGTTCTAACCTTCAAGGAAATTCTGATAGTGCAACTTTCTATTCCTGCTAAAATCAGTATTTTTTCTATATGTTCTCGTCTGTAAACATTTCATTATACATATTCCCAACAAAAGAAGCTTAGATTCTCATTTCATAGTCTTCTTTGGAATTTATCTCGGTCTGACTGTTAAAGGAAAATGTCAAGAGTTTTATAATAATTTGGTAGTATAGATAATAATGTACTTACAAATCATTATTTCCAAAACGAATGACTAAGGTGCAATATTCTCCTTAGTTGCCAACACAAAGATTAAATTGGACAATCGAGGAAAATGAAGACGAAGCAGAATAGAGTGATGGAAACTAAAAATAGCCAATGTTTCTCATTAGTAGCTCAAACAACCAGCAGCAGACGATTCCGCTGTGTAATAGCTAATATCATAATCATTACTGAACAGCTCCTTAAGACAGTATTCACCCATCAGAAGATATCTCTGACTTGGTAATCTCTGCCTTCCATCCGCCAGAGTTTGCAAGGCTGCTACTTTCTCATAATTAATCTTTGCTTATTTTGATAAATGTCTTCTTTGCACAGAATAACATTGGTCTTTTCTTTTATCATATGTCTAATAATCTAGTAGGTACTTGGTTGGGTCGGGGGAAACAGTGAAAACATTCTAACTTCTCTTTTTATCATCAAATAAAATCCTATGCTGATTATCTATTTTACTATTACTATTACTCTGTGATTCACTAAAAGTATGTGGCAGAGGGTGCATTGCACCTATCCGAAAGGGTAATAGTTTGGAAGGGATATACGGGATATGGCAGGAGGCGTCCATGGACTATTGTGAGGAACCATCCCAGCATTCGCGTGGAGTGATCTGGGAATACCATGGAAAACCCAGATCAGGATGACCGGAGAGCTTTATCGAAAGCTACTCCTGTCGAATTTTAAGTTTACTCGCCCGGTAAATCCTTTCTATTCCATTCCCTAATAGCTCGTGGAAAAAATGAATACAGAAAAGAATCGGTTCCGGCCCTGATTTCTCTTATCTTATTTTCACGGTCACTCCGAGATACGAATGTTTCTGGTAGCAATATTTGTTTGCTGTGATTCTGAAATACGCCATTCGTGAATTTTTCAATTAGCTTCCGTCGAGAGCAACGCCTTCGGTGTTCCAGGTCTTGCCAAACTAATTCCTTTTTTTTTTCCTGCTTAACGTCTCTCTAACAGCGAGGTCTTTAGAGACGGGAAAGGATGGGTGGCAAGGAATGGGAAGCAATTCCACCATGGCCTTTTGAAGGAAGCATACCGGCATTTGCCTGGAGTGATATGGGAAACCATGGAAAGCTAACTCCTTCAACATGGCACTTACGCTTTCCCTCCAACTATATATACCTGTCACGAATCGGGCGGCCCCTCTCTGGACCCTCTCTAATGCCTCCATTAACCCCTTTTGATGGGGACCCCATGCAGAACAACAATATTCCAAGTGACGACGCACTAGTGATTTATATGCCATCGATTTAACTTCCGGAGTGCATTGTTTCAAATTACGACCTAGAAATCGGAGCATAGATTTGCTTTCCCAATTACATTCTAGATATGTTCATTTAACGACAAATTATTACGAATTGTTACCCCTAAGTATTTAGCGGAATCTACCGTTCCAAGGGTAGTACTATTAATTGTATATTCAGAGCTAAATGATGTCACCTTTTTACTCACGCGCATGACTTGTCACTTTTTAGCGTTCAACTCCAACTGCCAGTCTTTACACCACGTAATTATTTTCATAATATCGTCTTGCAACAAGCTTGCGCTGTCTTCCTGGGTTTTGATTTCACGATAAATAATAGCATCATCGCAAAATAATAGTTTTCATCCCCCTTATTATGTCACACAAATCATTAATGTATATGAGAAACAACTGAGGCCCTATCACGCTTCCCTGGGGAACCCCGGACCTCACCTCTGTAAATGATGAACTCTCACCGTCGAGAACTACACACTGTGTTCTGCCCTTCAGAAAGTCTGCAACCAAGTCCCATATTTGTCTAGATATGTCATAGCCACGAAGTTTCCTAAGTAACCTAGTGTGAGGCACAAAATCGAAAGCTTTTTTAAAATCTAATAGAACTATATCAACCTGGGATTGCACATAGCATCATCGCAAAATAATCTTTTCATCCCCCTTATTATGTCACACAAATCATTAATGTATATGAGAAACAACAGAGGCCCTATCACGCTTCCCTGGGGAACCCCGGACCTCACCTCTGTAAATGATGAACTCTCACCGTCGAGAACTACACACTGTGTTCTGCCCTTCAGAAAGTCTGCAACCAAGACCCAAATTTGTCTAGATATGTCATAGCCACGAAGTTTCCTAAGTAACCTAGTGTGAGGCACAAAATCGAAAGCTTTTTTAAAATCTAATAGAACTATATCAACCCGAGATTGCACATCTATAATACGGCACAAGTCGTGAATTAAAAGTGCAAGTTGCGTTTCGCAGCGTCGGCCTTTTCTGAATCCATGTTGATTTGGGTTTAAAAGCTCATCTTCATCCAAAAACTGCATGACATTTGAATAGATGATGTGTTCTAAAATCCTAAAAAGTATTGATGTTATCGAAATCGGTCTATAATTTTGAGGATCATTAACATTCCCATTTTTAAACACTGGACTTACGAAGGCGGTCTTCCATTCGGCTGGTATTTTTCCTTGATCCAAGGAGACGGTATATAATTTCATCAAATACGGTGCGATTTCCTTTCCGTACCTGGAGTAGAATCTTGTAGGAATACCGTCTGGTCCGGGAGCCTTATTGGTTTTTACATTCATAAGCAGTTTAGTTATTCACTCGACATCAAGAACGAGATCATTCATAATTTTGTAGGTACGATTGGCAGATGTCGGAATCTCCTCTGAGTTTTCTGTCGTGAAAGCTTTTTGAATATATTATTCAAGATTTCTGCTTTCTCTACGCTGGTTTCGGATAATTTCCCATTTTCCTTAATCAGTGAAGGCATAACCTTACGAGAGCCTCTTAGTAATTTGACATACGACCAGAACTTTTTTGGATCTGTAATCAGATCTTCGGACAAATTCCTGGCTTGGAATTCTTTAAACGCATCACGCATTGCCTTACGCACTTCCGCTCGTAACTGGACTAATTTAGCACGATTAGACGGAGTCCCTCGATTTCTTTACCATGGCATGTAAACGCCTTTGCTTCCTGAGCAATCGATTCACTTCCCTATTGAACCACGGAAGGTTCTTACTTACCTTAATAAGCTTCTTAGGAACAAATTGATTTAAACCGTTCCATACTATTTCTTTTAAATTAAACCAAAGTTCCTCAACATTTGTATTTAGCGTGTACGTTTCAAAATTTTTCGTTAAGTGATCAACCATACCCACATCGTTTGCCTTAGCGAAGCAATATACGAGTTTGTCTTTGTCATGCTTCAAATTCATACTAGATTTTAAAGTTACCACAACCACCTTGTGATCACATATACCGTCTATTTTGTACTCGCTTAGGCATACTGAATGAGGCTTATTTACCTTTAACATGAATACTGGAAATCTTAAAAAGGAATCAAAAAAAGCCTCGCAAATAAAACAACAAAATCAAAGCACTACTAATTAAATAAATGATTGTAAAACAAATACAACATCATTAAATTATTATTTTGATAACAAACGCTTCACATTGGCTTTAATGAAATGTTCCCTTCAAAACAATCGGGAAACAATCTAAATAAAATCAAAAGCAATAGTAACATGAATTATGTTTAATTTCAAGTTGTCGGGCGCCAGGATAATTTGAAATTATCCACCAGATGTGGTGACAGGAAAGCTCACTATGTCTGTTTATCCCGCCAAGATGCAAATTAAAGTTATCTCGCGGCTTTAAAAAGATACTAGCTCATAGACAGTTGGAGGTGAGAACTCTCAGTCACTCATAGTTTCCTTTGAAGGATCATTACAGGGCTGAGCTCAATCACTGTAGGCAAATAGCAGTTACCGCTATGGCGAGAGGCGTCGTTCGACGGCGAAAATGTTATAACGTATTAGCTACAGCGGTCAAGTGCAGTATGTGCTTCACACAATACACTGGCTGACTGCAAGATGACCTCACTGCTGGTCCAGTCTACAGTGCGTTTTATCGAACCATAGGAGGTTCGAACACATTCCAACCTTGCAGGTTTTGATAGAAGTCCGCAGTTCCAACCTCAGGGAACGGGTTCCAAGTACAACCTCCAACTCAGAGTTGGACATGACGTCATCCCGCAGTCCTCCAGCATCCGTCTCTCCGCGGCACTAGTGATGCCACGCCTCTTACCAGCGCGCATTTTTAGCATGTGGGGAAATTCACAAGAATACGCCGAGAATTATCCGCTTTTGATTGGTTCTTGCTGTAGGTCCCACCTACTACAGCTTAAACGATTGGACAAATCGACTTCGGGAGATGGCCGATCAAGGATATTTTCGTATTTCGACCAAAGACATGTGTCTCCGTATATCTCACTTTGCTGCCACAACCATTGGTGTTTATGTGTGGTAGTATTATCATGTCTCCTTCGAAAATTAATATCTTGAAAAGTATTTAATAGTTTGAATCATGATTACTACCTGGGCTTTTTACACGCTTTATATTAGCTTGACTTGTATGTATGTATGTATGTATGTATGTATGAATGTAACGGAATTTTACAACTCCATTTTGACCCACTTCCCGATGTCCGAGATGTTTGAAATTTGGCACACATATTAAGAACCGGTGACAATACAATAATTTCATAGCTATATCCTGCTATGCTCATTACTTTGACAGTAACAACAGAAAAATGGTTGAATGTCGTGGAATTTTGCAATATAATTTTAACCCAATTCCAGATGTCCGAGTTGTTTGAAATTTTGCTCATGTAATGACAACTGATTACAATACAATAATTTCATAGCTATGTCTTGATATTCTGATTACGTTGACAGTAAAAACATAAATATTTTGCACACGTTTTAAGAACCGTTGACAATACAGTAGTCTCTTAGCAACGTCCTGCTATTCTCGATACTCTGACGGTAACAATAGAAAAATGGTTGCCATGTAATGGAATCTTTCATTTCAGTGTTTACCCGCTTCCTGACGTCCGAATCGTTTAAAATTAAGTCGCTTAACGTGATTTTGAATAGTAAGTATTCGAAATATTACTTCGTACTATTATAGAAAAGTAGCCTTCCTCGTTTACCGTGCTATTGGATCTCTTGTTGAGTTGACCATTTAATTGTATTTTACTCGTGGGAATAATAATTAATAATGAAACTACAACTCAAAGAAAAAGAGAGATTAGCAAAGAAAAGCCAACAATAAGAAACATACTTTTTAAACTATCTGAACTAAAAAGTTAAAAATAAAATTGTAGTTTAAAAAACTAAAATCACGCTTTCGTAGTAATGTGAACTAAAAGGTTAAAAATAATATTTAAATATAAACATTTTGTTTAACAGTGATAGGACGTCCAACAATTCAGGATAAATTAATTTTTTCGAATAAGCTTAAAGTATAAAGTCACTGATTACAAAATTAACTTTAATGTTAAAAAAGCGTGGGGTGCGCTCTACATAACTTTTGACAATGACTCTGTCTTTACAAACAGCCAACGACAAAAAATATAAGACAACTGAAATAGCACCCCATGTCTCCTTCGAAAATTAATATCTTGAAAAGTATTTAATAGTTTGAATCATGATTACTACCTGGGCTTTTTGATATCTTATCTCATCTATTTCGACTTCAAATTTTTACATGAACCAAGGTATATTTTTAACCCTCTCAATTTGATCTACGCTCTGTTGTTAATTTCTTGCGTCTACCCTTTTAGTTTAAATTTTGATTTTTCCTTAGTTAAAAATGGCACTTAAACTTTGCCTAATTACTTGATTTTACATTCAAAATATGTTAGAAAGTGCTGACAATAACTGATGATAAAAGATCATCTGTAACGTTAATCGTTCATTAGTCATTTCAGCTTTAAGGTTTTAGCCCTCGCTGACTGCATGGCTTACAAATCAAATATCTCTTAAACTAAATTTTTCCGGGTATAATAAATACACTTTAAAATTATTCTTATGATGAGTTTTATTAGCGGAAATGAATACAAAAAACCGTTATGGTTGAAAAAATACTTTAACTGAAATTTCTATGTTCCACTAAAACGACTTTGAAATCGAACTATAAAGTCTGTAACTACTGGCAATAGCTAGTACAAATGCTTTTAACGAGCTTATAGATACGTTACATCTCTTAATCTGAGTCGCCGTTCAAATGTAAAGGTTCTATTTGAAAATCAGTGGACCAGGACATTTCAGAATTCAAGTCTTATATCAATATAAGTTTCACATTTCTGATAGGTACCAACAATGTGCATGCTCCTTTAAAACAATGGGTGTGCGTCCTGGGCGAGTACCGTGTCTTTAACTGCTACCTCGAGGTAACTACAAACTTGCAAGTAACTTCAAAACTAAGCGTCGGAACAAAGTAAAAAAAATGTACAATTTAACTTTTAATTAATCTTGTGATTTCTGTGCATAACAGAAATTTAACTGATTATTTAAACTTAGCAAACTGCCCCAATGTTCAAAATCTGAGGCATCTATTAATATAATAAGCCAATGTCATGTACGCCGTCACCTGTCACGGCATGACGTCAATCTATTACGTCGCACTATTACGTCACGCTTTACGCCATTTTTCTTGGTTATCGACTTCATTTAATAACATTTCTAAGCATTCGCGAATAAATTAACTGACATAGCACTGAAATAAAACTATGTATTGCGTTTAATTGGACATAATAAGTATTAGTTGCTTAGATTTATTTAATAATAGATTCGTTTTATGTAAAAGTATTCGTTAAAATCATTGGCCACATATATGTAAGATAAAAGTTTTAATTTTCTCAATGTTAGCGGCAATTTTGATAGATTCTTATTAAAACTGGCACTTTACAGCAGAGGGCATAAGTAATTTAATTTTTTTTTAATAATTTAATTTGTTTTCTTGAGTGTTCTGTTACTTCCATCATTACTTTGTTTTAACGAAAGTAATTCCACACTGTTCGGAACTAGACAACATAGACTACAATTAAAACTAATATTACTTGGAATGATGTAAGTTGTTAAGATTTATTTTTAATTTCCTTTGCTTTTACTGATGCCATATTTCAGCCGCATGTAGCTCTGTCAGCCATTCAAAAGTGTTAGTTTCTATCTGAATTACTTTTTTTTTTACTTGTGGCTTTACGCCTCGTCGACGGCTAAGGTCATTAGAGGCGGAATCAGACTGGGGACAAGGAACGGGAAGGAATTTGGCCATGGCATTTTTGAAGGATGCATCCCGACATTCGCCTGGAGTGATTTTGGGGAAACCATGGAAACCCAAATCTGGATGCCCTGACGGGTATTCGAACCCACATTCGTCCCGAATGCGAGGCCAGAACGTTAAACATTCACCCACCACCTTTGTATATCTGAATTACGAATATAAAAAAAGGAAAATCGAATAACCAGTAAAGATTTTTGATTTATTTTATATCGCGATGTATTATCACCATTAAAATGCGATATATTACATGTATTAATATGCGTGTGATTGAAGTATTGTTTCTCGGGTGGCAAGTTTAGTACGTGATTAGGTTTAAATACAACCTGGACCAGGATAGCAACGAAAACATTTTGTTATAGGGAATGGCATTAGGAATTCCATTGAGCTTTATTTTCTAACAATTCTATTTATTTAAGTAATTAGTAAGAAATGTAAAGCTAGAACGGCATATTAATTATCAGTTGCTTCTTTTTTAGTGAAATCATTACTTGGTTTGAATTAAAGAAGTTAATAATTGATCGCGATCTATGTGACCTAAACCACCATTAAAGCTAATATTACGCGGCATAACGAAAGTTGATAAGATTTATTTTTAGCATCCTTCATTTTCACTTGGGTCATTATTTCAGATGGATGTAAGCTGTGTCAGGCATTAAACATCGATCTTCGTTATAGACAATAAGGAAGATATTAATCTACCTGAATCACGAATGTAAAAATGGAGGATGGAATAACCAGTAAAGATTTTTTATTTAGTTTATTATGTCGCGATGCGTTACTATCACTAAATTGTGATATATTACATATATTAATATGTGTGTAATTGAATAATTATTTCTCTTGCAGCAAGTTTAGTACGTGATTAGGTTGAAATTCAACCCGGTCCAGGATAACAACGGAAACCGTTTGTTGTAGTCCAATACACTAGGAATTGCATTGAGCTTTATTTTATAATGTCGTTGAAGGAGAAAGTTCTTCTAATCTAGATGTTACATCGGGTGTACCTCAAGGAAGTGCAATAGGACCACTTCTTTTCTTAATTTTTATAAACGATCTCGGAGACAAAGTGAAAAGCCTTTTTAGATTGTTTGCTGATGATGCGGTTATTTATAGGGAAGTAAGAAATTTAGCCGATTGCTTAGAAATTCAGCGCGATCTTGATGTTATTTTGGCTTGGTGCGCTGAGTGGCAACTTACACTAAATTGTAAAAAGTGCAAGACAATGAGCAAAACTAACAAAAGGAATCCGATTGTTCAGAAATACGAGGTAAACAGTTCAGTTATTGATATAGTCGATTCTATGAAATATTTTGGAGTAACAGTAAAAAGGAACATGAAATGGGACATACACATTAATTCGTTAGTAGGTAGAGCAAATTCTAGGCTGCGATTCATAGGTCGAATCTTGAAAAATTGTAATGAACAAACAAAGGAGATAGCGTACAAATCTCTTGTGCTTCCACATTTGGATTATTGTTGTGCCATTTGGGACCCGTTTCGTAAGGGATTGATCGAAAGTGTAGAGAAAGTACAGAGAAGAGCCGCTCGATTCGTGACCGCTTGCTACAATCCTTATGAAAGCGTCACAGAACTGATTAGGAGATTTGGTTGGGAATCTCTGGTAGATAGAAGACACACGTATCGTTTAAACTTATTGGAAAACATGCGTACTCCCACTTTCACTTTTTAGTGTAGTGAAATACTTCTTCCATCAACCTATTTGAGTCGGAAGGACAGGAAGATAAAATTAGAGAAATAAGGTGCCGGACTGATTCTTATATGAATTATTTTTTCTCTCGTACCATTAGGGATTGGAATGCACAGCAAAGAGATTAGCTTTGGTGCTGAGCACCCTCTGCCACCCACAATTTTGTGAATTGCAGAGTATATATGTAGATGTAGATAACAATTCTATTTATTTAAGTAATTGCTAAGAAATGTAATGCTAGAACGGCATATTAATTGTCAGCTGCTTTCTTTTTTTTTTTTTCTAACTGAAATCATTTTACTTAGTTTGAATGGAAGAAGTTCCAAATTGATTGCTATCTATGCGACCTAAGCCACAATTAAAACTAATATTACGTGACATAACGTAAGTTGTTAAGATTTATTTTTAGCATCCTTCGTTTTCACTGGGCATTATTTCAGCCGGAAGTAAGCTGTGTCAGGCTTTAAAACATCGCTCTTCATCATAGACAATAAGAAAGGTATAACAAACTGTGAAGATTTTGGATCAAGTTTGCATCGCATGATACATGATCGGTATAGATGCATGATGACATTGTCATGCGATATAGGGAATTTATTAATTCACGTGTGAATGTGGTTTTGATATTCTACCGGCTATATTGACGAAGATTGTAGTTAGGCTGAAATGCAACCTGGACCAAACTGACAACTGAAACTTTTTGCTACATCACAAGGGACGAGTAATTACAGCACATTGAGCTTCATTTTATAACTATTCTATTAAGTAAGCAACTAAAAAGAAATCAATTGCCTGAACAGTTCGTTAAAATCGTCATTTTTGAAGGGCTTTGTGGCTAGTATTAAAATAACATGGTAGATTTCACGTATAGAGCAGATAAGGGAAAAATGTATGAAAAATCGCCATTTTTAGACTTTTCTCATCATTTTGCGGCAAAACTGTATCTGGTTACAAACATTCAGTTTCTATGACTGCAGAAACTACTTTAGAGTTCTGATGATCATCAGTGAGCAAGTGAGTGAGTGAGCCAGCGACAAAATCCATGAAATTAGTATATAAATAAATTCGAAACTAGTATCTGAAACGAAACAAAATTTAATTTGGCTACAAAGCTTGCTGATATTTATGCACAATAGAAAATTATGGCATGTAGCCGATCGAGGCCGCAAAATATTACGGTACAAAAATTGCCGGGATAGAAAACGTTGACTAAACTTGCCGATACATTTCCATGCACCGTAGTGAATCATATTTTACATGATGCACATTAGTATCACTATGAAATATTAATTTAGCCGCCATAAGAATATTTACACTGGAAAACCAAAATCGTTATCTTATATTTAAATCACTGCTGGTTCTCATTGGGTACTTGGAAATTGTTTAATTATATACTCACTTTTGCCTTTTTATTTTTAGTCTCTGGTTTGCTAATAATGTATCTAGTATAAAATTTCCTAATTTCACTCACTCACTCACCTCGATAGCTGTTGGCTGGAGAACGGTGTCACGTGTCAGCCTTCGCTCGCAAATCAAGAGCCTAGTGAGATATCATTAGAAGAAACTCAAGGTTAAGTGCGCAATTTAATAGCTAAGCAACTGCTACCAAATTAACTGGCATAACACATTTATTAAGTTTGATTTTCGTTGAACTTTTTCTAGTTAAAAAGAATCAATAAACTATACAGCTGAAAAACGTGGAACTGCTTTTCAGTAACATGTTTCTAATGAAAGAAAACTAAAAAAAAACTTAAATTGCTCATGGTCTCTGCTGTAACCACAAATACTAATTGCCATTTTGGCTTAGAACAAATTTCAATTCAATTACAACTTACAGTAACGGTTATTTGCTTTTTAAGTATTTTACAGACCACTTCCGTTAATGATCTTTGTTCATGTTCGCTGTACGTGAGTTATTAGGATATTTTAAGTGAACATCAGACCACATGTTTTAATCGAGTATTCTGGCAATTCATTTCTTCAGAGTTGCTCAACTGTCAAATAATAAGGATTGTATATTAAGATCTCTGGCCGTTACAGATACTATGACCGATGATTACATTATAAGTGTTTGCCCAGTCTCAATTTAAAAAAAAAATGACGTGATGCTTTCGAAGCAAACAGGAGTTTTTAAATTTTGCAGAGTGAACTTAAAACGTCAAATACAAGTCAATTTTTTATTTAATTAAGTTCGAGTCTACGACCTTTGAAACAATTATACACTAGTGCGACCTTACCTGTCCGTGTTTAATACCTACGGCTATTAATACTTCTGAGTTCTTCAAGCTAATATTTTTTTTTTTTTTTTTTTTGACTACTTTTCGACGGCTAAAGTCATTAGAGGCGGGATAAGGAACGGAAAGGAATCCGGCCAAGGCCTTTTTGAAGGAAGAATCCCGACATTCACCTGGAGTGATTTGGGGAAACCATGGAAAACCTAAATCTGGATGTCCGGTCAGGGATTCGTACACGCGTCCTCCCGAATGCGAGGTTAGAACGTTTACCGTTCACCCAACACGCTCGGTTTCAAGCCCAAGAGATTCTATTTACCCTAAAGGTGAAACAGGTAAAGTTCATATTTGGTCAGATCAGGTCAACCTGTCATAACCTTGACACTAAAAACTGGAACTATTTTACATCCGTGACGATACGCAGAAAAACGGTCACAGGTTTACACTAGTGTGAAATAAATGCAAAGCTAAGTGACAAAAACGCTGATCAACTGAATCATCGAGTTGTAAAGAACTTCTGGTAAAGAAAAAGGTTATAAAGTAGTCCAGAAGCTGTAAAGTATTATCTAATAACTAGACGACCAGTGCGGAAAAAAAGAAAAGGCTTTTGCCCTTTAAGGGCCGAATTCCAAAAAAAAATCATCTTACAAAATATGGTGTAACCAAAGCGGATACCTTGGTCTTTAAAATGAAACCTGATCTATCGATTTCGGTTTGTCATCAAGCGAGGTAAAAAAAAAAAAAGTTTTGAAATGATGAAATTTTTGCCTCTTAAGGGTTAAAATTGGATAAAGTTCTTTCTTAAAATATGATGTGACCAAAACAGATACTTTAAAATGATACCTCATTTATCGATTTCGGTTAGTTTTGAAGGGAGATAAATGGCTGGTGACAGAAAAATGTTTTGTACAAATATTAATACATTTCCCTTTAAAGGTCGAATTTTAAAAAATTCCTTTCTTAAAATATAGTGTAACGAAACAGAATACCTTACGACGATCTCAGTCTTTATTAATTTTGTTTAATTATCAAGGGAGATAAATGAGTCGAGACACAAAAACGCATTTTAGAAATATTAATATTTGTGCCCTTTAAGGGTTAAAATCAGAAAAATCCCTTTCTTGAAATATGATTAGACCACTGCGGAGAGGTTAATCTTTAGAATGATACCTCATTTATCTATATCGGTTAGATATCAAGGGAGATAAATGGCTCTTGACCCAAAAACGCGTTGTTGAAATATTAATTTTTCCCCTTTAAGGGTCGAATTCCGAAAAATTCCTTTTTTTTAAAATATGAGTAGACCAAAGCGGAGACGTTAGTTTCTAAAATAATAATATCTCTTTTCTCGATTTCGGTTAGATATCGAGGAGGTAAATAGCTCGTGACAAATATATATATATATATACTTTATGGAAATAATGGTGATTTTGCCCTTTAAGGGTCGAAATACAAAAAATCCCTTTCTTAAAATATAATGTGACCGTGCCGGAGACCTTATTATTTACTATTATACTTCATTTATCTACATCGGTTAAATATGAAGGGAGAAAAATGGCTAGTGACACAAAAACGCATTGCAGAAATATTGATACTTTTGCTTTTTAAGGGTCTAATTCCGAAAATTCCTGTCTTAATATATGATTAGACTGAAGCGGAGATCTCAATCTTTAAAATTATACTTCAGTAAAAGATTTCACTTAGGTATCCCGAGAGATAATTGACTCATAACACAAAAAATAACAATTTATAAATATTGAAATTGTTGCCCTTTATAGGTCGAATTCCGAAAAATTCCTGTTTTAAAATATAATGTGACCAAACTGGAGACCATAAGCTTTAAAATGACACCTCTTTCATCGGTTTCGGTAAAGTATGAAGAGAGATAATGGCTTGTGACCCAAAAAAAAACACTCTATAGAAATAATATATATGATATATAGTAAACGAACTGCTTTCCAACTTCTTTAGTTGCATTTGATTTCTGTTACTAACCTCACAATCCGCGTAAGTTGGAGCGTGATCGCTTTGTGCGTGACACAGGTAAAAACTGAGGTAGTTATCAAGCGTTTGGTCTCTTGGCTGTGGGCTGATACCACCTCACCACTTTCCCAATTTCTTTATTATTTTGTTGCTCGTGTGGTGACTGCTGCTCGCTTAATGCCCAGAGGAGCAGCTGGTGATGGTGGTGACTGACTTCCTGTTCCCGGCGTCCACGGCGCTCTCCACCACCCTGTCGTGGGCGCTGCTCTTCCTGAAGCACCACCCCGAGGCGCTGCGCAAGGCCCAGAGAGAGGTCGACGCCGTCGTGGGGCGCGGGCGACTTCCCACGCTGGACGACAGACCCAAGTGAGTACCACAGCCACAAGCGACAACGCACGCAACAACAACATGCAGTGGTGTGGGTCATTACACAGAAACAAAGTCACAAGGTATCAAGGATATTATACGTAATTCAATGACGTCAGTATATTATTTTTTTTTTTACTGCTTAACGTCTCTTAACAGCGAGGTCTTTAGAAACGGGAAGGATGGGGGAAAAGGAATGGGAAGGAATTAGGCCATGACCTTTTGAAGGTAGCATCCCGGCATTTGCCTGGAGTGATTTGGGAAACCATGGAAAACGTAAATCTGGATTCCCGGACTGGGATTCGAACCGCCGTCTTCCCGAATACGAGGCGAGAACACTAACCGTTACGCCACCATCCTCGGTGCAGTATATTATTATTATTTTCAATCAACAGTGCCAAAAACTCTTTGCTAAAAGTACTTAACATAGCGCAGACCACGCAAATACAGCAGTACCACACACCTGATAGTGCTTATATTATTCCTCAAAGTACAGATGCGGGATTTCGATGAAGTGAATAAAACAAAGTGGAAGAGAACAATGTGCACGCCTCACTAAAGCCACGTTATCACATTCCAAATCACTTTCGCATTCACGCAGTCCAATACCAAATGTCACACTAATGACATTTTCAAATGATGATGTTGGTATGTGAATGTCATAACCTTGCTTGGACGTCACATTGTTCTCTTCTACTTAGTTTTAACCACTTCATCGAAATCTCACATCTGAACTTTTAAAACTAGTATAATAACTATCAGGTGTTTGGTACTGCGGTATATGCATGTTTTAAGTACTTTAAGCAGAGAGTTTTTGACACTGTTTGTTCAAAATGTAATGATATACTGACGTCATTAAATTACGTATAATTTCCTTCATTTGGTATCGACATCTTGTTACTTTCTTTCTGTCTATTAAAATGTTACTTGATGTAGAATGGAATTTTTGCATGGAAATGACGCACACCACTGTTTTGTTTATGATGACTTCTTATCCTAAACATCTTTTCCTGCTGTTCCGAGCGTTCGGGCTCAAAGGTATCCCTTGTCAGTGTTACTGCACTGCGCTTGTTAATAGAATTTGAGTGATCCTCTAGATTCTAGAACGTTTTTCTTACAACCAGCCAAACAATTTTCTTCGGCGTGGCTGGATGAATAGAAACGTCTGCCTGCAGCCAGCCGACGATCGCGGCGGGGAAAGCCAACTGGAACGGAGTTTGATTCCAGCTCACACACGTTATCAAAAATCACCGGCTTGGAACCACAGGGCTTAGTCAGTCGAGTCCATTGAAGCAGTCAGAATAACTTAACCAGTAAGGAATGCTGCGGATTATCCCTCTTTTTTCGTATCATCTTATGTCATTATGTGTCGTCACCTATGTCACGCAGGTCCACTACGCTGCAAATCAATCATTGGCTAAAAGACGTTTCACTTAAAAATAAAATAAAAAAAAGACGGATTGGCAGTCACTGGGCACTGCCGAGAGAAGTGATAACTATTAATATCATACGCGCAATACGTCACACTTATGACTACAGATATACTAAATAATAATAATGTAACGATCTGGACACAGGGTTTCTATTGGCTATTGGCACGGGGGGAGGAGAGGGTGTAGGTTTCTGTAAATTAAACGTAAACATTGTTTTTCTATTTGTTTTAAGGTATAGCTATGCAAAGTTCCATCAAAATCGGATAAAAACTGTGTGTTTGGAAAAAAGTTTTTGCGAAAAGCATCCAACGCGCATATAATACGCGGGTGGCATCTTTGTGACGTGACGTCACGAACTCACAGATTTACCCCCATCCAAACACCGCGTAACGCGCCTATAGAAGTTTTCATTTAAAAAAAAAAAAAAAAAAAAAAAAAAAAGTTCGGTATATTTCTTTGAATTATTCTTTTTCTCAACTACACCTGGGAGTATTGAATATCACGAATTCCGGTACTATTATTTTCCAAAATAAAAATTTGAAAGTGGCCTAAGGATTTAAAAATTTTACGAACTTACTTAATTACATAAACAGAAAGCAACTTTTACTAAACCTAAACAAATAACAAGAAATACTTCAAGAAATATGTAAATATGCTGAATATGTTAAAACAGCATAATAAATTAATAACAGAATTCTGTTACTTACAAACTAAAATTACAAATTGTAACTGGAGTAAGAACGATTTCAGAAGCTAAATAGCGCTAGCGAATAGAGTTTTCTTCAAAAATAAAATATTTTTAGTTTCATTGATACCGTACTTGGGAATAGTTTCAAAACTAAAGTGTGGCGGACAGCAAAAAAAAAAAAAAGGCCATATAAATACCAGGAAAATTGAATCACTGGAAATGTAGTCTTGCAGAATAATAAAAATTAAGTGATCTGCTATATTGTAGAATCAGCATGATTTGCAAATGATAAGTGAGAAATAGACTTTGTGTAAAAATCTCGCAGAAAGAAGAAATACGATTATGGGTCACATTTATGGCATGCGGGATTGTTTGTTTTGTGATATGAACAAACTGTCGCGGGAAACACTTCCTACTTTTAGAAGAAACAAAGTTTGGAATATATGAAGGAGATAAATGATGAAATGTATTGTAATGGATACTTTGAGGCGTAGAGAGGAAATCAGGATAGGAAGAGACGGAGCTGGGGAGAATAGTGGTGGGCAGAAAAGTATTTTATGTAGATTTGGAATTGTTAAATGCGGTGAATTCTTCAGTTAGACGATAGTTTTTAGTAATTTTATAGTTCAGTTCTTGCCTTTTGATCGATTATAAAATATAAGTATGAAGTTCTTAAGACATTTTCCAATTCTTAATTATTGCAAACACCTTTGGCAACAAAATTATTTTAATTTGATACATCCAACTGGCTGTCTTTACGATTTCTTAATAAGAAGTTACGTTTATCCAACGTAATAAAATGAACTTGAACAATTATGAAAAATTGTGTGAATATAAATTATAAACCCTATCAATTAAATATTTTCGTTGTAAGGTGGATTGCCAAACAACATATAGCTCATTCGTGAATATTTTAGCTTTTAATTCATTACTTTGAGTATTTGGTATAGTGTTATCTCAATAACGGAGTTTCAGACATTAGTATGAAAATTAATAAATACGTGTTTTCAAGAGGTTGTTTCTCTGTAACACGGTAAAAAATCCTCTCACCAAAAAAAAAAAAGGTTATGAGCAAAAGAATTAAAAATGGACAGTAAATTTTCATTTGTCATATAGCTACTCGGAACAGTATTTACTCATTTCTGTCAAATAGCCTATTGTCCCTCGGTAACAGAGGTGTTGAATGCACGATTCGTATCAGTCTTCATATCCTAATAATTAGCAATGTCATTCTTCCTTGGTCGAAGCCAAGATTTATTCTACTTCATCTTGCCTCTACAGTTCGACCAACTTCATCTTTATTTCTTGGAATTTTTATCATAAGTTACAAAAAAAATCTTCCTTTAAAACTAAGTTCTTGGCCCTTGGCACACCAAACTTAGTTGTTTAAGGAAATAATCACACTAAAAGCTGAATAAATTTAAGAAAACTTTTATGTTTGCAACTACTTCACGTAAATTGTTAACGGATAAATGAAACCTTGATCCGGATAATCGCAAGGAACGCAACTGTACAGTACACTAATACGCTGATGACCTACATAATGTAATATGATTTATGAAGTAAATTCAAACACAAAAGTAAGTTTTCATTTGATCGTTTTCTCAAATTATTAACAAAACATTGTTTCTCATTATTTTGGTAAAAATAAAATCTCCTTAAGGTTTAACTCATTTTAATACTAAGTCTCATGCAGTATAACACACTAAAAATTAAATTAAATTTTAGAATTGTGATCGCTTCAAGTATATGAAAATAGACTTGTGTGTCCCTATATTTGATCCTGCAGCCACAGTACCAAGCACAGAACCCCGATGTTTGTGTATGGTAGAGGCATTAAGTTTCCAATGGTGCACAACGTTGGCCGAATGGCGTCAGCTGTGGGGGTGTGGAAGATATGGTGGTTGAAATTGGTCGACGAAGGGCATTTTCATATTTCACTTTCCAGCGCAGACCACCGGTGTTTGTGTGTAGCATTAGCCTTAAGTCTCCCATCGTGCAATATGGTGGTCGCATGTCAGAAGCTGTAGAGATGTGGGAGATATGTTGGTTGAATTGGTCGAACGAGGGTATTTTGTTATTCGACCAAAGACGTATGTGTCATTATATTTCATTTTGCAAACACAACTACATAGCACATATCAGTGGTGTTTGAGTCTGG
>JARYHS010009186.1:10392064-10451443 GCA_031002005.1 Vandiemenella viatica | reverse complement strand
CCTTACCATTTATCATTCTCTTTAAAACATTTTCGAGTTCTTCTACCTTAAACAGCACACCGATCAGATTTTCTTCGGAGTTTTTTTTTTTACTTAATCTTCCTCTCGCTAATAACTAGCAATTGTTTAGCTATTTGGTTAGGTGCAATATTTCCTATTGCTGTACTAGCTTTGGAGTCACCACTAAGTTTTTTTATGAGGTCTAGGCTATCTAGTTCACTATGGGGCATGTCCATTTTCTCCAGGGTTTTACCCATTCCTTTTGTCCAGCTTCGCTTAAGGCTCTCACGAGATTATCTGCCAATTCAATCGTCTCCTCACTAATAGGGTATCTCTTAGACATATCCTTCAGCTCGTTCGTTCGTCTTGGAATACAGAATTTCCTGCAACCTCTGGGTATATACCTCCTGGATGTCCGCTACACAATGCCAACGGACAGCTCATAATTCTGAGGGGCAGCTGGAAGTTCCCCCATAGTTGAGTCTATGTCTTCTCCAAAAGCATTCCAGTTGGACTTTTTAAAATTAAATTTCTGCGTTTTTATTGTAGTGAAGATATTCTACATCTACATATATTCTCTGCAATTCACAAAATTGTGGGTGGCAGAGGGTGCACAGCACCAAAGCTAATCCCTTTGCTTTGCATTACAATCCCTAATGGTACGAGGGAAAAAGAATTCATATAGAATCAGTCGGCTCTTTATTTCTATAATTTTATCTTTCCTGTCCTTCCGACTCAAATAGGTTGGGTGGAAGAAATATTTCACTACACTCGAAAGGGAAAGGGAATACGGATGTTTACCAATAGTTTAAACCAAACGTGTATCGTCTATCTACCAGAGACTCCCAGCCTAGTCAACTAATCAGTTCTGTGACATTCATATATATTGGCCACAGCATCCTCACAGATGATAGTTGTACTGCAGCAAGCGGTCACGAATCGAGCGGACCTTCTCTATACTTACGATCAACCCCTTACGAAACGGTCCCAAATGGCACAACAATATTTTTTTTTTACGGCTTTACGCCTCGTCGACGGCTAAGGTCATTAGAGGCGGGATGGATTGGGAACAAGAAACGGGAAGGAATTCAGCCATGGCCTTTTTGAAGGAAGCATCCCGGCATTCGAACCCCCGTCCTCCCGAATGCGAGACAGAACGTTAACCGTTCACCCACCAAGCTCGGTGGGCACAACAATAGCCAAATGTGGACGCACAAGGGATTTGTACGCTATCTCGTTTGTTTGTTCATTACAATTTTCAAGATTCGACCCATGAATCGCAGCCTAGAATTTGCTCTACCTACTAACGAATAATGTGTATGTCCCATTCATGTTCCTTTGTACAGTTACTCCCAAATATTTCATAGAATCTACCATATCTATAAACTGTATTGTTTTACTCGTATTTCTGAACGTTGGATTCTTTTTGTTAGTTATGCTCATTGTCTTGCACTTTTTACAATTTAGAGTAAGTTGCCACTCAGTGCACCAAGCCACAATAACATCCAGATCGCGCTGAATTTCTAAGCAATCGGCCAAATTTCTTACTTCCGTATAAATAACCGCATCATCAGCAGTCGAGCAACCGCCGCCGTGAGCAGCAGACGTCGACTTTCTTGTGTTTTAATCTAAAGTGTGCTAGTTAGACTTTGTTTTTATCTTTGAATTTTCTGTGTAGGCAGTGAGTCAGCAGTCGAGCAACCGCCGCCGTGAGCAGCAGTCATCGACTTTCTTGTGTTTTAATCTAAAGTGTGCAAGATAGACTTTGTTTTTATCTTTGAATTTTCTGTGTAGGCAGTGAGTCAGCAGTCGAGCAACCGTAGCAGCAGTAGCCAACTTCTGTGTGTGATTTGAATTGTGCTAGTTTTTGTCGTTATCTTTGTATATTGCCTGTTTATGTAGTGTGCCAGTCAGTTGAGCCTCCGCAGCCGTAGCCAACTTTTGTGTGTGATTTGA
The DNA here is from genome assembly GCA_031002005.1 of Vandiemenella viatica. Taxonomy (NCBI): domain Eukaryota; kingdom Metazoa; phylum Arthropoda; class Insecta; order Orthoptera; family Morabidae; genus Vandiemenella; species Vandiemenella viatica. The sequence continues at coordinate 10,449,487 of JARYHS010009186.1, read as the reverse complement.
ATTGTGCTAGTTTTTGTCGTTATCTTTGTATATTTCCTGTTTAGGTAGTGTGCCAGTCAGTTGAGCCTCGCAGCCGTAGCAGCAGTAGCCACGAGCCTTAGCAGCCGTTAGTAGCGGTCGCCGATTTTTGTGTATTCATTTGTAGTTCGGTTTTTGTCTGTTTCAGGTGGACATGGCTTGTGCAAAGTGTTCTGGTAGGCGTCTGGTTCTCGAGGAGATTCTTAATACTATGGCGTCTCCTTCAAGCGCAGGTATGGAGCATCCTAGACGAGGAGCGGCAGTGCGTCGAAGAAATTCCGCAGCCAACTGCAGTGGAACCGGCAAGTTTTGATTTTCAGGTTCCAGTTGCAGAAAACGTCTGGCATCGTGTTGATCGGAGAAAGGCGTCGAAATTCCCAATTAGCCGAAGGGAAAATGATACCTTGCCCCTAAGTAACGCGTTTTCTGTGTTGCAGGAAGTTGTAGATTCAAGCGCGAATGGCCCAGAAGAGCAGCAGGGAAGATTTACCCGCAGACCCCGAGCCTTGCCAGGAAAAGGTTTACTGGTCATTGGCAGCTCCAACGTGCGACGGCTGGAGAAACCGCTACGGGAATTAGCCACGAAGAACGGTGCAGATCCTCATACTAACGTTCATTCCGTTTCTCTTTCAGGAGCAACCGTACCAACGTGTCATCGAGGCCATTCCAAAAGCGATTAGGGAATCGAACTGCCGTCAGTTAAGAGTAGCTGCGCACGTCGGCACTAATGACTCGTGTCGTGTTTCTGTTCCAGATATAGTTAAATCCATGGACAAGTTGGGCCGAAAGGCGTATGAAGCCGCCCGGGAAAATTCAGTTTCATTACAGTTCTCAATTTGCAGTGTGGTGCCGCGTGTCGATTGTGGGGAGGCTGTGTGGTGGAAGATCTTTAATTTAAATAGTAATTTGCAGGAGCTGTGTCGCAAAAACAACTGGGGCTTCGTCGACCTTCGTCCGATGATAGCTGCCAGCTGGGACGCATTTGACAGGTCGGGCGTCCACTACACACCTAGAATGGCGTCCAAGGTGGCTGCTAAAATTTGGAACTGCCTTGATATGAATTATTTTTAGGAACAGCGTGAGGCCCGAGGATCCTTCATTTCACCGAAGAGGATGTGCTAATAACATAGAAGCTGGTCCCGGTAGGGATGGCGCGAATAATTTTAATATTACAGCTCCAATTACTTCACCCGTTTACCGTCAGAGTGCGAGTATGAAATATGCTATTTTAGACTTCACAAATAACAATACGAAGCAGCTAAGGATAATGGTACTAAATTGTCGGAGTATTAGAGGGAAAGTAGCGGATTTTCACGCCTCAGTTGCGACTAATGATGTCGATATAATACTTGGAACCGAGAGCTGGTTGACGCCTGAAGTTGAATCTAGCGAAGTATTTGGCCCTCATTTCAATGTTTTTCGGAAGGACAGAACTGTCTCAATGGGCGGGGGTGTGTTCGTGGCCGTAAGTAAAACCGTTAATTGCTCTGTCGTAACTGAAACGGAAAATTTTTGCGAGTTAATATGGGTCAAGGTAAAAATTGGCAAAATTTAAAGTTCATACTCGGGTCATTTTATCGACCTCCGGATTCTGATTTAGCTAACGCGGAATACTTCAGGAGTCGCTTAATAACATTTACAAAAAATTTCAAGGACACTATATTGATCGTGGGTGGTGACTTTAACCTACCGTCGGTTAGGTGGGACACATACACGTTCAGGTTGGGTGGAAGAGATAGGTTAATAACCGAAACGTTCCTAGAATCATTTGCAGAAAGATCTCTTGAACAGATGGTCGAAGAGCCAACACGGTGCGACAAAGATTCCTCGTCCATTCTGGATCTTTTTCTAATTAGCAATCCTGATATTGTAGATAAAGTTTGTATAGAAGACGGTATAAGTGATCACAAGGCGGTTGTGGTAACGTTAAACTCCTAGTCTGAGTCTGAAGCATGACAAAGAGAAACTCGTGTTTTGCTTCGATAAGGCAAACGATGCGGGTATGGTTGATCACTTTGCGAAGAATTTTGAAACGTACACGCTAAATACAAATGTTGAGGAACTTTGGTTTAATTTAAAAGAACTAATATGGACCGGTTTAAACCAGTTTGTTCCTAAGAAGTGTATTAAGGTCAGTAATAACTTCCCTTGGTTCAATAGGGAAGTGAAACGTTTGCTCAGGAGGCAAAGGCGTTTACATGCCGCGGTGAAAAAATCGGGGGACTCATCTAATCGTGCTAAATTAGTCCAGTTGCGTGCGGAAGTGCGTAAGGCAATGCGCGATAAGAGTTTAAAGAATTCCAAGCCAGGAATTTATCCGAAGATCTGATTACTAATCCAAAAAAGTTCTGGTCGTATATCAAAGTAATAAGAGGCTCTAGTAAGGTTATGCCGTCGCTGATTAAAGAAAATGGTGAATTATCAGAAACAAGCGTAGAGAAAGCAGAAATTTTGAATGATATATTTAAAAAGGCTTTCACGATAGAAAACTCAGAGGAGATACCGATATTTAACAATCGTACCGACAAAATTATGAATGATCTCGCTTCTTGATGTCGAGGGAATAACTAAACTGCTTATGAATGTAAAAACCAATAAGGCTCCCGGACCAGACGGTATTCCTACAAGATTCTACTCAAGATACGCAAAGGAAATTGCACCGTATTTGATGAAATTGTATACCGTCTCTCTGGATCAAGGAAAAATACCAGCCGAATGGAAGACCGCTATCGTAACTCCAGTGTTTAAAAATGGGAATGTTAATGATCCTCAGAATTATAGGCCGATCTCGTTAACTTCAATATTTTGCAGGATTTTAGAACATATCATCTATTCGAATGTCATGCGGTTCTTGGATGAAGGTGAGCTTTTAAATCCAAATCAACATGGATTCAGAAAAGGCCGATGCTGCGAAACACAACTTGCACTTCTAATTCACGACTTGTGCCGAATTATAGATGAGCAATCCCAGGTTGATTTGGTTCTATTAGACTTTAAAAAAGCTTTCGACACTGTGCCTCACACTAGGTTACTTAGGAAACTTCGCGGTTACTGGCATATCTAGACAAATATGCGACTGGGTTGCAGACTTCCTGAAGGGCAGAACACAGTGTGTAGTTCTCGACGGTGAGCGTTCATCACTTACTGAAGTGGGGTCTGGAGTTCCCCAGGGAAGCGTGTTAGGGCCTCTGTTGTTTCTCATATACATCAATGATCTATGCGACATAATAGGGGGAATGAAAAGATTATTTGCCGATGATGCTATAATTTATCGCGAAATCAAAACCCTGGACGACTGCGCTTTGTTACAAGACGATATTACGAAAATAATTGCGTGGTGTAAAGATTGGCAGTTGGAGTTAAACGCTAAAAAGTGCTAAGTCATGCGTGTGAGTAAAAAGGTGACACCATTTAATTATGAATATACGATTAATGACACTGTCCTTAGAACGGTAGATTCCGCTAAATACCTAGGGGTAACAATTCGTAATAATTTGTCGTGGAATGAGCATATTGAGAATGTAATGGGGAAAGCAAATCGTATACTCCGATTTCTAGGTCGTAATTTAAATCAATGCACTCAGGAAGTTAAATCGATTGTATACAAGTCACTAGTACGTCCTCACTTAGAGTATTGTTGTTCTGTATGGGGTCCCCATCAAAAGGGGTTAATGGAGGCTTTAGAGAAGGTCCAAAGAAGAGCCGCCCGATTCGTGACAGGTATATATAGTTGGAGGGAAAGCGTAAGTGCGATGTTGAAGGAGTTAGGTTGGGAAGACCTGGAACACCGAAGGCGTTGCTCTCGACGGAAGCTAATTGAAAAATTCACGACAGATGTATTTCGGAATGACAGTCAGCAAATATTGCTACCAGCAACATTCATATCTCGAAATGACCGTGAAAATAAGATAAGAGAAATCAGGGCCAGAACCGATTCATTTCTGTACTCATTTTTCCCACGAGCGATTAGGGAATGGAATAGAAAGTATTTACCGGGCGAGTAAACTTAAAATCCGACAGGAGTAGCTTTCGATAAAGCACTCCAGCCATCCTGATCTGGGTTTTCCATGGTTTTCCCAGATCACTCCACGCGAATGCGGGGATGGTTCCTCACAATAGCCCATGGGCGCCTCCTGCCATATCCCTTATAACCCTTCCAAACCATAACCCTTCTCGATAGGTGCTATGCACCCTCCGCCACACACTTATAGTGAATCGCGGAGTAATAATAATAATAATAATAAAATAACCGCATCATCATCAAACAATCTAAATAGGCTTTTCACTTAGTCCGAGATCGTTATAAAAATTAATAAAAGAAGTGGTCCTATTACACTTCCTTGAGGTACACCCAATGTAACATCTAGATTAGAAGAACTTTCTCCTTCAACGACGACATACTGCGACCGACCAGTTAGAAAATCCTTTATCCATTCACAAAGCTGATCCGATATACCGTACGCTCGAAGCATCGCTAAAAGGCGGTTGTGTGGCACAGAGTCAAAAGCTCTCTGGAAATCTAAAAAATTGCATCTACTTGTTAACCTGCATCAATACCTTTCATTTCGTCGTGTGTAAATGGGGCCAGCTGTGTTTCACATGATCTTTTCTTCCGAAATCCGTGTTGATTTGTTGTAAGCAAATTATTATCACCTAGAAAGTTCATAATGTTCGAGCATATAATATGCTCCATAACTCTAATTCGCCGGGAAACGCAACCCACTGTTAGCGCTAGAAGGAAGAAACTGCTCCCGGCGAGCGAGCGGTCAGCTTCGGGCATTGTTCGACCGTCGGCCGCGGACTATTTCATAATAATTACGCTTCATAAACTTGTATGTGCTAAGCATTTAAATGTGACGTAATTCATTAGCTTAACTTATAAAAGATGCTGGAAGTGTTGACCCTCTTGTGTAATTCACATTTCACATCTGAACATATTTCGAGACACACGCTGCCCTAACTGACTTAATGATTTTTTGGGTGACTGTTCCAGTCGAAAAGCGATATCGTCAATTTTCTCCTCTGTGAGAATACGGTTGACCGACAGTCTCTTTTTTTAAAAAAATGAACCCGTTTCTCTTACTTTTTTAACCAGACGCAGAATTGTTGATTTATCTGGCAGTAAAGCGCCAGGAAATTGGCGACGAAATTTACTGCGACACTTTTTAAACGAATTCTTCTTCACATATTTTATCGTAGAGAAATATTCTTTGTTGCAAACTGTAACGTACCATAATTTTACTCACACTCAAACACGGTACAGATTAGTAAGAGTATGAAGCCCCAAACCAACCAAACCGGAAAGACACGTTTATTCACAACACTGATTAATAAGAGACTGAAGTCACAAACTAGCTACAATGCAAAGAAACCGTTCTTAACAATGTAAGTGTCCAAATTATACTGTGCCACTGCACTGTTGGGGCAGCGGAGGTGTTAAACAGTGCGGTGATTCACGGTGCGGTGTGGCGGCAGTTGCTGGCTCCACTGACCGAGCAAGTTGCCGACGGCAACAGACTGAGAGGGTAGCGTTTTCCGGCGAACGCCCTGTACAAACAGATATTATAGATATGGGACGATAGCTTCCAGGATCACTTCGATTATCTTTCTTGAAAATCGGAGTTACATGCTCGATTTTTCAGTCTGAAGGTACTTTTCGCTCTTCTAATGATTTACTGAATATATTAGACAGAAATGGCCCCATTTCCGCCGCATACTATGAAAATACTCTTACTGGAATTCAATCCGGGACCGGTGCTTTCCCCCACTTCAGGAGCTCTAATTGCTTAATGATACCTGCAGTATCCATTCGTAATGATTCCATCACCGACTCGCCACGGCGTGGGAAAACGGGAATACTATCCTTATTTTCATTTTTAACTGAATTTTTGAATTCAGTATTTAATACGTTAGCTTTATTAACCTCGGAACCTTCACGAATTAGTGCTGGAATATTGCTGTTGGTACAATTAACTTTTCGTATATACGACCAAAATTTCTTTGGTTTTTCTGTGAGACTCTTAAAGAAAGAGTTGGAATGAAACTCGTTGAAGGCCTCGCGCATTACATTCTTAATACGTCCTCTTAACTCAGCTAAGGTATCTAAATCGCTGATATACCCCATCCTTCTTGAGCGTACGTCTATTTTCCTTTCTTTTTTGAGTAATATTTTGATTTCACATGTGTACCACTGCTGATCATTCTCCCCCTTTATCGTCCACTTCGGTATATATATTTCCATACCTTCCCTGACTATATGTATAAATCGATGCCACATCTCTTCAACGGTGTCCTTTGTTGACTTGATGTTACGGTAATTATTCCTCAGGTAGGTTCTAAAACAATCCTTTGAGGCCTTACTGAATCTGTATACAATCCGCACCGCTTTGTGATCGCTTATTCCTGAGGTCGTTGAAATGTCGGTGAATAATTCTGGCCTGTTGGTAACCAGCAAATCTAAAATGTTTTCGCTACCGTTATGACACCGCGTAGGTTCATTAACTAGCTGCTCGAGATTATTATCTGACAACAGCTCGATAACTACTTCAGAAGCTGCCTTATCCCTGCTACCTGTGATGTGAACGTAATTACGCCAGTCAATATAAGGCAGATTGAAGTCGCCTCCTAGAATCGTAGCATGATCCTTAAAACGGCCAGCTATACTATTTACATTATTTCTTAACTCCTCGGCGATAGCTGTGTCAGAATCGGGTGGACGGTAGAAGGCGCCTATGATGAGTTTTGACCCAGCAATGTTGAGTTTAATCCTTATGATTTCACAGATCGTATCGACGTCTATTTCATTACATGGTAGAAATTTACTCGCAGCTATAAATACCCCACCTCCATGAGAATGTAATCTGTCTTTATGAAAAACGTTCACGCATTCATTAAAAGTTTCGGCGGAACTTATTTCCGGTTTCAGCCAACTTTATGTACCGATAACGATATCCGCTTCTGTACTACAAATAACGCTTTCAAGTTCCGCTTGTTTGTTACAAACGCTTCTTTTACGTTTCTCCTACATTCCGGTGTTGCATCTGATTGGGTTGCCCGTAACTGTATTTCGTGTTTCGGGTCTTCCTCCCTCAGCCTAAAAAACCACCCAGTGCATTCCACACGGCCCCTGCCACCCGTGTAGCCGATTCACGTGTGTAGTGAACATCTGACCTATTAAGGGGAACCCTACAAGACCCGACCCTATGGCGGAAATTAAGAAATCTGAGGCCAATATTATCACAGAAACGTCGTAGTCTCTGGTTCAGCCCCTCAATACGGCTCTGAACCAGAGGTCCACAATCAACTCTGTCTACGATGCTACAGATGGTTAGCTCTGCCGATATCTTGCGGCCACTGGCCACAGAGTTCACCCTTTCAGCCAGCCGCCGGAAGGAAGAGAGGATAACCTCCGACCCAAACGACACGCATCATTGGTGCCGACATGAGCCACAATCTGTAGTTGGCTACACCCCGTCCTTTCTATGGCATCCGGGATGGCCTGTTCCACATCTCGGATCAGGCCACCCGGAATACATACTGTATGGACGTTGGATTTCTTCCCGAGTAATCCGCCATTTCCCTAATCAGCCCAATCAGGCGATGTTGAGTTTTTAGTATAATCTGGTGTCAATTTTAACACAACAGACAGATAACAGCTGTCAAGGTTATAGACTTTCCGCCAAGCACTGCTGTTGAAAGAATGGCACAGTTTTTGCGTCATAGACCAGGGATAGTCTACTTCATTCCGCCCAGTCCTCGTCACCTGGGCCGCCTTCATTTGTTCAATCATATTCCCGTGAGGTGGAGTGGCTGTTAAAGTGAGGAGAACTAGAAACCAGGAAGTGTATCGCAGCTTGCCTCTTAGATTCGTCATCTCCCCCTTAGAAGAATGTACAATAATGCTATATTATTTTTGTTAATAACTAATGCAATTGAAAACTAACAATTCCTTTACCAAAATTTTCAACGTATTTAATTAAAATGTATTATTTTTTATGAAAAACATCAATAATGTATCCATTTCAATTACTTATATTTTCAAGAATAATAAATACCTAATTCGTGACATAGTTTTGTAATCAAGGACATCTCTACTGACGAAACACGTTCAGAGTTAAGTTGTTGATGTTTTCTCTTCAGTCTGCCGTACACGGAGGCCGTCCTGCGGGAGACCATGCGGTTCCGGTCACTGACTCCCGTCTCAGTGCCTCACAGAGCCGTGGAGGACACGAAGCTCGCTGGTTACGACGTGCCCAAGGTAAGCACAGACCACACATCCTGCGTTGTCTTCTCGTGATTTGTTTGCACAGGGTGAACATAAGACAAAAAACTTTAATGGAATCATATAATTTGACATGGGCAACACATTCTTTCTGCACAAGACATTTTTTCTCCCCTGAGAATCAAGCTTTTAAAAACATCATTTACTGCATTATATCAATGGCTGATAACAGGAAATTTATTTAAATCGGCGGACAATTTTAATCATAAATCTTTGTAAAAAAAATTATTTTTTTTCTAAACATTATGAATCTATATTAACAGTGATAGTTTCTTATTTCTTCACCAATTGTTTCATTTCTCCATTGTCGGCATGAACATGGGACAGCCGATTCATCGAATCTAGCGCTTAATATGTCCACTGTTGTCAAACAAATATAACGGAGTTGCACTTTGAAATACATAGTAGAGAAAAGTTAAACAACCTAAAAATATTTTCTTTTTTTCTCACGACCGCTACGCTATCTAAATATTTTGGTAATTCCGTACTTTCTCTGAACTATCTATGTTCCCCTTTTGTCTACAATACAAAACAAACCTTTTCAAACTGTACAGCAAAGTTAAGAGTTTTTTGTCCAATAATTGCAATTATTTAAAACCAGTCCTTCTAATTTTGTATAGAATTATTTGAATCTTGGATTAGTATTACTATGTAGCAAATCATGAACACTACGATGCAATACGATGTTAACAGGGATTTAATTATAGATGAAGTATAATCACTATTACTTTGCTCTGTAAATCAGTTTTAGAAAGTGAAAACAGGTAACGGTCCTTCGGTGTTTATTATTTTCTTTTAAAAAAAATACATTTACAACATACTGGCCAGTCCAATAACTTACGATTTTCTTTTTATTTGACAAACACAAACGAAGACAAACTACTTCCATACGTTTGAATACGGAAGTAAACACTTCACTACTTAACTATCTACAATTCCACAACAACATCAATCCCGGCAACTGCCGCCACAACTGTCAGCGCAGATAAAACATAAAAACAGGGTGGTTAACATGTCGCCCTGACACCAGGCGACTTCTAAATCGCCTCCAACGAGAGTTGAAGGCTGCGCAACAAGAACACAGAAACAGGGAGTGGTCAGCGCGTCTGCCCTCCCTCAACATAAATGATGGTAACCTCTGGGATGAGACAAGGCGCTTCACGAAAAAGCATGCCAGACTTCCTCCTCTCCATGGTGAAAGGTGCTTAGTATTCAGCAATGCAGACAAAGCCAACGCACTGGCAGATCACTTTGAAAAACAATTCAGGCCAGCTCAAAACTACGACGAAGAAGAATCTGCCGCTATCCGGAAAAGGTTAGCTCGTTTTGTAGCTGCTCAAGGAGATGGATATAGGATTGATGAAATCCCTGCTGAAGAAGTCCGACGCACCCTAAGTCAACTGCATCCCAGAAAGGCCCCCGGCTACGATACTCCGGGCTTCCAGCTGCTAAAGAATCTTCCGCAAGAGGCTGTGGAACATGTAACTGACATCTTCAACGTAATACTTAGCAGCCAACATTATCCTAGATGCTGGAAGCAAGCAATAGTAATCGCCGTGCCAAAACCGGGAAAGGACGTCTTATTCACCCAGAACTATCGCCCCATAAGTCTGCTTTCTTCACTCAGTAAGGTCTTCGAGAGACTCCTGCACCGACGACTGGAAGCACGTACTCAGAGAGAATACATAATACTGGATCTCCAATTTGGATTTCAGAAGAAGCACTCTGCTACTCAGCAGATCACCCGTATGGTTGAAAGAGCCAGGACAACCTACAACTATCACAGCTATTGTACACTAGTGCTGCTCGATGTAGCACGGGCATTTGATTCTGTCTAGCACAGTGGCCTCCTATACAAGCTTTATGAGCAGAGACTCCCCGGCCCACTTGCTATATCTCAGGCATATCTTTCCGAGTGAGAGTAGGTAACGATCTAACATCACGTCGCCCTATTAATGCGGGAGCACCTCAAGGGTCGGTACTAGGACTGGTCTTATACAATCTTTACACAGCTGATATACCAGCTCCAGCAACGGTCCGTACCGCTCTCTAATTGGATGATACAGCTTTCTTCACTGCACACGGGTGCAAAGCTGCTGCCATTCTGCGACTACAAGAGGTCCTACAGCAAACCGAAGCCTGAGCCGGACTATGGAGAATCACGGCAAAAACCGAAGCCATTATGCTGACGAGGCACCTGGGGAAGCGCGATCGTCGGTGGAACCGCACCATGAACTTACGCCTCAACGGAGAAGGTATCGAGTCGTCTGCCACTGTTAAATACCTCGGTGTTACTATAGATTCCCAACTAACCTGGAAACATCACATCGAGGACACACGAAGAAAAATCGCAGGAACTGTACCCGATTCTCAACCGGGCCAGCTCATTGGCAGCCAAAACCGGAGTCAGTATTTACTGCAGCCTGGTTTGGCCGGTAATTCACTATGCATGCCCGGTGTGGGGTTACGCATCAAAAACTATGCTGGGTCGACTGCAGACAATGCAAAATAGAGCGCTTAAGAGGACACTACATGTGCCGAATCTGTTTCCAACTGCTAACCTGCATGAAGCCACAGGGTCCCGCTGCTCCAAAAAAGAATATTGGAGGTTACCAAATCTTTCTATAGAGCATCAAGAAAATCCAGAAACCCGCTAATTCCAACCTCGGCCAGTACAACAATACTTACTACAAACACAAAAGACCATTGTCCATTCTAAGCAGCAACTGAAACCAACTATGAGCACAATGAAGACAAACCCACAGTAAAGCCACTTAACTTGTAAGTCTGAAGGAAATGTCCATCGACAAAACCTTCGCTTCTACTGCTAGCAAATGAAAGCAGAAATTCTCACGGGCGGAACAGTTGAGAGTCGGTTGTCTCCGCAGGGCAGCCAACCCCAACATCGTGAAAACCTCAAAAGTCACTAGACAGAACGGCTTCAGCTGTTTTGACATCTGAATCATTTACTTTAGCCATTCTATACTATTATATTTAAAATTTTATCTAGAGTAGACAAGCTAGTTATGTATAAACATTTTATTGACATAATCTTACCATTATTTAGTGATACTTTTCTAACCGATCTCTCATTCATAATACGGATTCAGGGCTTCAACATTACATAGACCTTTACATTTATCACGCTCTGGATCTACTAGCTGGTAGGATTTAATTCGTACTATAGAAACTATCTTGAAAGGGTCTTCAAACAAGCGATTAAACTTACGAATATCTTGACGGAGAGCTGACGTTTTACTATGGATTTCAACTAACACCAAATCCCTAACTTTATACTCCGTACAACTTTCACACTCATCATGTTTCCTTTTTCTCCTCGTTGCCTTCTCCTTTATATTTTTAAAAGTTAAAGCTGCCTTTTCTTCTTAACTAAAACTATTTCTTTTTGAAAACTAACACATTATTTTATTAGCCTGTCAGCCGGTTTGATAAACATTATTTCTATAGTGGTTATATCAGTTGTATCACATTTGGAATATGTACCTTCAGTATCCTTTGATACTATTAAATCAAAATGAACTATTTCATATTGTTGTGTTTTTGCGGTTCTTTTCTTTCGATTCATTTATTTATTTAAAAATTCATCTAATACATACTGGTCACATGGAATCTATCTACATAGAGCTCCATTAAGCCTGTAATATACAGATACAATATATATAGTTCATTTATCTTTCGTTGACATGGAACAGGCCATTTGCTTCTGCGATTCAGATAAATGATTCACTTGCAGTAGAGAGACCAAAAAAAAATCCGTCCGGATGCTCATAAAAATAAATTCAAGCACACAGAAGACAAGATGCGAGAGCAAACAAAGTAGTCTTTCGTTTTGAGTTTCAAATCAAACACCCTGAAACAACGTAAACTGAAAGCGTCTTTCACAAGAGCCCTCTGCAATCTATCTGTAAATAGGACACCCGGATCAACTACTCCAGCGCTCCTAGAAACGAGAAACGGCTCGTTTTTTTTTTTTTTTTTTTTTTTTTTTAACTGCTTTACGTCTCTCAACAGCGAGGTCTTTAGAGACGGGAAAGGATGGGGGGCAAGGATGGGGGCTAGGAATGGGAAGGAATTCGGCCCTGGCCTTTTTTGAAGGAAGCATCCCGGCATTTGCCTGGAGTGATTTGGGAAACCATGGAAAACCCAAATCTGGATGCCCGGACGGGAATCGAACCGCCGTCCTCCCAAATGCGAGGCGAGAACGCTATCCATTACACCGCCATGCTCGGTGAAACGGCTCGTGATCTACCTGTTGAACATTAATAGATTTGTTTCTCCATATAGCGTGAACAGCCCCTCTTAACAATCTCGCAGAGATATAAATTCTCACTAAGATTTTACAGTTCGGGTATACATGCACATGGGATATGTCAATAGTGCAGTCGATTCGGTAAGCAACGAGCTCGCGGTGTACTAGGCGCCGTGCCGTCAGAAATGACTTAACTCTAAAGACTCCGAATTAGGAGAGTAGTTTGTTATGTACCAGACTGACGTTGTGAAGGTAAGCTGTGGATTTTTAATACCTAATTCCAAATAATTTTAAATCCTTTCTGTCTTTCAGGAAAAGAGTTCAACATTGTAATTTATTCCAAGTCGTAAATCCCATACCTACAAAAAAAAAAAAAAAATATTCGTGGTCCCCTCTTCCCTTTCGCGTACTACTCTCATTTCTCATCCAAGCGTCTTCGCCAGTGTTTACATTTGTGATACTCTCTTCATTGCCTCCTGTCTTCCAATCCAGCTCCTTTATCATATCAGTCACTGAGTGTGTTTTGCGGTGATTTTCGCAAACAAAGATTTTTAAAGTTTTCTTATCAGCTTCCCAATTCAGTTTGTTATGACGTATGATGCCAGTATATTTATATTTAAGGTATTCAGAAAGCAATTTCTTCTCCGTTTTATAAAAATAAACATTTTTTAATTTTTCTACCTGTGCACCTAACAAGTTTAAATTCTTGGTATTTGTCTTTATTCCGTTTCTAATTACACATATCGATATTGTGTCCACTATTCACAATCCTCTTATACGACTTTGTCATATCAAAGCAACCTAACCTTTAACTGTATGGTATATCACCAACACATTCATTCATTAGAACAACGAACACCAATCGTCCAAATATAATACCCGATGCCTCTCCTTTTCAAACTTCTATCTCTTTTGATACAGCATGGCTTCCTATATTAAAGAATTCCTGTAGCCATCATAGACACTTTCTCATCAACCCCAACGTTTTTTACCTTATAAAACACCATTTTATGGCTATACTACCAACTTATTTTCCCTTGTCTATCTCATCACAAATATCTCGTAATCGTAACTGAGATTCACTTTCATACCCTATCCTAAGCTCATGCTGGTCAATTACAAATCAATTCCTTTTCCAACAGATATTTCTGATGCGGTTGGTTGAATATCAAAATCTCCACTGATCTGTCTGCCACTCAAGTATAACTGGCCTACAATGTTTAACACTGTTGATCTCCTCTCCTTGATGGACTGGTACTGCTCTGGAACTTATCTAGTCCTCTTGTAAGCAACATGTCTCCATACTCCATCTTAATAATATTTGAAGGAATGACACAATGGCTTATCCTCGTATCTATGACTATTATCCACACCAGCCCCTATTACGGTTCGTTAGTTTCCCTGTTTCCCTCGTAAAATCATTCGGATCTATTTCAATTTTCTTATCCTGCTTATTTTTGCTTATGTCGAGAAATTCTTGATCTGATTTTTCACACACCAATCCCGAATAATGTATCAGATGACCTTTTCATTTGACTCTGGTATCTTGCTTTTGGGTAACGTACGAGACTTTTTGTCTACGTTTCCGTAGTAGTCCATGGATTAGATAAGACATAATACGACTGCAGCCAATCGTCAGGTTAATCTCTGTGGTCTGCGACCTTCGTAATAAAGGTCTTTACTACATCTGTAAATGCAGAAGCAACTTGCCGGCGTGCTCATAAGTTCCATTCAGAGTCTCATTAGAGTGAGGTTATCATCAGTATTAGTGTCTTGTGTTTGTTTAATAATGAGCCACCACAGAAATACATCATATCCTTTCGCCATTAAGAAGAGTTCGTGTTCAAAACAAATTTCAGGTATATAGCGACGCACGCTCGCATTTTGCAACTGCGTATTTAAATACATTAAAAATGCAAACCATCTGATGAGCATTTTGCTCGAAACCGGTAATGGTTAAATAAACATAATAAAAAACTGTGACTGGATGCTACTTTCAATATCAACCCAAATTTGATATCACAGTCGAGGATTTCCACCAATCCATAATGGACAAAATATTATAACTTCGTAATTTTTTTAAACATGAATAGTGCTTTTTATGACCTATTTTGGTAAGATGTTAATGAATGACTGCCACTTCATACTATTTGTGCACCGCAATTCCCATAGGAACTGGCACTCGGTCGAACTCGGGTTTGAAGTCCCACTCGGCAATCCAGATTTCGGTTTTCCAAAATCACTCCAGGCGGATGCTGGATGCCACGACAATTGTTTCAAACTGCTGTGGTTGAATTCTGTATTTTAGCCTGCTCCCCTCTCCAGCTTCTCCCAGCTTTAATAATCTCTGAGTAAATTGGCAAAAAAAAGAAATATTCCAGAAAATTGATGCAAGCAACAATAAAATAACTTCTGTTGGGATGTAACTCAAGTGTTCATCTCATTTTATTTGAATTTCAGTAGTATTTCACTAAAAATAATCTTTTTATGGAACCAGCATTTCGATCGCTGTTGAGTCCTGTGTAAGAATAACCTTTTTTTTACCGGTAGAGTAAGCTGCAGCACTAATTTCTTACAAGAAATGTGTGAAAGCCTTTCCGCAGGTAAAAAAATTAACCTTATTTTCCTTTACTTCAAGGTAGTTTTCAATATAAAATAGACGGAATTTCAAGTAAATGATTCTTTTTTCTGAGGCTAAGCTGATGTTTTCTTAATAAATGACATAGTTTTAACTTTCTCACAATTTGTTTCAAACAAAAGTTATCAGTATAGATGAACAGCGACTGTCTTGTGAAATAATCCCTCACAACCTGGCTCATAACACGCGAACTAGGCAGGTGCATACAGATATAGATATTAAACATCTCGAAACGAAAAAGTAGCATTTGCAAACAGCATTCTTTCTCCAGCCATTTATGGTTTAACAACCAGTTTGCCCCTGAAAAACGAATATCGTAACCCGTCAAAAGTGGAATTCGCCTGAAGTGATTTCTGGAAACGAAAGAGATCCGAAAGCTGGATAACCCGAAAGCGATTCGATCCTGCGTCTCCCCGAATGCGAAGCCAGAGCGTTACCGCGCAGCGTCCATGCTTGGTGCTGTACAGATGAAAAGTCAATTTAATATTAATAATAATATTTAATTAAATTGCATAGGAGTGCATGCACCGGTGGCAATATTCCTACACAATCTCCCCCCTTTCCTGCACCTTCCTAAATTTGCTGTCTACAAATTTTAAATTTAAATTCTTTCAACGTTTTTGTTACATTATTCATCATTTCTCCCGACAACTTATTCCAATCCCTGACACCCTTACCTAAAAAAGAGAATCTTACCACACCCTTGTGCCTGAAATGGAATACCAGCTTGTGCTCATGGTCATTTTTTACCCTCCCATGCATTACTTTTCATTCTTGCACCAATTACCATCACTCATCATCAATATACACCTTGTTCCCTCCTATGACCCTCTTCACCCTCCTCCTGTCTTGCAATGAATCCCATTCCAGCTCTTTTATCATATCTGTTACTGATTACATTCTACGGTAATTTCCAGAAACAAATCTGGTAGCCTCTTTGTGCATCCTCTCCAACTCCTGTATTTGATACGCAAAATGTGGGTCCCATACTACACTACCATATTCAAGCATCTCTGACCAAAGTTCTGTAACCCAATTCCTTTACTTCTCTCGTACATCCCCACATCACCATCTCCAACAAGTGCAGAATTTTGAAACCTATTCCTACCACCTGTTCAGTGTGTGCTGCCCAGATAAGATTATTATCAAATGTAACGCCAAGATATTACATTTCATGTTTCTGAGACAGATGTCACCACTTCACCCATTAGTTCTTATTACGACCTTGTTGGTCCTGAGAAGGACCTTCTGGCTCCTTTTCGTGTATCCTTTGACCGAGAGCTCTATTCAGACAGTTTGTTCTCATCTTATCGCTGTTGCTTTCTTAGCACCACTCAGTGGTCAGATGTAGAGCAATCGAGGATATATGCACGGACGTGAAGCTATTTAGACCCCACTTATTACACAAATAGGGCTGGATCAGTTCTGTAAATTGTGACTGTGGAGACACCTTGCAGACAATCCACCACATCGTTTCTGACTGTCCTCGTGGAGCCTACATAGGAACAATAGCGGAAATACACGTTGGGTCATCAGTGCAATTGACTGTATAAAAACATTAGATCTAGAGATCTAAAATTGTACAAGCTTGTGATATGCATATTCGTCCTCAACTTTTCTATATATCTTGTTGAATGTCACACGATAAACAAAATTACTACAACCTGGGAGTAGGCATAAGATGCTTGGCACCAGCATGGCCGCGCGGCCGTAAAACTATAGCTCTAAATGTGGGCATACCAAAGATGAGTAAAACTCGAGGAAGGCAGCCGACCGCAAAAAGTTGGGAAAAGATGGCGAAAAAGATGTTGTACGACATATTTTTTACCTTTTATTGAAATTTATTTCCTCATTTTTTATTCGTTTCGTATCTTTGCTTAGTTAATATTACAATCGTATTTTAATTTCTGTTGTTTAGTCTTCGTGGTTTGATTCATTGAGATATTAGTTAAGCGATAGTATTCGTCAGTTATTTTGCTTAAAATGAAACCAGCCTAAAGTGCAATGTTTATTAAGAGGACTCCTTGGTGTTTTTTATTTTTTAATAATCAATAGGGAAATGTTAAATTAACTCTCCAATCATATTTATGAATCTATCTTTTATTTTGTAAGAACGAAGCATTTAACGGCACTGTAGGTAAATAAAATGCTCTTGGTCTCCCGGCTGATTCAGAATGTCACTTTTCTTTTGAACGTTTCAAGGGAATCGCACTCTACCCTGCGACCACACTGGCGTAATAATTGCGGGCCGTGCCAACGGTCGAAGACGAAAGCTGAACCTGAGTGATGACGTCATCACATGCTCAACTCAACGCTGCACATTACACAGCTGGGTTTGCCCGTTGTAAGAAACAAGCAGAAGAGACAACAATTTTATCCTGTGCCAGAGATTTAGTGGGACAGCCTAATCTCCGAAGCTATTGTCATAACAGCTGATTGTTTATCAACAGGGTCACTGCATACCAGCTTACAAGTTGGTGTGGTCTGGAACTCGGTGACCAATACGTCGAAACAGCAACGTACAGTAATGGGCAGAAGAGTGTGTAATGTTACGGGATTTTATTTAGGGCTTTAATTGTAGGTCCTGGGACTATTTTCTGGTGTTTTAGGGATTTGTGCAATATTTACGTGGGCCGCGAGGGAAGAAAGGGCACTTTGCTGAGGCGTCAGTCGTATTGCACCATATTCAGAAAGTGGAGAGAATCTACAACTAGTAGTGATATTTTGTGGCTTTCCATCTCCGAGTGTGAACGGGTCTGTATGTTTCGCTTCCAGGAGCAGAAGAGTTGCGAAATCACAGTCTTTAGCTGCAGTGAAATGTTGTTTTTGTTTAGTTTGGTAGCTGAAATCAAATCAACGTTTGATAGGGAGTAAGTGAATTTGGTGGAGTCGTAGGCAAGTCCTTCAGAATGTTTAATAAGGGCTCAGCATATTTCCCTAGAGACCAATAGATCAACATCAGTGTTTTGTTTTCGAAAGGGCGGCGACTGTTTAACGTGTTGTGTAGAGTAACACAAACTTGCAAAGTATTTAGAGACGATTCAGCCATGCTATTTTAATTTTAAATTTGTTTTAGTTTCACTACCAGTAAAACAGAGTTACGAAAACGAGTTTTTTCTCAATTAAGGAGGAGCTTGCTAGGTTGTGCAACAGGATGAAACTGTTTAGGGAATACAGATAGAAGAATATGAATAAATATACGAACCATTTTTAAATTGAGAGTGCTTACGTATAATACTGGAATAATGTTTCCGAACCTGGCAGTTGAGAAAAAAAACTGAAAGAAAATTTTTAAATATCGTGTTTGTTTTTAATTCTTCGTGCGGTGTAATCTTCTGATATTTTGATATAAATATTGGTCGGTGGCGTATTTGGAAAGAAAGGTGAGTTCTGAATATGAGTCTCAGACTATTCTTAAAAAAATGTGTTTTTATTTCTGTATTAATGTTTCGAGTTACAGGAAACTAAAGTTCTCCCTGAATTTAGGGTAAAACGCAGCCGCCGATCCTATTAAGATTAGCTACTCCTTTGAAATACGCCACTGCCTGCAAGCTTTTAAATACATCTTGCAGATTTGAGGGAGAGGACTATTATATAACGTAACTAAATGGCCCGTGCTAAAATTTCGCGAATACATTGAATAGTAAGGTCGGGGGTTTGTAATAGGATGAAAGAAGAGTCACTTCATTTGTTTCAATTGTTTATTTGTTTATATTTAATAGGTACGTAGCAAAAGTTGACGCCAGTAAAGCAGTTTATTAATATCTCTGTACCATTTGCTGCTGCTATGTAGCGTTTTGTCTCTGAACTGTCTCATGCGCGCAACATTCACATTATTACTTTTGCCCGTTTAGAGTCGAATTCAGAAAAATTCCTTTTCTACATATGATGTGAACACGGCGGAGACCTTAATCTTTAAAATGATACCTCATTTATCTATATTGGTAAAATACCAAGGGATATAAGTCACTCGTGACACAAAAATGCATTGTAGAAACATTGATACTTTTACCCTTTAAGGGTAGAATTCCGAAAAATTCCTGTCTTAATATATGACGTCACCAAAGCGGAGATCTTAATCTTTATACCGTTACTGCATTTAATGATTTCAGTTATGTTTACAGGGAGATAAATGGCTCGTGACACAAAAAACAGCATTTCGGAAATATTGACATTTTTGCCCTTTAAGGGTCGAATTCCAAAAGATTTATTTTTTAAAGTATGATGTGACCAAAGTGAACACTATAAGCCTCATTCACAGATTTCGGTTAAGTGTAAAGGGAGATAATGGATTGTTATTTTAAAAAAACACCTTATAGAAATAATATATATGATTGTTGTAATCTCTTAGATTGAGCTTTAGTCTTCCACCGATACCATTGCACCGCCAAAACAATTACTACGCCAGCGCGTTTGCAGTTGGTTGAAAATGTGGGCAGAGATGGAATCCCTCGAAACGTCCCATCAAATTGACATTTATAAGCGACCGAAAGCCCGACAGCATTCTACCTATCACCAACACTGTAACATTAATTACGCATGAACGTCGGTTACTGCCCGTTCTTGAAAATAATATATTCTACACCAAAATGTGGTGGTCAATGAAAGTTAATTTTGTGAATGATAATACTACCACTGCTAGCGGGTTGTCTACAATGTTAAGAGATTTTAATTTCAATAACTAACAAGAATGGTAATGAATCCACACTTTAACCATTTTTCAGGATACTGTAGTCATAACGTGTCTGTGGAGCTTGCACAACGACCCCAAACTCTGGGGAGATCCACAGAACTTCCGGCCTGAGAGGTTCCTCGACGAAGACGGCAAACTGACCAAGAATGATCTTTCTCTGCCCTTCGGAGCGGGTAAGCATTTTAATAGATAAGCTTCAATGTCTAAGTGGAGTATAAATCTTTAAATTTTACATTCCTTGAAAGTGTCTGATTTTTCCAACCGTTGTACGCATTAGTAAAAGACTAGTGAGGCGTAATATATAACTTTCTCATGAATTATTGTATATCAAACTTAAAACATTTTCACTTTTTCATTTTCAATGGACAATGGCCGCAGGCACATGATCGGTTTAAAATAGAAACTTGTGTATGCCATACTCTTTCAAAGTAGACATACGTTTATCGAAATGAAAGCCAACTATCACCACTGAAGGTTTTTTTCTGTTATGATGCCTTACCTCTTAAGTGTTAGCCTCCCGGCAGATATTAAATATGAGATCAGAGACGAAACACATTTTGATTTATCTCATAAACTGTTCCAAGAACCAGTCTCGTACGTGCAAGAAAAATTTACCGTTTACTGTGTATTCAGTCGATGTCTGTTGAAATGATATACTGCATACGGTGAGATGTTCTAATTTCTGTTCCTGCTTACCTACCGGTCTGGTTACGGCTTTCCAGTCTCACTGACTAGGAACGCCTTTGACCTCTCACGCTCGGAACCAACCAAAACGTGCTTAGAATAGTAGTGGTGTGTGTCATTTCCATGCAGAACTCCGCACTTATCTGCTAGCGCCATTAGCTCTATATCAGAAGGATTACTGATTTTGTAAGACTACACTGTGCCATACCACAAGTGAAGATACATGATCGTTATTTCACCATGAAACTTCACTCTGTGATTTACAATCAATTATCTGCACTTACGTGTAAGCCTATATTGCAATATGCTTGGCGAAAGCCAGGTTATAATACTGACATACCAACATCATTATTTGAAACTGTAATTAGTGTGGCTTTTGATTTGGAATGTGACAACGTGGCTTTAGTGAGGTGAGCACATTGCTCTTTTCCACATTGTTTTAACCACTTCATCGAAATCCCGCATCTGCACATTGAGGACTAATATAAGCACTATCAGGTGTGTGGTACTGCTGTATATGCGAGTTTTGAGCTATATTAAGTACTTTAAGCAGAGAGTTTTTGGCATTATTGATTGAAAATGTAATGATCACTGACGTTATTGAATTATGTATAATTACAAGTCGTATTAATATCTTGTTACTTTGTTTCTCTCTGTTAAAATGTTATTTGAGGTAAAACGCAACGTTCTGCATGGAAATGACACACACGATTGTTTTGTCAAAGGTGTCCCAAAGTTAGATCAATGCTGGATCGGTCTGCACCTTTCACCTGATAAACCAAAACTTTAAATAGTTCGCAGAAAGACAGTAACACTCAGAACCATTGCTTGGGTCAGAATCTCCTACAAGCATTAGGAATTCAAAGGGTAAAACTTATGCTCAACACTATAGAGATCTGCGGTTATGCGAGTCCCTTGGTGTCTGTAGCGTGGCGCCACCACACTGGCGCGACGAGGTCAGATCCGATTCCTGACCGTCCTCATTGCGGACGCACATAGCCGAATAGTGGGACGGCACCCAATTTCTTCTTAAAATTTTTTTTGAAGTTCACTAACAAACTAATACAAATGCCACATAGGCTACCAGTGGAAGGCATTAACCAGCTCTCGCGAGGAACCTACTGATAAACACAGTGCTGTAAGTGTTATGCATACACGGGGAAGTGGTTAATTTCTTCTTCTTTCCGATAAGGCATTCTGGGACGACGCTCCAATTTCAATTCTTAATCTTTTGTTGTTATTTCTTATTCCTTTCAATCCAATATTTCTTCATCATTTCACTATGTTCCTTATTTCTCTCCTCAGACCACTGTGAAGCAGATTTATTTCCTATTCTGCCTTGCAATCCTTCCAAATTTCATACCTTCTCTCTAAAGATCTCTCTTTCCATAAGTTCATCTTCTCTTATCATTTTTTTTTTTTTTTTTTTTTTTTGTCATCAGTTTTTCGACTGGTTTGATACAATCCTCCAACCCTCCCTATCTTGTGCTAACCTCTTTATCTCTACATATCCCCTGCAACCCACGACCTCAATTATCTGCTTCATATATTCTAATCTCTGTCTTCCTCTACAGTTATTACCTTCGACCGTTCCCTCCACCAGCAAATTAACTAATCCAGCATGTCTCAATATATGACCAACCAGCCTGTCTCTTCTTTCCCTAAGCTTCTTCCACAAACATCTTTCCTCACCCATCATTTCCAAAACTCGTTCATTTCTTACTTTGTCTGTCCACTTAATTGTCAGCATTCTTCTGTAACACCACGTTTCAAATGCTTCAATTTTCCTTCTTTCCGGTATTCCATGTTTAGCTACAGTAAACTGCTGTGCTCCACACATAGAGTTTTAAAAAGTTTTATTCTAATTCCTAGATCAATATTTGAAACTAAAAGATCTCTCATTTTCATGAAGGCTCTTTTTTTTGTGCTATTCTGCTTTTAACATCATTCTTGCTTCGGCCATCGGTTGTAATGTTGCTTCCTAAGTAACAGAATTCACTTACTTCTCCAATTGCATCCGATCCTATTTTTATATTTACTCTACTAGTATTGGTATAATTTCTGCTACATTTCATCACTTTTGTCTTTCTTTGATTTATAATCAGTCCAAAATCTTCCTTCAGAATTTCGTTCATGCCATTCAATAAATTCTCAATATTCTCAGCCCTCACTGCTAACAAAACAATGTCGTCAGTAAACCGTAGCATACTGATTTTTTCTCCCTGAAAACTTATACCACATGGAAATTTTTCTTTATTGTTTCCTCTACATACAAGTTGAATATTAACGGGGATAGACTACAACCTCGCCCTTTTTGTCTGATGCTTGTCTCTCATGATTCTCTACTTTTATTACAGCCACCTGATGCTTATATAGTTTATAAAGTATTCTTCTATCTCGATACTTTAGACATGACTTCTTTAAAATTTTGAACATCTTGTCCCACCTAACATTATCAAAAGCTTTTTCTAAATCAACAAACGCCATAAAAGTATCTTTGTTTTTCTTGATCCGCCCTTCAAGTATTAATCTTAAAGACAGAATTGCTTCCCTTGTACCGCGATTTTTTCTAAACCAAACTGATCTTCACCTACTATGTCTTCTTCAATCCTTTCCATTCTTCTGTATATTATTCTGGTCAGTAATTTTGAAGCATGTGATGTTAGACTAATGGTGCGATAATTCTTACATTTGTCGGCTTGTGCTTTCTTCGGAAGTGTGAAGTTGATAATTTTATTAAAATCAGTTGGAATTTCTCCTGTTTCATAACTTTTTTATATCAGCTTGAATAACCATTCGATTCCTTCTTCTCTTAGGGATTTGAGAAGTTCTGCAGGGATCTTGTAATAGCCCTCATACCTGAATTTTAAATAGTATTGTATTTAATGAAGTATCTGTAATGAGCTAAAGTTTGCTTGAATATGATCTGGTATGTTTGTTTTGCAATTTCTTGTAAGTCCGTGTATATAGTCTTTATTTTATGAAAGGAAATTATTTAAAGGCCATTTAATATGTTTAAGAACTGAATTACGCAAGAGAATTGCTTAAATGTTTGTAATTCCAAGTGTTAATGCAAGTTGCGATGTCAACAGGACAATTTTCTACAGTTTAAAATGATTTCTGTAAATAATTTTGTAATGATTATGTATTAATTCTGATTGTTTTTAATATGTTTAATTGTTTGAGTAATTGTTAATGTTCGAGGAATATCTGGCGGACGATTTTGAACAATTCCAGAAATTTCGATACAGCCTATATAAAGAAATCGGCAGAAGGACAGTTTTTAGTTTTATAGTTAGTTTACAGTTAGTTGATACAGATTCACTTTGGAAATGCGTCAGTATTATCTGTGGATTGTATCTTTGCATGTAAACAATATCGCTGACTTATTGTTTTTAAAAAAAATAAACAAAATCTTAAACTGAGTCTTATGGTGGACTATTTAATTAATTACAATATTAATTAAACCACCCAAGACTCTAACAATCTGTTATCTTATTCCTTCCAAATCTTTCTTAAACTCTTGAATTAACCTGGTTGTTCATTTTTTTCCCCAAAGGTAATTGAATATCTTTTTCGTTATCATTCATTCTGTAGATATGTACAAAAAAACAGCAATCTAATTTTCCTTATTGATTCTGTTATATTTTCTATGTTCTGGTATATTTCTTTATTGCTTCTTAACTTCCGTAGTTCTTCTATTGTTTTAACTGGGCCTAAGATTTTTCTCATGATTCTTGTTTCTAGTAATTCCAGTTTATCCAATCAATAGTTCTACACTAGGCACTCACCAACATATAGACATTCTGGTTTCTCAACCGAGTTGTAGTGTATTATTTAAAGATTTTTTGACAGCTACGTTTTGTAATAAATTTTTTTAGTGATACCATACGCTCTTTCCATCCTGTGTATCCTTTCTTCTATGGTGGATTTATCAAATACATTTTCTTGATTTATTTCACCGGGATATTTAGATTTCTTTACTTTCTCTATTCGTCCAATATCTGTCGTTAAAAATTTTGAAGCATTTTTGTTAGTAATAAATTAAGTTTTTTCTACCGAAATTCTCAAACCTGTTTTGTTGGCTATTGCTTCCAAGAGCTTCTCATATTTTCTCCAGAGGTATAGCGAAATAGTCAGAAATGCCATGCAGTTAATTTCAACACCCTTGTTTTCTCTTCCCAAAATTATTGGTGAAATTTTGTGTTTCTTCAATTTATTATTCCAAATTCTTATAATTTTCTCTAGGACAGTTGAACAAAATGGGTGACAGACCATCACCTTGCCGCACAGCTGTATTTATCTTAGGTTTTGAGATTGTTCCCATAAATTTTACCTATGAAACTGTATCTGCTAGGGTTTCAAGTACTAGGTTTGCCAATTTAGATTTCACTCCAAATTCACGAATTGTTTTATCCAAAGTTTCCCCATCAAATAAGTCAAAAGCCTTTTTAAAATCAATAAATATTACTAGTATGTCCTTTGTGTTTAATGTTCGATGACGAATTATGGATTTTAGATTGAATATTTGCTCTGAGCAAGATCTACCCTTTCGAAATCCGCCATGATACTCTCCCAATTGCTTGTCAAGTGTTGACTCTACTCTGTTTCTCAGCACTGACGGATTTAATTGATATTGAAACGGTACAGTTTACCGCCTTAATAAATAGTTCTTAATAATTATTTAAATTTATCAAAAATATAAGTGATTAATTAAGGGTGTTAGAAATAATGTATTAATCAGTAGTATGAATAAACAGTTATAACCTGACAATATATTCTTTTGACAGATGGCCTATAGACATAAGGCGTATTTCAATTTATTGTTAATAAACAATCAAAAATTACATACAAGCAACACCTTTGTCCTTCATCAGTGGCCACTAAAATTAAATAACTAACCAAACAAGACAAAAACCATTATGATTTTTCTATTACAAAATAAATAATTTTCAGCAGGACACATAATGAAATTACTTGTTAAAAGTTAGTGTCCTCTGTTTGATTCAGAAAGGTTACTGAATCAAATCTGTAAAAATTCCATAGTCAATTTCTCATTTTCTATACCGGAAAGTGAGGATTCTTATAGTGCGGTCTTCTCTACTCAGAGCTTTAATTTGGGCAACCACGGAGGTTTTAAGTGCAAACACCATATCAGCAATTTATGCAACGTTTGTCTTTTGCCGTCTGGTCAGCAGTGACGTAGTCAACAACCTCCGACCTCACACTGTGACTTAAAATAAACACTCCTTATCACACATAACCGGTCGCATGATATGCTGTCGGCTTTTTGCTCGATCTCGTGCCCAAGCTCAAGTGAAGACACGGATCAGCGAGACCAAAAACACCTCGAGGAGCTCCTCTTACCACCTTTTAAAACGTCGGGTCGCTGCATCTCCTCCTTGTCGGCTTCTTCGTGGTCGAATCGTCGTGGTATGAGTTACCTCCTCTCTCCCCACACCCGGATACGAAATAACATGATACATAAAATAGTAACAATTTTATAAACTAAAACGCTATTGGCAAACCATTCGCCCCTCCAAACACTCTCAGATTCATCACGTCTTTGATGGGGTTGGTTGACTCCTTCAGAAACCTTCGGACTTTATCGTTTTCATCCGTTTGGACATCTCTCTCACTCTGATTTGGATTGTTTTGACGTCATCACGTATCTGCAATTGGTCACGCCAGCTTAGCGCCACAAGAGTTCTAAGCATATCTCACCCGTCACACTGTCCACGCACAGATATGCGGGTGACTCCCTCCCCCCCCCCCCCCCCGTGACCGATGATCAAATGTGGTATATCTGACTTTTCAAACTAGCACGTCGCCTTTCGCTCCAGTCTGAATGGAGAGTTCGCCGTAAAAGGATAAAAGTTCTCTGACCTCTGCTCTGCATAAAGTGCTTCCCACACCTTAGAAATATTACGCTAAGCCTGCCTACTGCATGCATTGCCGTGATAACTCATTCTAATGTGATTTTACGACACACCACAATTTTGAACTGACTACAATTAAATATAAACAAATGTATCATGTTCCTCTATCATTTATTTTAAATGCAAAGGTAGCAAAAATCATTATTTTATTGTTTTGAAACTATAGTTAACTGATCACGAAATTTGAACTCTCAGCATTGTGGCAGTTTGTTCAGCCTTCGGTAGACAGTCGTTGGGGCCAATATTTTGCTGTGGACAATTACAAAACATCGACATTATACCGTAGCATCGATAGAGATGACCTCTCATGATGGAAGCCAGCGTTGTCTCGAGTCACAGTGCATTATGGTCACTGGCGAGTGTCGGGACCGAGCTCGACCACCAGGGGTCACTGTTGTGCCCTCGGTGTCACAACAAAGCATGTCTCATCATTGCATCACCACGAATCCTCACCACATTTTACAGTGTTTAATAGAGTAAAATAAAAGCAACGTTCAAAAAGAAACGACCCGGAGTCTGTAATGTGCAAACCAGTGACAGTATGGTAATATCGTTGCGTCGGTAACAAAGAGGGTTTCTGATAAGACCGCGAAATTCCAGATACCGCCGCTAGAGGGTCACGAGTACAAGTCAAGTGACTTCAAAGTTAGAAAAAGCATTCGTCAGTCGTCCAGCGCTCTTTTATGTCGTTAACAGTTAAATGGAGGCGTCAAACGAAGAGCAAAGATTTTTTTTTCGTTTTCTTACAGTGGAAGGTGTAAGGGCAACAGACAATCATCGAAGAATGTCACAAGTGTGCGGTGAACACTGTATGTCCTTTAAAGGATCAAGGAGTGGCACAAGCGCTTCACGGAAAGACATGTGTCGTTAGCCAATGATGCACGGTGTGGATGGAATCGTTACACAGGACCGCCGAGTTCCAGTGAAAGTAGTAGCCGCCGAGGTCGTATTGAGCTTCAGAAGTGTTCATCACACCATCATGACGGAAAGACTGAACTGGCGCCAAGTGTGCGCCCAATGGGTGCCCCACAGTCTTCAACCACAACAGGAGGCATGTTGAATGGCCCACTGTCTTCATCATCTGCAGCGCTATGCCACGGAAGGGAATGAGTTCCTGGCACTAGTGGTGGCTGGAAATAAGTCTTGGTGTCAACACTTCGAACCAGAATCGAAATCTTTAAGTCTCCAGTGTAAGCATAGAGGGTCATTACCACAAATAAAATCCAAGGCCATCCACACAAGTGCAGGAAATGTTATGCTGACGATCTTCTTTCACAAAGACGGCCCCCTTCTGATAGACGTCCTGCAGCACGGGACAACAGTGAATGCCCAGTATTACTCGCAAACCTTGACCACCCTTCACCAGGCGAACAGTAGAAATTCAAAGGGGAGGTACTCGTTCACCCTCCATACAGTCCAGACCACTCTCCCTGCGATTACGCCATTTTTGGTTCACCCAAAAAAGGTTCTGAGGTGCAAACGATTCACCTCGGACGACGTCGTCAGGCAGTACGTTCGGAATTGGTTCACATCGCAGCCCTAGGTGTGAAACTGCTGCTCTGAGTCAGCCAGACAATGGATGCTGACTGACATATCTTCATTTTTCTCTAGAAAAAAAAATATATGTTTAATGGTATAAAAGCATCCTACACATGTAAAACATTGCAATATTCAAAGATCGAAAGACGACCAACACATTCATTTAAAAAAAATAAAAAAATAAAAACATACAAACGTAACAAAAACGAAAGTTTTACATGACATAAACAAGTGTGCTTGAGATAAATCTTTTTGATCACCATCAAACTCAATCAAGCACATACTTAAAAATCAATGATGAAACAACATGTATCTGATACTTTAAGGATATTTAGAAGTACAATTTCATGTGGAAGTAAAATCAACGACATTCAAAAGTGTTAAGCTACATTCCTGAGACGTAAATTTCATAACATAAAAGTAAATTGGCACGCTTTATTACATCTGTTGTAATTAATAGATTGTTTTGGAGAATCATAAAAATAGTACAAGTTATTTAATTGCAATGGAGCACACACTCCGGTGGCAATTTCCCTACACACCCAACTTCCCCCTATCCTACACTCACCTACATTTGCCCTCTACAAACTTTAACTTTAAATTCTTTTCACGTTTTCGGTAGGTTATTCATCATTCCCCTTGGTAACTCATTCCAATCCCTGACACCCTTACCTAAAAAAGAAAATCTTCCCACACCCTTGTTCCTGAAAACGAGTCATGGTCATGGTCATCTTTTACCTTCCATGCACTACTTTTCATACCTATTGCAATATCTTTCCATGCCTCATCGCCAGTATACGCCCTGTACACTCCCATTACCCTCCTCATCCTCCTCCTGTCTTGCAATGAATCCCATTCCAGCTCCTTTATCATATCCGTCACTGATTGCATTCTGCGATAGTTTCCAGATACAAATCTAACAGCTCTTCTTTATAATCAAATTAATAGCCATAACAAGCCAACAACTGTTCAAGAAGTTGTTGGTCTACAGCATCAAGGCCCACCTAATTTTTTAGTAAATTTTGTCATTTCTTATAGCGTAAATATGAATGAAAGCGATATCGATAGTAGCAAATCGATGTACGTCTATACTGACTTGGATCGCGTGGGTAGAGTCTTTGCCGGATAGTGCCGCGAACTTTACGCGTGTGTAACGTGAACTGCTTTCGACGAAATTGTGAAGAGAAAAAGTATTGTTTGGCTCAACGTGTGGATTCGTAAATGCGTAACTCTAAGCTAATGCCGGACATCCGCGTCGCGTCGGTGAAATAGAAACTGTAAGTAATGTGAAGAGGAATTATCATCACGTGTAACAAACTGTATTATCTTGAGTCTTGACTGTGTCGAGATGTTACAAACTTATTAATCTGCAGAACTAAACTGAACGTGGTTAGCTCGTGCGTATATTTCTCACTTGGTTAAAGAATCTGCTGTCTTCGGATACCTCTGGAAATGCGAGCTTCACCTGAAACATTGAACATCTGTTTGTGTTATCGGACATCTGCGGCCGCTTACCTGAGGCCGCCTGCATCTGATCGACCTTCGGGATATCAGTTTATGTTGATACTGTACAGCTTTAAATTATTGTGACCTCGCTACGCTCGGTCACAATATATGTTTTTACGACTGTACGTGAACGCGACGTCACGATGACGTCACGTTAACAGTCGCGAGGCAGCGGTATCCCCATCTAGAATTAAACCTAAATATCAGTCGGTTGGACTATGTTTTGTGTTTACCTTACTAACGTGTGTGAATAAAACTTTTGTATAACCACGTGACTGAGGAGACCGTGCTCTTTTTTACTTAGAAAAAGAAGTTCCAATTGCTCAAAGGCAGTATTTAAAAAAATAATAATAACTTTAAAAATGTCTGATCATAAACATTTCAATATGGCTTCATCTTCAGAACTTCTGTCTATCAGAATGTATTAAGTAATTAAGTTTAAATAAGATTTTGACATGTCTTACTGTGATCAGGACTGTATTGTTTAATTTGATTAATATTCTTGCTTTGCGTCGATGTGAGAGAGTAATGGCTATGTGTGTGACTTGGTGTCGACAGGGAAGAGGTTGTGTGGGGGGGAGACGTTCGCCAGACAGACGCTGTTCCTCACTCTGTCTGCGCTGATTCAGAACTTCAACGTGGGCGGCGACATCCCGGACATCCACTGCAACAGACCCGGCATCATAGAGACGCCGCCTCCCTTCTGGATGACGTTCACACCCAGGGAGGCTTGAGCTCCAGGTAACGTCTTCCTCACCCCACTCAACTCAGTTCTGAGCGTCGTAGCCACAATAGGTGTCTCACTACACTTTCGTTTAATAAGCTCTCCCAATTTTTTCTCTGGTTGAAAGCAGGTGGTAAATTAAAAGGCAATTTTAAGACAGGGATGTGGACCTTGTGTTGGGCCGTTAGTGCCTCGCCTTCTCCCCATAGCCGTCTGTTTGCTCAAGGATTATGCACTTCTTATGGCTCGCTGATGGAACATCAATCAGCTTCATCACGGAAACAGACAAACAACACAATAACCAACAACACGAATTATACATCAAAACAGGCAGCAATTCCCACGACGGACTGATAAGTGACTGGAACTTAAGTTAAATTAATTCCCTATACTGCGGAGTCCTGCCCTGAAAATAGAAAAGGTTGGAATGTGCCGAGTGATTGCATTATCGTTCTTAGAGCTTCGATGCTAGGATATACAATCCCATCTTTTATTATTATTAATTTAATTAATATGGAGCTAACGCTGCGGTGGCAATTCCAATAGTAATGTAATTAATCCTTGTTATATATGTAAATTGTCTTTTATAATTGGAATTTACTTTTCCGAATTACAAATTTTAATTTTAAATTCGCTAAGCGTTTTTAGTAAATTATTGATCTCTTCACTTTGTAATTTGTTCCAATGCCTTACAACCTTACCAAAAAAATTAATTTTCCCACTCCCTTATGCATGAAATCGAGTTTGTGGTCATGGCCGCCTTTCCCCTTCCATGTACTACTCCTAATTGTGCGACCAATATCCCTCCAAACTCCATCACCAACATGTGCCCTGTACATTCCCAGCACTCTCTTCACCCTCCTCCTTTCCCCCAATGAGTCCCAATCCAGCTCCTTTATCATATCAGTTACTGACTGGGTCCTGCGATAATTTCCACAAACAAATCTAGCACCCTCCAACTCCTGTATTTGATAACCAAAATGTAGGTCCCAAACTACACCACCATATTCAACCAATGGTCTGACCAAAGTTTTGTAACCCAACTTCCTTACTCCTCTGGTTCATCCTCTCATCACTCTCTCCAGTAAATGAAGGATTTTGTAACCTCTTCCTACCGCCTACCCAATGTGCTCTGCCCAGTTAAGTTTGTTATCAAACGTTATGCCAAGATATTTACACTTCAAGCTTCCATCAAACAATTCTGACCCCACCCTATAATCATAATTAACCTTTAGTTTTTTGAGTGTGCATATAATGATCTACTCTTTTTGGCATTTATCTTCATTCCATTCTGACCTACGCATTTAGATATTCTATCCAGTTCACCTTGCAGCTGTTCACAATCTTCACCTGTTTTGATCCTATTGTATACATTATATCATCTACAAAATACCTAGATTCTGACCGTGACCCATCAACACAGTCATTCATTAGAATAATGAACAGCAGTGGTCCCAATACCCACTACCATTTGGTACTCCGATATTTACTTCCACCTCTTTTAATAACTACACTAACACTTTGCTTTCTAGCTTTTAAGAATACCTCTACACAGCAAGTAAGTTTTTCATCCAATCCAGTAGGCTTCAGTTTATTTAAAACAATTTTATAGCTCACTCTATCATATGCTTTAGAAAGACCTAGTACCACACTATAAACTTGGCCTCCCTTGTCCAATTCATCTGAAAATCTTCCACGTGCAACGTCTTCATAAAGCAAAGTCGTCTGGGTAGAGAAACACTCAATAATATAGGGTTCAACAAACGTCGATAGTTTTCGCATAAGGTGTTACTTAGCGTTAGCCACTAACCTGGGCAAAAAGTAGAAAAGTATGTGTATACATACGATATGATAACAAAATGAAAATAAAGAGTGTCCCTAAAAGCAAATCCTGATGTAAAGGTGCAAACCGCAGTGCAACTTAAACACAGAGCCTTAGTGGATGAGGAAGAAAATCGCTTTTACTAGTAATGTTCGCGTCGGTCACATTAACTCAGATATTCAGCAAGCGCTGGGTTCCAGTCACAGCCGAAGAGGAGTATGCTTCATCTGTTCTGGCTATTCTTATTATTAGTATTATTATTGATGTCCATGGCCTCCTGTGTCACTGAAGTACAGCAAGAAGGTATCGCTGAAAATATTTATACCATATTGAAACCATTTTCTAAATTGTATCGACAGATAAGAATCGTGAATAAAATTGCTGTGCTATTAATTTTGGACTGGGTTATTTTCTAAGCTACTTCAACAAATAATGTTGACAGATAATATTACGTTCTTATTCTTCCACAAAGAATTTTACTAATTTTATACCACATTATGCTTGAATAAGGATATCTACAGAGGTTTTACAGTCTCCATCAAGCGCAACCTTCGTTTTTGACTGCTCTACGAATAGGCGCTAACTTAACTACATGTTTCTGAGAGTGAGCTTCACTGGTTCCATAGTCACCGTGAAACCATTTAGCTGTTTCCATCAACATTTACCTGAACTTCCACACAAAAACAGCCCTATTCACTTAGGGAGCGCCCATAAGCTTTATCCCATTTTGAACTTGCGTAGATCATTTCCGACATCTAGTACCATAATTGTGTTTTTTGTTATTTGTTTCGAACCGAACATAATTGGTGACTGAAGGGACAGTAATGTCAGTGGCGGATCTAGGATTTTTCCGAACCGGGGCAAAAACTTGCTGACGCCCCCCCCCCCCAATGAAAACACCACACTCAGTTGGGTACTATTAAACTAAGAGACAAAAAACATTTTATTGCTTGCATTATATATAATTCACATAATCATAATATGTAACGCACGATCCAGACTGTACTCACAACTGCAGTCCTTAGGCCCTAGCAAAATTTGCACTAAATGTTCCTACAACTTCACTCGTCGAGATTTCATTTCCGCGAAAGAGTCTGTAACTTCATCAAAATTCGTCTCCTAAGCTGTTCTATTTTCGATTGATATTAGACCGTGAGGTTGAAAAGACGTTCCTGGCCCATTGTTGATCTCAGGTAGGTTTTTATGATTTTTAGTTTACTAAAACTCCGCTCGCAGCATGCGGACGTCGTTGGTAACGTGCAGTATATTCTCAGAGCTATACAAATATTAAGAAAAGCTTCCTGCAAGTCATTTTTACACATGTGTTGCAACAATTGGAATGGACTAGTTGTTTCATCGATTCCAATTAAAAATGTAGCTTGTTGTTTAAACATGGCAAGTTCTTGCAGAAATCAATTGCGTTTAAGTCCTTGGAGTATCTGCTTGCTAGAACGGCTCAATTTTTTTGGAGATCTGTGGACATATTTACTAACGTGTGGCCACCAAGGAAGGCAAAGTTTTCATTTAGTTTTATTGCACTTTCTACCCTTATTCCTATTTCTGTTAAAATTCTGTCAAATACAACTCTTATATCTTTGGAAAACAGCTGTGTGGGGACTAATGCTCTTGATTCGTCCTCTCAGATTTCGTCGTGTTGCCTCTTTCGTTTGGAAATTCCTTTACTTTTGAGTATCGGAACGATTCCCAATTTTGGTGCTACAGGTGTAGCTTCTTTGATCCAATATTCTATCGGCTTTAGTCGCATTACTTACAATATCTTAATAAGCCCTATCATTAGTGATACAGAACGCGAAAGGATTATGTCCTCCTTTTGTATTTCCACGTTTACTCTATTAATTTCTCGAAGAAGGTTAGCTCAAATTGTTAATTTGAGGATAAATTTAAAATCCAATACATCATGTAAAAGATGAGCGGATTCTGCAGCCAGAGAAGATTCTTCAATTTCTCCATTGCTTTGACAACTTCAGGTAAATTATTCAATAGGGCAAGGTGTTTGGTCGACCATCTTTTCTGGCTACTATCTTTTAAGTTGGTTTTTGTACATTTTTTCATTATTTTCCACCTTGTAGTGGATCCAACGAAGAAGCAATAAAGTTTTTGTACAAGTCCAAATAGACTAACAAAAAAAAAATTCGATTTCGTCTCGTCCAGCAGAAGATTGTAAGCGAGAATAAGCTAGTAATCCAAACTTTCTAAAAACAATTAATATTACAACTACCATCAAAAAACTGGTATTTTCAGGATATGGCTGCTTAACAGCCTATTCCCTAAACACGTTTTCGGAGAACGACGTTTTATGAGTGCTTTATTTTAGGTTTATGTCTTAAGAAACAGCGGTATATGCTAATAACAATTGATAGGTTTGGTTCATAAATATACAGGGGTAAGAAGTAAGGCCCAAATAAGTTAATGATCTGATTTTTTTTACATTTTACTGGTATTGGGATTGACAAAAGATGAGAAACGCTGAGATATTTGATAACGATAGATTCTTCCTTACCTGTTAATGGTTCGTTTCCAGTAATAAATATTTAAACTCGTTCAGCACAAAAGTATATATTAAAACAAAACTGGGCTAATCACTCGAACGCAGCTGCAAGAATACGAACATCAGATGGCAAAATTTATAAATCCAAGAATATCGGGAGTTCCCACTAGCAATGATGGAATGAATTCCATTCCGTGAATTGAGCTTTGTTTTAAGGCCGCTCTGTCACAGAACAATGACTTTTCCGTCCTTTCAAGTTGCCGCCGCGGTCAGTGTACCACAGCAGTTTACCTAAAAAAGGGTTGGCAGCACATGAATATTTTGCCCTGGCAGCTTATAAAAAGATGCCACCAACACCTGATTTTGGTGCCCCCTTGAAGTTGTCGCCCGGGGCAAGAGCCCCGGTTTGACCCCCCCTAGATCAGGCACTGAGTAATATCTATATATACTCTGCTTTTAATGCTAAAATTCCTAACTTTTTTAACAACTTCAAGCATCACGTTCTACTGCTAACTGCACAAGTCATTCTTATTACTCGCTTCTCAGCCCTGGATATTTTATCTCTATAACATTCTGAAGTGAAAATAGCGAAATATAATTTGATATCACCTAAGACTGAAATGGCACAAGCTGCAAATGAGACTGCTCCTTCTTATGTACGCAACAAACAATTTTGTTTTATATTAGTATATAACCCTATTTTTAATTTTTTTTAGGATGGAAAGAAATTGTAGTATTCTTTCCCGTTATTTTGCTGTTTGTTTCATCTTTTTTTTTGCTTCTATGTTTCAGGTTTTGTGAAGACAGAGGCGACATCCAGTTATCTATAAAAGCAAGAGTCTGTAGCATATTCAGTTCGGGGGTGTTTGGAAATTGTTGTTTAATTTGATTTTAACTTCTTTTAAATGTGTAAGCATACATTTGTATAGTAATTGCCATTAGTGCTTGCTTTTATGATGTTAATCCCCATTTTAATAATAAAAATGTTTTACTCTTAATATTTTCCTTCTAATTCCATATTATTATTACCACCCAATTGACATTCCAGTTGTTCACAATTGTTTGTTGCTTATGTTCCTATAATAGCCCAGGCATTTTAGGTTTTATCCTAAAAGAAAATAATGTAGATCTGAAATTTGGCACAGACGTTCCTTAATACCTTAGAAACAAGTACTAAAAAGTCCCCACCTCTAGGGTGTCCGCGTCATAGTTTTTTTTAGGTCAAAAGGACTTAAATAGGGATTGAGTGCCAAATCTGTATAAACTCATTGTAAAATTTAAAATGGCAGACTCTGTAACGTTTTATTGCACCCTAGATAATTAGGATAGGCTAACCACTGCATAAAAGTGTAATATCGGCACTATTATTATTTAAAAGTAAAAGTATAGTTTTATATTAGCATAAAACCACAAAACGCCACCAGTTGCTTAAAAGTTTTTATTCACTAAAACTTGACTGCAGTTTCGACAAAACATGTTTGTCTTCTTCAGAAGTGCGACACGTTAAAATTACATAGGCGGAAGCATTGTCACAAATCAGTCATTTCGTGCGAAGTTGCATATCGTCGCCCGCCTCGTACAGATGCAGTCCGGTAGACCGAAGGAAGAACTTCCTCAAGTAGTCAAATTAATATTCACTAATAAAGACAAAAACATTGTAGTCGATTTGGAAATTCAAATGTAATTGGTAAAGAGTTACGGAGAGTTGAAATTAAGGACAAACGATGATAAAAAATTTTAATTTACATTTCATTACAAATTACTTAATTGAAATTATATAAAAATTGATATTTATTAAAAAAAATACATATTTTTTATTTATTTATATAAACTGAAATTTCAGTTATATCTTCAGTCATTCTGTTTTTATATTTTTCCCACAAACTCGAAGATTGTGTTAGATAACATGTTGTCAAAATAATTGCAAACGGTTTGACGAATACTATTCGGCGTGGCTGTCAACGCTGCATCAGCAAGTATCAGGTCCCAATAATTGTCGTCTACCAGCAGCTGCAACTCGCGACATGCATCTTGACATGTATTGAACACTCGACATGTATTGAACACTCGACCATTCGTAAACATTCGAAAGAAGCTGGTCCAGGAACATTCACCAATATCAAACGCTGAAAGAAATATTCACGTTGTTTTAGATGCAAAGTCTTTGCTTTGAATATGCCTGCGATCGATGGATGTGGTTCTCCTTGTTTACGTGGCTATCATTTTTACCTAATTTGTTCCATGAAAAATAGCTTGGACCATCGGTATATAATAATGTTTTTGCGAATTAGCGGAACACATCAGATTTTTGACACAATGTGAAAAATTCAGTTTGTGGTTTGTCGTTTTTGGTGGCTCAAGTATTCTTTGGAAAATATTTTCTTCGATGAAATACACACGTTGATCGTTTTCAAGATGTATTGCAAGATGCTGGATAGAAGGGTCTCTTTCATGGATGCAAAAACTAAAAATATGCCAGATAGCTAAGTTGCTGCTGATGTATCTAACTATTTGGTATCGTGTTATTTCGTCATTTTTATTTACATTTTGAACTTCAAATACGGCCAAATCACTGCCTTTATTAACATACTAGCTGGTACCCACGACTTCGTTCGTGATTGTAAAGAATTCATATTGACAGCAATAGACATCTAAACACCATAGTGCACGATGGGAGACTCGATACTATTACCACACACAAATACCAGTCTTCTGCGCTATGTAGTTCCGGCAGCAAAGTAAAATTTACGGATACACACAAGTCTTTGGATGAAATACGAAAACATTCATGATCGACCAATTTCAAACACGATATCTCACACACTCCCACAGTTACCGAATTTCGGCCAACGTTGTGATCGATGGGAGACTCTGTGTTACTACCACACACAAACGCCAGTGATCTGCGATTGATAGTTTTCACTTAAAAGTGATACACCGTGACACATGCGTCTTAGGCAGAAATATGAAATTCCCGCAGGTCGACCATTTTCATCCCCCATTTCTCCCACACCCCCATAGCTACCGACATCTAACAACCTTAGTGTACGACAACAGACACGATTCTACTACCTCACACAAACACCAATGCTCTATGCTATGTAGTTGTGGCAGAAAAGTGACATATGCGGAGACAGTCGAAATACGAAAATATCCTTGGTCGGCCACTTACAACAACCATATCTACCACAGTACCAAAGTTTCTGAAATTCGGCCGCTGTTGTGATCGAAAGGTGAGTCTGTGCTACAACTACACACAAACGCCAGTTATCTGTGATCTATAGTTTTCGCTGAAAAGTGATACACCATGACACTTTTGTCTTTGGCAGAAGTATGAAATTGCCATAGGTCGACCACTTTCAACCCCCATATCTCCCACACCCCCATAGCTACCGACATCTAATAACCATAGTGCACGACAGGAAAGACGATTCTACTACCACACACAAACGCCAAAGGTCTATGTTATATAGTTGTGGCAGGAAAGAGAAGTATACAGAGATACGAATTTTTGGTCGAAATATGAAAACGCCCTGCACTGACCAACTTTAATCATTATATCTCCCACATCCCCACAGCTATCGGCATTCGTCTAACGTTGTGCACGACTGGAAACTCCATGCTACTTCCACCCACAAACATCAGTGATCTCTGCTAGGTAGTGGTGGCTGGAAAGTGAAATATAGGAAATCACACGTCTATTTTTATATTTATATAAGACTAGCTGGTACCCACGACTTCGTTCGTGATTGTAAAGAATTCATATTGACAGCTATAGACATCTAACCACCCTAGTGCACGATGGGAGACTCGATACTATTGCCACACACAACTACCAGTTTTCTGCGCTATGTAGTTCCGGCAGCAAGGTAAAATTTACGGATACACACAAGTCTTTGGATGAAACTCGAAAATATTCATGATCGACCAATTTCAAACACCATATCTCACACACTCCCACAGTTACCGAATTTCGGCCAACGTTGTGATCGATGGGAGACTCTGTGTTACTACCACACACAAACGCCAGTGATCTGCGATTGATAGTTTTCACTGAAAAGTGATACACCGTGACACTTTTGTCTTTGGCAGAAGTATGAAACTGCCACAGGTCGACCACTTACAACCCCCATATCTCCCACATCCCCATAGCTACCGACATCTAACAACCATAGTGCATGACAGGAAAGACGATTCTACTACCACGCACAAACACCAAAAGTCTATGTTATGTAGTTGTGGCAGGAAAGAGAAGTATACGGAGATACGAATTTTTGGTCGAAATATGAAAACGCCCTGCACTGACCAACTTTAATCATTATATCCCCCACATCCCCACAGCTATCGGCATTTGTCCAACGTTGTGCACGACAGGAAACTCCATGCTACTTCCACCCACAAACATCAGTGATCTGTGCTAGGTAGTGGTGGCTGAAAAGTGAAATATAGGAAAAAACACGTTTATTTATATATATCTATATATAAGATTTACAAACGTACTTAATGTATTTTACAGAACTGCAAAACTCGACGTTAATATGAGCCTTATACGTTTTTGAAAGCAATGGTGAGTATGGTACGACCCACTGATTATCAATTTCAACTTGGTTTCTAGAATTTGAAATTCGCATTGTAAATGTTTGGCCACCATTCTCAGCGTTTCTGCGGCGATACAACGGATAACCATCGATATCCGTAATAGTATCATTCGTATATTCCTTTGGAAAACGCTTCTTACATTTTCCACCTTCCATGCATGGCGATGTCATGTTAAAAGCACCGCACGGTCCGTGGATCGAGTGACTGGTAACAATATCAAACAATTCTTGATCAATTAATGGGTCCGGAATTTCGGCTGAAATTATTTGATCAATTTCTTCTGGACGGATTTTAACTTCAAGCCAAATAAAAATGTGAGAATGAGGCAAACCTCGCTTTTGCCACTCAATCAAATACAGATAGCAACGTGTGTTACCGAAAAATGAATGTTTTACGATTAAATCAATCAATAATTTTAATTTTTGTTTGAACACACGTGCCGTGACATCATGACGATGCATTGATTGATGGCCTGGTAATAGCAAAGTTTGTATTTCCTCTCAATTCGGATTACATTTAAATGTAATAAACAAATCTGGACGACCATAATGACGTACGTAAGTCATCGCATCTTGTATATATTCCTGCATGTTCCGTTAACTGCCGATGTAGCTTGAAGGTAAAATAAATGCATTACCGATATCATTGGCGTTAAAATTTTCATAAATATTGCCGATAACAGTATCTCGTAAGAGGATGTATTCCTCCGATCGCAATTTAACCTGGGCGTATCGAATGAATCGCAAATGCTTGTTTTCAACCTTGGCGTACATATCCACGACGTATTGAAGGCACAGTTGACGAAATCGAAGGATATAGTTATCCTAATTACGTCTAATCATCAATCGTGGGGTGAAGTACATCATTGAAGTAACTTTTTTATTTGTTTTATTAGCTGAAAAAATAATAAACAGTAAAAAAAAAATTGTGCCCGTTATAATCCGGCCCCTGGTCGGAATACTGCAGATCTACTGTACTAATAAAATAACGAATTAAATAGTTGAATATTAAATTTACCAGCAACTGGATCATGCTGTTTGATGTTGATGTAATATTCATTCTGCCCTTGCCAGAATATCAGTGGATACTGGAGTGCGTCATACGAACGGTGTAGATCCGAAATTATACTAACAGTTCTATCTTGCCGTGTGACTTTAATCAACTGAGTCACCAACCATAAAAACTGCAACTTCATATACGGTTGGCGCGTTGAATCTGCCAGCGTATTCTCCTGATGGTAATTTGTCAGCTTTGATGACAATTTGATAGTTGTCATTTTTTAATTGTGGTGACGCAATTGAATAAGTTGATTATTATTTTCCAAACAATTTTCCAACAATACCACAATTGCTCTCTCTTCTGCTTGTTCGATGAAATTATACTGGCACCTAGTTTTCAAGCGTTCCTCACAATTTCCAATAGATTTGGAGAAACTTCGGGTCATCGTTTGACATCGGTATCAACGACCCAATCTTATGGTACACCTGGCCTTGTATTTTGAATTTAGTTTCAAAATGACGTCCATCAGATGTAAGATCGCAAATTTTTGTTGCCCCAAAAGACGTCATCTGGAAGCAAGAATTGAATTTGCTTGTCTTGCGCAGAAACAATTTCGAATCGTTTGATTCGCCAGCAAGAAGGATTGTAAATGTTCTGGCGGATTGGGTAGTGGTAATAATACATTTTTTCCTGATGCACAACACATGCCGGCTGCTTCATTGCGGAATTTCAACGCCTGATAATACTGGAATATTTTGCTCACTGCACCGATTGCAGTTTTTGAATGTGCAGAGTAATCAATGGCTGCTGCATATTGGAATGCAAGACGAACAAATGATACACGTGTTAAAGCACGGCTGATTTACTATCTCTCTCGTTCTCTTTCTCTAAATGTAGCTATGAGCTGTTCTCGTGCCGCTCTTGTTCTCGATATATTCTTTCACAGACGTTCATCACGCTGCATAGGATGCTCAGCTGTCCTGATTCTTTGAACTTCCTTACTTGCCGCGATTTGTGTTGCTGATTGATGAGCTCTCTCATCGTGCGTCTTGCCTCTCTGCTACACGCATTGTCGAGGTTAGATTCTTTGGCGACATTTCACTGAAAAAGTATTTGAATTACAACAAAAAGTGCCTTTCTGAAAGCCTTAAAATAAGACACTATAATACAGTGGTGAAACCGGAATTTTTGGGTCCATTGAAAAATACAGTAAAATGGAAGTTAAGAACTAATGAGGAAATATAAAATAACATTGAAAAAATAACAGAAAAGAAGAATGATATTTTTTGATACATTTATAGCATGGATGTCACCAGGCTTTCAAGAGGTTTAGAAAGATTTGAAACGAAATAATACCAGTGAACCGTATGGAAAGAAAAATTTTTCGATAGCAGACTTTGAATATGGCAGGATTCAAAGGTAGAGAGGTGTGCAATAATGAAGGAGTACTGGGGAGGAAGAAAGAAAAAACAACAGGAGAGGAATTGAAATTGACACGTGGAGTCTAGCTGAACATAACAAAAAGAAGAAGAAAAATGATAAGCTAGCGAGAAATGCTTACACGATTCGAATTTTTCGTAACGTTTTCTTCAATGTTATATTCATGTGTGTAATTACTTTGTCGTTAGGTATAAAACACACAAACGATGAACAACAATACAGTATAATTATAACACAATACACAGCACAATTAAAATTGAAGAAACTCACACATATGGCGTGGAATAGACCGTAGCATAAATGAATCAGAATACAACGCCATCTACTGGATGGTTCGATAAATTAACACACCGCCATCTGTTAGGAATAAACTGTAGCATAAATAAATTGAAACAGAACGTGATCTACTAGATGATTACCCAACCTAGCTAACCAAGTGTTGTATAGATAAGTTAACACATCGCCATCTGTTAGAAACTTGTGGAACTATAATAATACTTACGTGTGGTCGTAATGACCTGGTGACATGGTTTCTACTGGCTGGGCATTCTGCCCCTGTCGTAGCCGCCTTTACCTAGCCCGCACATCCTGCCTGGTACAGGGGACCTACATTTTAACGTCGAATCCGAACCACAGTACCGTCCTGGCGTATTTCACCTCATACAGCATGCTGCGCCGGGGGTTAATGCCGGGTTAAATGTCTATAAAAAATCATCGCCGAGACAGGGACTCGAACCGAGGACCTTTCCATCTCCAGTCAGATGGCCTAACCACTTTGCCAGCAGACCGCTTAGCCTTGGTGGCTTACAAATAATTACAAACCATTGTCCTATGACAAACATTTAATGAACATTTATTTCGCAAATAATAAATATTAAGGTCTATAATCCAGATAAAAACTATCCTATCTTTTAAGTTGGACTAAATCACACACATTAAGCCAAATTTAATCTAAATCGGTTATGTAGTTTCGGAGTTCATCCCGGACGAACATCGTGACACGAGATTTTATATATATAAAGATTATGTCATCTGCAAACACTCTAATTTTTGATAGTAAACAATCAACACAATTATTTATTAGAATAAGGGATGACAATGATCCCAATACGCTACCCAGCGGGACTCCCATTTTACTTCCACTTCTTTTGAAAACTTCATTTCCTACCCTAACTTTCTGTTTTCTACCCTTCTGCTTCTGCCCAGAAAATCACTTTCTCATCGACTCCAATAATTTTTACCTTATTTACTACAATTTAATGGTTCACTCTGTCAAAAGCCTTTGACAGATCTAGTAATACACTTTCAGTTTGGCCTCCCTTGTCCATTTCATTTGAAATATCTTGCATATATCCCACTATCTGAAATTCGCATGAATATCCCTGCCTAAAGCCATGTTGCCTACTTGAAAACCACTTACGGTCCCCACATACATTTCTGATGTAGTTGCATATCAATCTCTCCATTATCTAACCT
Source organism: Vandiemenella viatica (assembly GCA_031002005.1). Taxonomy (NCBI): domain Eukaryota; kingdom Metazoa; phylum Arthropoda; class Insecta; order Orthoptera; family Morabidae; genus Vandiemenella; species Vandiemenella viatica. The sequence goes on along the minus strand of JARYHS010009186.1, from coordinate 10,406,350 downwards.
ACCACTGATGTCAAACTGATTGGCCTGTAATTTCCGACTCTCTGTCTCACTCCTCCTCTGTGTATCGGCACTACTATCTCACTCCTCGGAGTCTGTCAGCGGGGTTTATCAGGAGCCGCCGCCTGTTCTCTCTCTCAGTCGCTCTCCGGTCGCTCGTCGAGATGGACGTGTCGTCGCTACTGCTGGCCGCTGTACTCGCTCTGTGGTTGGTCCTCTGGATAGTCAGGACAGCCAAGGACAGGCCGAAAAACTTCCCGCCAGGTACAGTATTGCCAACTGTTTCGTATGCTATCTGTTTGCTTGTGGCATTCTCCACTGAAGCAGTACCTGATTCTCGTCTGATGATCAATGTTGGTAAATGTAGCACAGTGTTCCTTTTGTGGATCAGAATTATTGAAAAACACTGCTGTTCTTCAGGTTTTTTTTATGGCTTTACATCTCGTCGATGTCGAAGTCATTAGAGACGTGATTTGAATGGGGGCTCAAGAAATAGAAAAAAAAATTCGGCCATGTCCTTTTCAAGAAACCACTGGAGCATTTGCCTGGAGTGATTTCTCAAAACAATGAAAAATCGATATCTGGATGGCCGTTCTAGGATTCGAAACTGCGTCCTCCTGAATAGCGAGGCCAGAAATTTACCGATCAGTTACCATTCACTGTGCCAAAAATTAATAGAATGTTTCTTTTAAAAAATAAGTTAAAATCAATCAGGGTTATCCCACAATTAAAAGGGAGAAATAAGATATATTCCTAATGTTCGACGGTCGTCTTTGTTAATAACACCTGTTGTTCCGGATAGAACCGCTTTTAAGAGTGAATCAAGCGTCAGTAATGTTAGAGAACAACAACGATTTCAACGACGACAGTGACGATTTACGCTCTTTGCTAAGATACAAATATAGCTATTCTAAAGAAGTATTTTGTCACCAGAAACCTTAGTAAACAACACAAACACGAATCATTACCCGGTGTTATTAAGGAATAAGAGTACTTGTATCATTAATATAGATTACCACAGCAACATTGCGCTTGTAGTACATTGTGTTTCAGATGTCATTCTGTGAGACTTCAAATTAATCTAAATACTAACCTTTATGATAAACATAGCACAATGTAATTCAAAATCCGTTCAGCAGAGAGAAAGAAAAAACAACTTTACATTCAGTAATGGCGTCCTGTAACCTTATTAATTAAAAGACAGCGTCCTTCTCTTGGGAATTTACATTAATAACTGTTCACAACTTTATATTTCTGTTGCTAAAGTGAATGAATATAGCAGTTTGTACACGCGGCAGTTGTTTTTTTGTTTTGGATTTTTGTTGTTGTTTTTTTTTTTTTTTTTTTTTTTGTTATTAAAGTTTTGAGTGAATTTGTCATATTAGGATCGTAATTCTGTATGACTATCGGGTAATCCAAAGAAGATAAGAAGATTTGTTATGTGTCTCGTTTCACTGTGATACAAGAGGTTCCTTTTTTCCTACTGGGGCCCTACATCCTTACAACTATCTACTGTGTTGTGTCTTTTGGTTGTATACTATGTTTTTTCATTAATCGCTCTACTGCTTGCAATCATCTTAGCAGTGGTCTGCCTCCGCATTTGTGGTTGGGTGGTTTGTAATTAGGTATTATTTTTGGTATTTCTCCTTCGTGTATACTGGTTAGATGCCCCAATGATACATCTACATCTATACTCTGCCAATTCACAATTACGGTGGGTGGCAGAGGGTAATAAGCACTAATCCTAATACCAGTTGTTTCCTTTCAACGCTCTCTGATTTGTTCAATCCTGAACATGCTCTAATTTAGACGTTTGAGAAGATCTTTCTAGGAACTGCTTCTATTATCTTGGGGTTTATTTCCCTTATTGTCCAGCATTCTGCACCGCAAGTGGTAAACGGTTCCACTACAGCTCTATACATACCTTTGTTAATTGTAGAAGGTTTGGAGGCTTTCTTTCCTATTCTTACAACTCCTTTCACATGTTTATAAATATTCTGAATCGTTCTTATAAGCATTCCATTGATACTACTGCTTTCAAAAATTCAAAAAGCTTGCGTAATGGCACATTATCATATCCTTTCTTTAAGTCGATGAAATCTAAATGCGCCTCTAAAATTCTTTAACTCCTTTTTTCGATTAGTTCTTCCAATAAAATAATGCCTGCACAAATTCCGCTTTACACTATTTCTTTCTCCATCCAATTTTTCAATGTACAACCTTCCCAATGCACTGGTAGCACTAATCCCCGATAAGTAGTACATTCTATTTTGTCTCCTTTTTTTAAATGCATTTTATCATTGAAATATTAAAATATTGGAGAAAAATTCATCCTTCCAATAAAAACTTACTATACATCTTCATCAGTTACTCCCAAAGAATGAAACTAGCTGGGTACATCTTCAGATCTTGCGGGTTCTCCATTCTTCATTTGGTTTAGTCGTTGTTTCACTTCATTGAGGGAAATTGGTTCTGTATTTCTATGTTCTAGGTCTTTTACTGGATAGAATGTTAGTTTATATTCATTTCTGTTTTCAGTCAGTAAGTTCTTAAACTGGTTCAGTCATGATTCCATGTTATTAAGTGGAATTTTGGGCTTTTCCGATATATATGTTCTAACATTCTTTATTATTATCCAAGCTTCATCAAACTTTGTACCTCCCATACGTCTGTTACGTTTCTCACATGTTTTATCCCACATTTTTTGTTTTGCCTTTTAAACTTCTCTTTTTACTTCCTGATTCAATCTCGTATAGTTTTCATTGTCTTTCTGTATCTTGAAATGCCAAAAAATTTTGGAAGAGTTGTTTCTTTTCTTTAACTTTCTGCTCTATATCTTGGGGCCACCACTTTGTTTCTTTTCACTAACAGATTCCAGATATCGTAGAGATTCTGTTGCTGCATTGTGTATACATTCTTTGATTTCTCATCTACATGTGCGCTTTCAGTTTGTTCGCTAACCTTATTTTGTATAAGAATTACTTAGATTCTTCTCTTAAGCTCTCCAAGTAATATTTACTTGTTTCCACTAATTTTCCTGCGTCTTGTTCAATATTTTGGTTTTGATTTTATCTGTTGCTGCATACTTAACGAGAATTTTCGGTCTGAGCCACATTCGACGCCTCTGTATGCTCTCACATCTTGTGTTTTTCGCTGTGAGTTCTGTTTCTGTATTACATAGCCAACACAGAGGGCAGCTTTCTTGCAGATTGTACCCAAATATATTTATGAATACTTTTATGTGGATCGAATCCAGTCATACTTTTTAGAGTGTGTGTCCCACAATGTCAATTAATCTTTTACGACTGTCGTTTGTTGCTTCTTGCCCATATCTACCCACCATCTTATTGTTTAACGCTGTCATTGTAGGACCATTAAAGTCACCATAATTAGTATTTCTTTCAGAGGATTCACGTTATCGAGAACCTTCGCCAGATTAAATCATCCTTGGTTTTACTATCCGCGTCGTCTGAGGTGCATAGATCCTTATTATTAGAATTTCATATCAATTTTCCTTCAATTCTAAAAGTGTTGTCCTCTTATCTATTTCTATAATTGGTACGCCCTCCTTGGCCCGATCACTGTTAGTTACACCTGTCATTTCATTACCTTTTCCATTTTTCTTTGTCTCTCTTAAAATGGCCACTTCAATTTTTATCATTTCTAATTTCTCAATAACTTCTCGCTGTTTCGTACCGAAACATGAATATTCCCAGTTGCCGTATTCATAATCCATTTGCGTTATCCATCCTGATTCCGAGGCACCTGACTGAGTCCGTTAGCCTAGATTTTATTTTACGCTGAATCCTCACCTGGAGCACCGCGGTTTTTCTTCATAATGAGTCTAGGGTTCGGATCTTTAGGACAAGTCAGTTTTTTCCTGCATTTCTTTGAGCTGTAATGCTGAATTAAACACTGATTGGACATTTCTGATTGTATTTTTAATGTATTTTATGTAGCATATAAAAGCATATTCAGCCCAATTTCCTTGTTTTGGTCATATTTCGATAATATTTATGGTCATATTTTGAGGAAAAATCCTGTAATTTTGAATGATACCTGGAATCCACTAGAAGTAATGGATGAGAATAAATTAAGATAATAATTATTCGCTGGACTGCACTCCTATTATACATTGGAGGGAAAAGCAAAACTATTTGTCACTGAATTGGTCAGCATTCACCAGTCCATAATTAGAGTTATACATTATTGTCACTCTCTAAATGTTAATGTTCCGCCCGCCTTTTAATTTCGACATGCCCGTGTCGAGACGCGTCAGTGTCTCAATTGTCCCCAATACTTTAGAAAAATTATTCCTCAGTCAGTGCTAAATGTGATGTGCAGCGGAATCAGTGAGTAACCAAAATGCTCTCTTTTTTAAATAAAAAAAAAATAACCGAAATTACGAGGTTAAGAAGTAACCTAAAGGAATTTGGAGAGCAATATTTTAGCCGAAAGATTTATTTTGCCCAACTATGTGAAATTAAAGTGACTTCGAAAAAAACTATTTAAAATTTAATTTCCCAGTCATGTAGTGAGTGCACGGAAGTAAATTTTGCTGTCTACGTGAAAGCGACACTGCTAGATAAATAAAAGATGTATAATTAAGCGTGTTTTGATGTATACTCAATTTAAAAGAATTGGTAATATCTTCCCATTTTTGCGTCATATTTATCCGTTTTTAACGTCATATTTGCATGCATATTTCTCTATTTTTTTGGTCATAAATATCCGAACCTTAATAATTACATTCTCCTTGATGGGATGTCTTCCCTGCGACTTCCAGTCCCATCTCCCCTGATACGCTGTGGGATACTTCAAACCTTGCATGTCCGCCATTGATTGAAGGCCATACTAGTCGCCGATGTAGCCCTCGACTTCGTGGAAGCACACAATCCTCTCCAACCGACACTTAAGGTAAAAGGTGGCGTCCCTTGGAGAGGTTTCCAAACACTTGAAATTCAAACGTGCGTAGTTGAACATTGTGTATTTTCACTCCAGTGTTGACCTGTAGATGTAAATTCCCCCAGGGGTCTGCTCATTCCCTCGTTTTGTGCTGCATCTCATCCGGGGGTCCAGAGCCCCTCACCCCCCCCCCCCATCCCCGACGATTTACTTGTATCCTATATGGGTGCAAGATAAGGCGTTGGGGGCGATGCTGTAGGTTGACTAAGCTGTGATGTGCTGATTCATAAATTTAGAAACCTGCTGGTGTCGATCTTATATTTATTGCGTCCACCAATAGAGGGAAAAATGCCTGTCGTGGGGGGGTGTTGGTGGTAGGGGTGTGCCGTTGCTCCCCCCCCCCCGGGTTTTGTGCCTGACGTCCACAGTCCCGTCGCTCCCGGCTGGGGGGGGGGGGGGCGATGGAGGTCTCGTGTCCTGTGTGGACGGAGGGGCTTTCACTAACACCACCAGGAGCTGTATTCGTGTACGCGTGTACTGTCGACTGCTAAGGCTGTTTATTGTGCTCGCGTATGCGGGCACTGTCTCGCATTCTTTGCGAGGTAGGAAAGGCGTTAGCCTGCTTCTTCTTCTTTGGGGATCCCTCCTGCCCTCCCTTCCCTAGGCCTTAGGGTATTACCGCTCCACGGCCCACTCCTGAGGGAGTGGAACCCCCGAGCGTCAGCGTAGGGTTGTCTCTGGCCCGGATACCTTACGGTGACAACGCAGGGTCAGAGCAACACTCCTGTCTTAGGCACCACATCATGAGTGACTCAATGAGAAGAAGGATGTCGGCGCCTGACATCCATTATGACTCCCCGAGATCTCCCTCGCCGACCGAGCATCCTGCGACCATCGAGGATGCGCCTTCTACGACTAATGTCGTGACTACTGCCACAAGCAACACTCCCGCGACCATCGCGACCGCGCCTCCCGCGGCTAATGTTGTCACATGCAACACTCCTGCGACCATTGAGACCGCGCCACCCGCGGCTAATGTTGTAACCACTGTCACAAGCAATACTCCTACTTCAAGGAAAAGAGGTGCTGCAACATCTGCTGAGAAAGCAGATCAGCAGAAGAAGCGCGCTAACACCACATCCTACAAGACTAACCCACCAAGACATGAATTCCGTGCTATGAGGAAGACACCTGCGGCCACCCGCTCACCCAGAAACACAACTGCAGATGAAGATGGTTTCATTAAGCCAAACCGCACAACTCCGGCTGCGCAACTAACCACCGACACCCCTCCAATGGCGACAACAAATCAGTTTGACCTGCTGCCTGCTGACGAGGAGATGACTGAAAACTTACCCAAGAAAACTAATCCAGCACCCCTAATCATCCAATATAAAGAGGACTACAGTACCCTCTACCGTCTACTGAAGCAAATCTGCAAAGCCGCTTTTGAAGCTAGACCAACTGGACGAGACTTGTATAAAGTCCTCCTTAAGACAAATGAAGACTACATCGAGGTGACTAACCACATCTCTAAGAAAGGCATCGGCTACTACTCTTTCCCCACAGAGCCGGACAAAACCCTGAAAGTGGTGCTGAGAGGTATCCCCTTCAACATGCACCCAGACAATGTGAAGGGAGGAACTTGAAGATTGCGGCTTCGTCGCCAGAACAGTCGTTCGCCTCCGCTCCCCCAAAACTCAACAGGAGATTCCATTATACCTGGTAGTACTCAGAGACACACTAGATAATAGAGCCATATATAAGCTCTCATCCCTGTGTGCTCTAAAAATTACAGTTGAAAAACTCAGAAGCACAAAGGGCCCACCTCAGTGCTTTTAAAATGTCAAGCCGTAGGCCATGTATCGCGGCACTGTAACATGCCCCCAAAGTGTGTTAAATGTGCTGGGGATCACTCCTCTAACGACTGCATCACCAAAAAAGGAGAGCACTCACCCAAATGCGCAAATTGCTCCGACCGCACGTAGCTAGCTATAGGAAGTGCCCAGCATTCAGCAAATTCACTGAGCGTCAGAAGCAGCAAAACGCCGCCCAAGCAGCGCTAAGAAAGAAGAAAAAAGAAGAAGGAAAAGGAATACCGGCTCCACCAAATGCCACAAATGATAACTTTCCTCCAATTGGCATACACTCTAACTCACTGCCACCGCCTCAAACTGCCCCGCAACCAACAGGTCATCAGGAAGTCAACACAGGTTATGCTTTAGTTACCTCTGGACAGAAGACTTCTGACCGTGAAGTAACCCAAAACAGTCACACTGATGTAACTGAGGCTCACAATATATCAGCACAACCCAACAGCCATGTCAATGAAGCTGGGACATCGCAGCTGCAGAAGCAACAACCAACACTGCAAGTTCAATCACAACACCAGCAGATCGACCCGTTACTGCTACTTAATATGATGCAATCAATGCTTCAAACTATGAACACTATGCAAGCCATGATAGTAGACCTCCCGCGACAGATTGCTGCCGCAGTCCAGACAATGGTGCAAACCACTTGCAATAGCACTCAAAGAAACCAACATGGGGACCAGAATTAACGACTTAACAATCTGCTCCTGGAATGCCAACGGCCTTTGGAGGCAGATTGGTGAGTTCAGGGAATTCATGAGAGACGAGCAGATTGACATCTGCCTCGTCAATGAGACACATCTCAAACCAGGGATAAAAGCCTCAGTACCAAATTACATCACTTACCGCAATGACAGACCGACTGCCGGTGGTGGCACTGCCATCTTCATCAGACGCACTATCAAACACCATCAAGTCATCCTACCTCAGCTTGCCACATTTGAAGCAACTGGTGTGTCCATCGCAACCTCAAAGGGTAAAATACTACTTGTCTCCGCTTACCGACCTCCTCATGGACCAGTGGACGAAGGCAAGATAGCACAACTCCTTCGCCTACCCGGAAACATCTTGATAGCTGGCGACTTCAATGCCAAAAACACAGTCTGGAACTCCAGATTGACCAACACGTGCGGCCGACAGTTACTTCGAGTCATCGAACAATACGATGCTGTAACCTGGGGACCAACTGAGCCCACCTTCTACAAAGGAAGATCCCCCCCAGATGTGTTAGACATTGCTATCACGAAAGGCCTACAACACTATATCGCTGTTACCACTAAAACTGCCTTATCGTCGGACCACTTACCTGTTCTCTTCTACATGGCAACTGAAGCTTCCTCCATGAAAAGTAAACCCACCAGAAACACGAACAACATCAACTGGAACCTCTTCCAGACCCTCGTTGCTGAACAGCTCGACAATGCACAGCCCCCTGATGAAATCGGAGCCTGTGCTGCTATGACTATGTTCACTGAGTTAGTCAATGCTGCTGCGGACCAAGCAACACAGTCGGTAAAACATCAGCCGGATAAATCAAGACAACTACCTCCAGACATCCGACAGACCATCACCCTCAAAAATCAGCTAACAAGGGAATGGCATATAACGAGAGATCCGACCACCAAACGCACCATCAACCGACTTCAGAGAGAAGTTAAAGCTGACATTCAAAAACACCGAACACGCGAATGGGAAGGCCTAGTAGCAACACTCACTGCAGAGGATGGGTCTATCTGGCACACTGCTAAACGCATCCTCCGACAAAGACACAAAATGCCCACCACTGATCGTTGGTAACAAAACTGTTATCGAACCGGCAGCCAAGGCGGACGCTATCGCCGACACCTTCGAGGCCAACTTCCAGCCAGTAGATGAACACTGTGATGATGCACACATCAACTTTGTGAAGCAAAGACTCGATGCATTCCTAAACTCAATCACTCCAGATGAGGGAGCCATTGAAGAAACTAGTGTTGAGGAAGTCGCCGACATGCTAAGCCATGTTGCCCTGCACAAAGCCAGCGGTCATGATAACATTGGAGGTCATATACTCAGACATCTACCACCAGCCGACATACAATACCTCACAACAATCTTCAACAAAATTTTAGCAACTAGGCGAATACCCAAAAATCTGGAAACATGCTGAAATAGTTCCAGTCCCAAAACCCGGCAAAGATAAACGCTCCCCAAAATCCTAAAGGCCTATCAGCCTACTACCTACCACATCAAAAGTCTTCGAGAGGATCTACCTCAAGAGGCTCCAGCGACACATTGATGAAGAAACGATTGTTACCCAACGAACAGTTCGGTTTCCGACAAAAGCACTCTACCCCACAACAACTTCTTCGTCTTGTAGAACATGCCATGAGCGCCTTTGAGAAACGGGAGTTTTTGGTGCAGTATTCCTTGATGTATCCCGCGCCTTTGATTCTGTTTGGCATGAGGGCCTCCTATACAAATTGCTCGTACAAGGGGTTCCGCTACCACATGTACGCCTCATTCGCAACTACCTGGCTGACCGAACCTTTCGTGTCACCACTGAAGACGCCATCTCCTCAGTCAAGAACATAAAAGCCGGGGTACCACAAGGCTCCGTCATTGGACCTGTGTTATATAACTTATACACGGCCGATATACCAAGAACTGACCAAATTGAAACTGGTTTATACGCTGACGATACCTCCCTCTTCACGAAGAGCATCAGAGCAACCTACGTCGTCACAAAACTGCAAAGGGGCTGCAACAATATAGAGAAGTGGGCAAAGAAATGGCGCTTGGCTTTTAATGCGGCAAAAAGCCAAGCAGTCATGGTGACCAGAAGATCCATACCTTCCTCTTTCAATCAGTAAACTCTTCGGCGAAGGTATCAAATGGTCACCCACAGGTCTCTACCTAGGCGTCACGATTGACAAGCGGCTAACTTGGGAAAACCCACATAAAAAAACATTCGGACCAAAGCCATGAACAGGATGAGGCAGCTTTATCCGGTGTTAAATCCAAAATCTCCTCTACACCCAAACACCGCAGTTACCCTATATACTGCAACTATCAGACCAATTCTCGAATACGCATCACCAGTTTGGGGCAACGCCGCTCCCTCAAACATAAAACTACTTCAAACAGTTCAAAACCGTGCCATACGGTTTGCATATAACCTTCCAAGAGACACCCCGACAACTGAACTTCATAGAATCAGTGGACTTCCAACTTTACTCGAACGCTTTCGAACCACTGCAAAGAAGTTATATATGCAGTGCCCTAATCACGATAACCCATTAATAAACAACTGGGTACCCACGTCCAATACAATATAAACACTAGATGGCCAGTAAAACTGGTAAATGGACAGTAAAACTGGTAATGATGCTACTCCAAATTAAACTTAGGTAAACAAAATAGACCTGGCAAGTCGAATTATGCTAGCCCTACACTGATGACGACCTTGCATGACTTGGAAGGAGATGCGCTAGGCGCAAAAACTTCCCTGCACTCTAGGGACAATGTAACCTAGGAGATTGTTGCCGTGGCCGGAGGGGCTTTGGGTAGTCAAGCTGCATCTCGGCTCACCACAGTGTTGGCCACAGCTCAAGTCGGTGACCATACTTTCCCTGACTGCTCCAGTATTGGAGTGTCCTGCTGAGCGAAGACCAAACACACGAGAGGGTTGGTGCACCTCTGCTGCCAGCGCAGCACTGTGAAATCCCAAATGAAGGAGTCAGTACCACGGCCTCGGTCGCTGTGTTCGGGGTGGTTGTAGTGATGTTCCGATACCATCAAAGTATCGATACCTACTCAAATGAGAAGTACTCAAATTGTCTTACGATACTTACTCATATGAGTACAGCAAAAGTATCGATACTTACTCATATCGATACTTTTGTACTCAGTTACCTACCATATTGTCGAAATGTAAGAATATATGTGACATTTGGCTAAATTATTTATTTATGTGCCTAGTCTATTAAAATCTAATAAAACACAGTAATTATTTTTATTTATTTATTCCAATTATAGAAAATAACAAACTTTGAAGGTATTGTAGTTAAATATTTATTTATTCTAATTTTAGCACTTTTAAACAAAAAAGTCTGCATTTGAGAGGTTTCCCCAAAAAGCAATTGTTCCAAGTATTTTGGAGACAGCCTGTTTTCTTTTGTTTGACATTGTTTCACCCGCCCTTAGAAAATAAACATTCACTCGGTACTGATGTAGCTACAACAATAAGATATTGTTGTGCGTATTTGTACAAACAAGGAAATATAAGTTTCATTTCTTCCCATTCTGTAAATGGGTTACTTTTTAGAGATGTCATACTGTTTGACGAATTGCGAGAAACTTCGTCAGTATGAAACGTTTTCTTTTTGTGGCCGTGGGCTAGCTCTTTGTGATGTTTCCAGAAGTCATATTCCTTGGAAACGTTAGTTGAAGCAGCTTCCTCTTCCGATTCACAAGGGCTACTTAATTGTTCATGAACAATACTTTTTAGTTTTTGTATGGCTTGCCCGCATGCTACTGGATCCTTAAAATGCAGATTTTTAAATCTTGGATCCAAAAGAGTAGCGATGGCTGCATGATCATTGAATTCTATCAAACCATATCTTCTCTTCAGTTTTCTCAATAAAACATCCTTGAATTCTTTCACAACTGGTGCGTTTGGTGTGATACTGTTAACTTCTGTTGACAAACAACTAAGCATTGGTATTATTTTGGAAATTGTAACATACTTTTGTCCCGACGCCTCTCGTGTAAAAATGCAGTAAGTTGGCTTAGTGTTTCTATCTCTACAGCAGTTGGCATGTCGGGCGCTGAAACACTTTCAATGACGATTTCAGATATCACTCTTCTTAAAAGTAAAAAGCGCTCCAGCATGAAAAAGGCTGAATTCCATCTTGTTTTCACATCAGCAACTTTCAAAACTGAGCCTTCAGGAGTATTGTTTCGCATTTGAATTTTCCTTAATTTATCAGACTGCAAAACACTATTTTTTATCCAATGCACTATTTCTCGAACTTTTGATATAGCTGTCTTTACACTAGGTAATTTTAAAGCCTCTTCGACTACGAGGTTCACCGTGTGCGCAAAACACGGCAAATGTTTCTTTTCACCAATAGATATTCTAATGGCTGCAATCATAGCACTGGCATTATCTGTTACTACGGCACGAATTTTGCTTAGTGGAATATTCCAACTATCAAGAATATTCATAAGGGTTTCTGATATATATTCAGCAGTATGTCTTTCGTTTAGCGCACTAGTGGCTAGGTATAACATACACATTTCACAGTTTTCTTGGAAATGGGCTGTCACACCCAGAAAACCTCGCTCGTTCAATGTTTCGGTCCAAATATCCAGTGTAAGACAAATATTATCTATTTTTGACAATCTAGATTTAGCAACAGCCACACAAGCCTCATATTTTTCCTGAGTTTTCTTTTTTAAATATTTTGCTCCAGGCACTTTGAAATTAGGTTGCAGTTCTTTCATGAGAGCTAAAAAAGCCTTCTCCTTCAACTATGTTGAAAGGCCGCATATCCTTACAGATAAAAAAATACTAAAGCTTGCAGTATTTTTTTATATTTTGCACCTCCATCTGAAATAAAGACGCCAATTAAAAAAAAAGAGAAAAATCAAATAATTGTAATGATTAATAAGTACTAAAATAATGTATTGTGAAAAAGCCTCTTGTAAAGTAGTTTGGAGTATAGTATTATTTGCACTTTTGTCGACGACGCAATCAGATCGTTCTTCCGAATGTTTTGATGTTGATGGCTGTGAGAGATAGGACTCCTCACTAACCGTAGTCGTTGATTTATCAGACGCTTTTGTACTTTTTGAACTGAAATGTAAATAATAAGAGTAAACTATCTAGTACGATTTCGATAATGTTGTTTGAAGGACGACACTTCCAGCAGTAAAATTATTTATATTATTTCTTTTTAAGGAATATTAATTCTTCATCTCATTATTCAAAGTTTCTTGTAACGCTAAAATTAAAGTGAATGTAATTTCTAGAAACTTTTCAAATGGAAAAATAACGACTCATAACATATAAATAAATTCGTACAGATAAAGGATATTAGTATCTGTCATTTGCTTATCAGTTTATGAATAACAAAAGATAATTATTAGATACACACCTTTTATTAGGATCCAGAGTACTCTGTTGTTTTCTTTCTATAACAGTTCCATGAGTATTGGCATGTTTAAACAAATTGGACGTGTTTCCACAGAACTTCACTGTTTTAAAACATTGCTTGCACTTTGCCATGGTTTCATTCACTTTAGTGTAATATGTCCACACTTTAGATTTTGGTGGTGCCATAATAATAATAATAAAACCAGTACAAGTTACACGAAGCACGCACTACACAGTTCAATAACAAACACCACTATGGCGGGCGGCCGGGCGATTGTCGATTGCGAGCGACTAATGGGTGGGGGAGGGCGGGCTAGGGTTACCAGATGGCCGGGAAATCCGGGAATGTCCCGGATTTTTGTGTCTGGTCCCGTGTCCAGGAATTAAGCTTTACTGTCCCGGAATTCCCGTATACCAGTTTTTTTTGTCAAACTTAAGATACCACGGTGGCCATGCCGCGCTCGCAGAGGGAGGTAGGGAGCGCTCCACCTTACCAACAACCAGAGACAATATATAAAGACTGTTCAACTATGACGCAGTAATTTTCAACCAAAGTTGAGTTAATAATCCTATATATATATATATATATGTGTGTAGCATAGTTTTTACGTAAAATACATTTTTAATTAATTTGAATATTTGTTGACTCCTTAAAAATAACACTAAAATACCTTTTTAACCCAGAAATGTCCCGGAAATTATAATACTGTATCTGGCAACCCTTGGGCGGGCATAGCAAAATGCGTGCCAAACGTTTCAAAAAACATTTCGTTGACGTTATTGAAACAAAACAGACTTTATCACAATGAAATAGAGACCTAAAACAAACTCTTTGATATTATATTTTCTGTGGAAGTTGTCTATTCTGAGACTGATTTTTTTATTATTATTATTTCAATGGTACCAGCTTGACGTCAGCGGGAAATTAATTTCGCAGGCGCGGCTGAGTGGCGCAGCAGGGATGATGCGTTCTGAATTTAACACCGGGCGCGTTTCGATACTTTCGATTCGATACAAGTACTTTTCTTCCGATACCAAGTAAGTATCGAATGAATTAATTCAAATACAAAAAAGTACTCTCGGTATCGAAACAAAGTATCTTTTTTTTTTTTTTTTTTTTTTTTTTTTTTTTTTTTTTTTTTTTTTTTTTTTTTTTGTATCGCGGCCTTAAGGGCCATGTTTGCGTATCCGCTGCCTGGGCAGCTCTATCGCTATGTGTCGCTATGTTTGGATTGGGGTTGTTTTGGGGTCTCGTTTATGCACTTTAGGGGGGAAAAAGGGCTATGGACGCCTGAGGCGTCCTTATGTTAAAACCCCCAAAGGGTTCGTATGATAGCTGGGGATCATCGTCGTTATCAGCTGCGTAAGCAG
>JARYHS010009186.1:10338345-10391064 GCA_031002005.1 Vandiemenella viatica | reverse complement strand
TGGCTAACTGGTTATCAATTGCTGGTAATATTATTAATAAGAGTATGTACTCTTCTCACATGGGGCCAAAGTGAACATGACTGTCTGTATAGTGTACAAATACTAATTATTAGGTGGTACTCCACTGTGGGTCTAAAAAGCTGTTTACAAAGAACAAAAGAAACCAAAGATCATGAAGTGGAACAGAAATTGTGAAAGTAAAACTATATTAAATATAAAAAATATTTTTAGAAAGTATTATAAATGAAGTGTAAATCATAGTTTGTAGAAATTCATAGCATAAAATCATCCCCTTGTTTGTAAGACAGTATCGGTCCCAAGTTTTGTACGTACAAATGTACGTATGTCAAATTTAGAAGGTAGAGTAAGTAAAAAAGAGAGCATTAGTATGTGTCCATGGAAACTACAGTAGAACACAGTTGATATAATAAACATGCTAGGTTTTGGGCAGGTGGGAGGTAAGAAAAATTGTGGGTGTTTATAACAAATACACAATTGGTATATTCCAGCTGGATATTTGGGGAAATATTAGGAGTAGGACGTGGAAGAGAAGAAAGAACAAGTACCATATGCACAGGTGGGCACAGTTAATCAAAAAGCTAACTTGGTTAATCGTTAATCCACTACTTAACAAGTTAATTTCAATAATAGTTAAAGCGTTACATTTTTGCAAATTTAACGGAAGTTACAATCATCCGATAAAAGTTAATCATCAACAAAAAGTCTACCCAATGTCCCTCTGGAACTGTTACTGGGGTTCATCGTTTTAATCAGTGTCTTAAATGCTACGAAATGTAGTGGAATCATGTTGGCAATGGAAAAATTTACAATGCATTGGTCCACACCAGCTTGAGATACGCAGCTGTCGGTGACTACCATACAAAAAGATTCACCAATGGTTGGTGATGTAACCTTTTGTTAGCTGATGGATATTAAACAAATTAGTTTTTCTGCTATCTACACCAGAATCCACAGCACTTGAAGAAGGCTTTGAATTGTTTTTCCTTATTCCACAAATTGACCCGGCTTTTACTGTTTCTTCAAACTGTAAGTATTTGGATCTATTCATCCTTTTCGTTTGGCGTTTAAGATTATTAGGATTAGAATCGTGAGTCTTGATTGTAGAATGTTTAGGCAATCACAGTTTGAATTCATACATCAATTGTTTGATTTAAATGCAATATAAACGCATAAATGTAGCCAAGGATTTTTATTCTTCTCATTGCTATTGCTAGGGTTTCTGATTTCGATAATAGTTTCTAGATCCTCAGGTTCCATGATTCAATCATGTAGCGAACAACAGTTTAATTTCTCTCCAGGTAAGTAACGTCTGGTTCGTTTCTCTGAATTTGTGTATAGATTTTTGGAAGAATGGAACTTAAATAGTGTGTAGTAGATAAATCTACGACTGCAACAAAAAGTTTCATAAAAAACTTTAAGTGTTCTCACAATAGCGGAAATACGGAAAAACGTCGCTACAGCTTGCTCCTAGAAACCCAATAGATATGGCAGTCACGTATCACATTTCCTGTGAAGATCATTTACACAATAATTTCATTGAGTTAAATCTAGTTCGTTGTTTAAAGTGGGTATCAGTGAGGTTAGGGTCCTTACAATCGACCCCCTCTTGGTTTTTTTTTTTTTTTTTTTTGAGTTGGCGGTGAGTAGTTATCTCTCGAGCGTTTCGACCCCCCTAATTAGGACACGCCCCCGCCCCCTGCGGCCGCTGCCCCTATAATTAGGCGCCCGCCGCGTGCCTGGCAGTTACCATCCACCATCCTGTTATTTACCCATCCCACTTCCTGTGGCTGATTTCCGTCATTATCTCGTTTGCGGTCTCGAAGTCTTCCACCGTCCCTGTTATTACTCACCCCACATCCTGCACCAAGTGTCCGCAATTATGTACCTATAGCCAAAACTCCGAAAATTTCCGTCATTATCTCGTTTGCGGACTGTACATCGCCTCTGCCCTCCGATTAGAGGCGATTATACACCGCCGTTTGCTCGGCTCTGTTATTTACCCATCCCACTTCCTGCGGACAATTTCCGTCCACCGTCCCAGTTATTGCTCACCACAAATCATGCACCCAAGTGTCTGCCATTATGTACCTGTAGCCAAAACTCCGAAAATTTCCGTCATTATCTCGTTTGCGGACTGTACATCGCCTCTGCCCTCCGATTAGAGGCGATTATACGCCGCCGCTTGCTCGGATCTATTATTTACCCATCCCACTTCCTGCGGGAAATTTCCGTCCACCGTCCCTGTTATTACTCACCACAAATCAGGCACCCAAGTGTCTGCCATCATGTACCTGTAGCCAAACCTCCGATAATTTCCGTCATTATCTCGTTTGCGGATTCTACGCTGCCGGAACTCCTTGTAGGTCACCCGCCCCGTCCTCTGTAGCCACGATGGCGCCTCTCACCATCATTATCTTGGAAGTGGCCGAGTGCATGCCCTGACGGTAATGTGATGTGTGTGTTGGAGGGGTCGTGCAGGTTTGTCGGGGAACTGTCGCTATAGCCGAAACATACATTTTTGTACATATATTACACTTTTCTGAAGCCAGTTGTAGTATTGAAAACACATCACATAGTTGGGCACTGCACTCTGTGGAGCACGCAGGTGTAATTGTCATGGCAATCACAACATCTTGTTTTGGAATTACGTAATTTTGGCAATATTTTACGTATTTTAATCAGTTTTTTACCGAATTTCATGAAATCTAAGGAAATTTATAGGATTTTCATGCTTCTTACAGAAACTGTATATTTTTACGAAATTATGCTTCTCTCTTGCTCCTTGTAATGCTCGATACTTTGTTCTATTTCTCTTACTGGTCGGTTTTCATTATTTTTTATCTATTTTGCACATTTTCACCCTTTTAAATAAAATTCGTGGAAAGAGGCCCATGCCTAGTACTTATATCCGGCAAAATTTATGTCTTCTTGAGTGTAGGTGTCTATTACGACTGGGGTCTAAAGACTAGTAAGTGATGAAGGACTCATGAAAAATAACTTGATAAAGGACATTTTTTAATGGATGGTGGGTGAAAATAAAACAAAGTGAATCATGTACAATGTGTTTTTATTTATTTATTTATACTTTTCACATACATGTAGTACCACAAACATTATATCCAGGATCATAATTCTTATTTACTATATTATTAACATCATCCAATACTAGTAAATTTTTATATGGAATAATTTCTTGTCTAAGCAGTGTATAGTCCAATGATGAAATGGGGCTATATGTCACTTGAGTCACATAAACACTATTAATATGTATACTTATCAGTTTTTGGACCTTAGCCATCCAATAGTTACGCAGCACTTTATTGGCTAAAATGTTTCACAAACTCCATGTAATATCTTGCAACTTGGGGGCACCACGTCTTCTTGATGGTCAAGGCTCCAGTCACTGCAGCTGCACGTCAAGGAGGTTATGCCATGTCGATTCTCT
Source organism: Vandiemenella viatica (assembly GCA_031002005.1). NCBI lineage: Eukaryota > Metazoa > Arthropoda > Insecta > Orthoptera > Morabidae > Vandiemenella > Vandiemenella viatica. Next base: position 10,387,598 of record JARYHS010009186.1, on the reverse strand, counting down.
GAAGAACACACAGTTGGCAGGATAGGAATTGCGATAAACACATACAGTTTTTATCCCAGCCACCATTCGGAAGGAGACGGAGTGATCACCAATCGGAACGTCTGTGTGGGAGCTGTCTGTGTTGAGCAAATCGGACATTACATCCAATACTTTAGTCAGCACTCTCCTTCTTCATACATTAATATAACTTTGGTACTGTGCCCCACTTTTTCGAGCACCACTACTGGCTCAAATTCATGCTTGAACGATAAACCTATCGTCAAACTCTTTGAATCACCAGCGTTGAGCTGATACACCGACGAGAACAATATTATCGGGCGGGCCATTTCTAAACATTGACACTGGCAGGTGGTTGGGCGTTAAATAGGGTCTAGTGGTGGTGGGGGTAAACCTGTTCAGTCCTGTCCGTGGAAGGACACGTGCTGTAGTGGTGGTGATGGTGGGGGTAAGCCTGTTGTATGTGGGGTACAGCACGACACGTACTGTGGGGCGAGTGGTGGTGGGTGTAAACCTGTGAAATCCTGTTTGTGGAAGACCGCTTGTCCGATAGTTCACCAATCTGGCCTCTGATGCTGGTTTAAACGTGCGTGAAGCGAACGAGGTATATAGGTCGTCATTACAAATGAAGACTATTTTGCCAAACGCAAAGGGTATAAGACGTATTTTGTGAAACGTCGATTTCAATTTGCACCATACAGCTACTCAAACTGTGGAAACGAATAGCTGAAATCAAACATTTATAATATTGTCACCTATAATTTCACAGAGACTGTTGGACTCCCATTCAGGAGGATACCGGAGTGAATCCCAATCTGGGCATCGGATTAGGGTTTTCTATGCACGTGGGTTGAATGGATAGCTGTTGTAACCATTTATGAATGAAGTGGATGTTTCTCACTCCGGTTGAAAACATACCTAAAATATGCCCTGATTTTTTGAGGATCCAGCCACGAAGGCTTTGCTTTGGAGACAGGTTACGAGTTTATACCACAAGAGAGATGCTCCTAAGCACAAAATGTAGCCTATCCATGGGTTTTCTGGTATTCAACAAATAAATAAAAATAAAATGTTACAGGTTCGGTCGGTCTCGAGCCAGAAAGCACACATTTTTGCCCGTAACCCAGCAATATCCACAATCAGGGTGCTATTCGGCTCGTCCTTGATAACACCGACAACATTTTTACTATGGGACTGTATCTGCCAAGCAATCTGTGTCCATATAAAGTAATTTAGGGCATCTAAACTGAGGAATTGCGAATTCTTAATGAATCTGATACATCCTTACTCACCTTCTAACCATGTCAATCGATGACTTCTTTTGTGGAGCAAATATTACATAATTTTTGGTGATTTTTTACCTGTGTTCACTATCTTTTGCGATGGGCGAGCGATAACACTCTGGCATCGCATTCGGGAAGCGAGCATCCAGATTTAAGTTTTTTTTAAAAATAGTTTCCTGAAATCACTCCAGGCGAATGCCCACAACACGCCTTGTCAAAATATGTTGTAAATAGAAACAGAATGAGGATCTGGCTCTTAACTCAAGAAATTCTGAAAGATCTGTTAATATTTGTGGGACCGAGCATATATTTGTGACCCTTGACACTGGTGTGTGCATGTATAAGTTGTCAATATTCTGTAAGTCCTCAAAGGTATGTACTTTCGAAGTTTGTGTCTTGGTACCTTTCCTAGCTTGTTCTTGAGTGGTGCAGTTCGTGACAACATTAGATACGACAATATGCTACACATCTGTAACCACTGTTTCTGCAGAAAGTATGCATTCTTCCATTTTTTTCCCCATGTCAATCGATGACTTCTTTCATGGAGAGAATATTAGATAAAATGACCTCGACAGTTCTGTGCTTTCAAACAATCAGGAAATGTAACACTGAAAATAGTGCAGTCGAGTTTGAACACTTTCCCTGTCTAGCCATTAGAAATATACATTTTACACTTACAACTGCTCACCGCAATCCGTAAGTCGAAGTGAGCTACTTAGTTTGACAAGATCTCAAAAATCATCCTATCATTTCACATTTCATCTAGTACTCGAGAACAACAAATTTATAAGTTGTACACGAGATCCATTTAGTCTTCGGAACAGCCTCGTATACAGGCACTGACGAGAAATTTCATGAATGATCTAACATGATCTATAACTTAGTGGGTACTATCTTCGGTGAGTTTCTGTTTGCGACATTTTTTGAAATCAGTGTAAAGTGAGGGAATTTTTCACGTGTTTATCTGCCAGCTAGTTGAAGAGTGTAGATCAGATAAGGGACCCTAAACTTGCTACGCTCCTGGCTGAGGATTTTGAAGATCAGTTATTAGAACTTCGGTAACTGCATTATCCGCCGCCAATGAGAAAAAGTTTAGCTCCAAGTCAGACAAGTTTTGCAGGCATGACGGTTAGACTCCAACATTTACGCATTAAAACGGTTTACATTCCTACTTAATGTTGCAATGTTCCTTTTAAAATTTTAAAACGTGGCTTGTAGTATATTTTAAAACCTTCTTAAGCCAAACATATCTTATGCCACCAGAAATTTGGGTATGTATGAGTAATCGAGCATTCTTTGATGCATACTTTTCATACTACACCAAGCGTAATAGGTGAACGGTTAACGTACTGGCCTCGCATTCGGGGGACGCGGGTTCGAATCTCCGTCCGTGCATCCAGATTTGGGGTTTCCCATGGTTTTCTGAAATCACTCCAGGTGAATGCCGTGAAGCTTCCTTCAAAAGGCAATGGCCGTATTCCTTCTCGTTCAATGTGTCCACGTATCGCGCAAACCTAAACTCACCAAATTCTAGTAAACTACCTTTTTAGGGGGGCGTTAAACCTTTTGGTATCTTTCGGAAGATTAGGCCTGAATGGGCCGACACCAGGTTTCGTCATTTCCATTCTTCTACATGCAGAATTCCTTCCCGCTTCATTAAACCGACGGGGGTTTTGAACCGTTGACCACACTTTACGAAAATATGCTAATTATCTCAGTAGTTACGATTAATTAGCGAATAATATTTTAAGATCGCAAGTTCGGAAGAGTAAGACCGAATGGGCCAGAACCAAGTTTCTCTCTCTCCCTTCTTCGTCTCTCACTGTATTTAATAATAATAATAATAATAATTCGATGGTAGGACGGGGAATACGAACTCACGTCCTCCCGAATGCGTGGCAAGTAAAGGGGAAGCTGAAAATTTGTTATGCTAAGGGTGCGTCCATAAACTACGTAACTCCATTTTGGACTCCTCTTAACTCCCCATCCCCGCCCCGTGGCTTTTGCGTCTACACGAACCTTGTGGATGTGGACGTTAAGCCTGCTCGGTATCTTTCGGAAGAGTAGGCCTGAACCAAGTTTCAACCACTCCCTTCATCTTACAGAATTCCAACCCGTTTTATTAAAACCGACGGGGTTTTGAACCGTTCACCACACTATACGAAAATATGATAATTATTTCAATAGTTACGATGAATTTGTGAATAATTACTGTTTTAATACCGCTTTACAGAAAAATGGTCATGTAACTGACGGAAATTGTCTGGGCATCAGCCGCAGGCTTAGTTCCTGTTGTGACGCTTCTTTCATACTGATGTTAGAGGCCTGCACTCGGCCACCTCCAAGATAATGACGGTGAGAGGCACCATCGTGGCTGCAGGGAGCGGGGCGGGTGACCTACAAGGAGCGCCGGCAACGTACAGTCCGCAAACGAGATAATGACGGAAATTTTCGGAGTTTTGGCTACAGGTACATAATTCCGGACACTTGGTACAGGATGTGGGGTGAGTAATAACAGGGACGGTGGAAGACTTCCAGACCGCAAACGAGATAATGACGGAAATCAGCCGCAGGAAGTGGGATGGGTAAAAAACAGGGTGGTGGATGGTAACTGCCAGGCACGCGGCGGGCGCCTAATTATAGGGGCAGCGGCCGCAGGGGGCGGGGCGCGTGACCTAATTAGGGGGGACGAAACGCTCGAGTGATAACTACTGGGGTGAGTTTCTATGGATACCAGTTTTGTTGGTAGCATCGCTTATTTTTTTTTTCGAAAATCCTCCAAAACATTAATTTGTTTTTTTTTTCGAAGGTTTCACAAATTATTGATTAATAATCGCATTACAAACATTTAACAAATAACCAAAAAAGACATCAAAACTGAAACTGGACGTTACTTGCACACCGAAAATTTTTTTTTTTGGGTGGGGGGGGGGGGTGAAATTGAAAAATAACATGTAAATTAAAACTATATATCGCTTAAATGGACGCATTTATGTCAAAATGGTAAGATGCAGTATTATCGTCACGTAAAAATTCCAACAAAAGGGATTCAAAGCGTTCCGGAACTGGCTAGCGTGAAATTTCTACAAGCGATGTAACTGTTAAAATAAATTCTATTATTCACCGCCGGGCGCTTGATTTTACTGCCATGATAATGTATCTCTGGTATGTTTCAAAATTAATTTTCTTGTTTGGCAGCAATTCATGTTCCAAACGTTTGCATCACGCTTAACAACCAAAAACTTGTGAATAAAAACATGACTCTGTAAAATAAAATTTCCCACTCTTAGCAGGTTATTGAAAAAATTGCACTTGCTTTTTTCTTTATTTTTCGGGGTTTGCGCTGCGTTTTTTGTTTTTCGTCTCAGTAAAGCAACAAACAGCAAATAGAAACGAAAAAAATGCACACACGAAAAAAATATTGCACCAATCTAAGTTCGAACTTAGGACCTTCTGATTCCGATATCACTGTTTAACCATTATTTTAACTGCTTTACGCCTCGTCGACGGCTAAGGTTTTTAGAGGCGAGATGGGACTGGGGACAAGGAACGGGAAGGAATTCGGCAATGGCCTTTTTAAAGGAAGCATCCCGGCATTCACCTGGAGTGATTTGGGGAAACCATAGAAAACCCAAATCTGGATGCCCGGACCCGGATTCGAACCGGCGTCCTCCCGAATGCGAGGCCAGAGCGCTGTTTAACCAAGCAGCTCACCGGTCACCGTGGAGTAATTGCTTATCTTCATGTTAATAGCGATCACTTAAACATCACAGTTTCTTTTTGGGATAAAGTACGCAGTCGGTAGATAATTAAACAAACAATAAATTCAGTTTTGTTGAAAAAATTATCATTTATCTACAATTTTTTAAAGAAAAACGACCCACAATGTATTTACCTTATGCGTTCACTATAGCTTGCATATTTTCGCTAATATCTCCTGAAACAACCAATTTAATTGATAGTTTTAGTCATTATTATGAACGATTTCTGTTAATCTCTAACTTTCATTTTAAATATAAACGATTCTCAAATTGAAGTTGTTACATTTTTAAGGTCCGCAGAATAAAAGTCAGGGGTTGTTTCTATAGTCAGCCCAACAATTAAGGCGTCTATTCAGTATTTTGCCGCTATAAGTTTCAACAAATTGTTCTCCATTTTGTATTTAGCACGCAATATCACAAATAACAAGAAGTAACCATTAACAAACAATAAAAATAGTTGAAAACTTGGGTAATAGGAAACGCTCCATTCGCAGCCGCAGCGTTCAAACGCACGTGACGTCACTAAAGCGACCTAGAGCGTTTTCTGTCACGTGAAAAGAGGCAAGAGAATTTAATTTTTATTTCGCTTTTTTATTAAAAATAATACACTCTTATTTTCAAATTCAACAAATATAGCTTCCTTAAGCAATAATGTTCGCGAATGGCTACAATTTGTAATATATTTTCAGTACAGCCAAATAGCTTATTCCGCTCTGTTACGGTTGCTGTATAATTGATGCCACACTACTATATTCAGCTTCATCATTGTACAAAGCATTTGACTTCATATATATATAAATATATATATATACGCTGCTGCTAGTACCCTTTGTTTCTAGTGTATAGTCACGAAGGGCCGGCGCAACAATAGACCGGACGTATTCTGTCAGACAGCCAAGACAAATTTATTTACGGTATAAAAGTACCCGTTGAGTGTGTATGACGGCGAAACTTTAGTTTTTTCTAATGCAGTTCTCCATGAAGGTTTATGAGTTCAGTGAATCAAGTTGAGCATCAGCGAGCTTTGTTAGGTTGCGCTACCCAAACCGTTAGAGGTAAAATAATACAATGATTGGAAGGGCTGTAGACCGCAGAAAGTTGTACAAAAAACAAAATTTATTGAAAATCTAAATTTGCACTAAAAGCGCGAAGTGAGTGGCATTTTCTTTATGCTTTAATCACTTAATTTTTTTCGAAATATTTTTTCCGTTATCTCTAGTATTTAACGGAAATGAAAAGTGGGTCTGTAAGGTTCAACAGGCGAGTGCCTAGTCCCTTGGAATGAATCCAGCAGTGCTTTGTACAAACGAAATGTTATCTTTGTCTCTTCACCTGAACGAAATTACAGTGTATCTTGACTATAGAAAACAAAAACTAAGTGAGCACAATGTCCAAGCTTGCGGCTGCAGCACCCAACCTCTACACTCGCCCGGCAGAGTGAGTATTACCAACACGACACAGCTCTCTACATCAAGGACAAATCAACAAACTTTTTTTCCATAGAGCTCAAGCAACTACCCATCAGTTTATTCAAAATCTAGGACTTGACATTTACGAAGCAAATTAAAATCGACCAATTTCGACTCTGACTAGAAACTACATAACTTAAAAATATTAAACTGACAATAAAATAAAACACTTAAAAAAGTAACACCTCAGACTTGACTAAAACATCATTACAAAGAACCCTAAACATGAAAGAAGTCAGCCCTGGAACTTGAGACGATTACTTGAGCTCAGGCTCAGACGGATATACGTCGCCTCTACATTCAGAGATTTTCGAAACGTGATATTCAGTGTGACCATCTCTTTTAAATTAAATGGCGCATCTCATTTTGTTTAGTTTTAAGTCATTCATCGAAACAATATTTAATTGTTTTAGTAATTACAAATAAATCCATTTAATTCTTAAAAAGTTTGTAAAAATTTTTCATCAATCTCTGATTTTCATAAACTATTATTTGTAATTTACCTGTTCATATAAATTTTCCCAGTGGTCACCTTAGTGAAATAATAAATCGAAAAGTAACGCTGTACATTCGAGAGGACGTTGGTTCAAATCCCCGTTCGGATTTCCGTTTTCCATGGTTTATCAAAATGGGACGGCTCCTTTAAAAATCAGCCAGCTATCAGCCAGCAATTAGCCGTCTAACAACTATAAAAATCCTTTATTTTTCGCTGTGTGTAGTAAGTAAAGCTTTTTTATTTTATACCTCTATTCCGCGGTGACTCATTCAGCTAGACACCCCGCCGCTGTTGGTGGCATTGTCATTTTCGTTCGACGTCGAGCTCATTTCAGGCAGTGAAGCAATTGGGCGAAGGAACGAGCAGGGACCATTCCAGCATTCGCCCGGTTTGATTTCGGGAAACCATGTAAAATTGTAATCTGAATGGCCGAACGGGGACAGAATCCGGTCCTCCCGAATGCGAGGCCAGAGCGTTACCTCCCACCAACGCTCGGCCCAGTCGGTTGGCAGGTTTGTCTGCAGATGTATGTTACAGAACAAGAAGCTGGTTCTTCATTGGCAGCAGTAGCAACAGTGATACAAAGTCAACACAAACATGCTCATTTCGTAATGGCCTCTGCAAGGTCACCTGGCAGCTAAACACTGCCCGAAACTGGATGCAGGCTTCTCAGTGAGAAGAAAAAGGCTTTACTCCTCGTAAGTGCAGTGGATGCTGAGCATCTTGCATCACACTCTCTCTCACTTCAGCAACAGGAGCTGGCACATGTTTCAATGCCACACACTTCTAACTAATCTTGAAATATTATGATGTTCCAGGATGACTGGCTCGTTTTGATTACTTCGCAACTTGAATGTTAGTTTCCGAGTCGTGTAGTCAATTTCAGATTCAAATTACAGTTATTAAAAATATATAATGTTTCAATAATTTTTAATACTTTATGATTGTATATATCCACAGAAATATTGTTTTAAAAAAGTGGGATCGACTATTTAGTTAACTCTGTTATTTTTAGAATATCTGTCTTCCTTCCATTGGGTTTACACGTAAACTGCTGAGTAGATTTTGACAAGTAAGAAAGCTAAGTGTGTGGATTAAAATTTAAGGTATGTTTCATATCGTTACGCCAACAAACGGTGAAGCAGGAAATTGAACTTAGGTTTGAACTTTAACTTTTCGTACATTGGCGTGTGACTGTATTTAGGACTGCGGGTTGCTTTCGTTTTTTGAAGAAGAAAATCAGTTGTTTCACGAGAACTGAGTTTCTCTAAATGCCGGTTAGGGTTTCTTCTTGTATTCGATTTCGGATTCGGTTTGTATTTTTCGGATAGGGTTGGCGATACTTCTTGTTTATTCTAGGTTTTCTTCATTTTTTTATTTAAATTGATTTGAACTGGAATTTATAAGTTACGGAACGTTAGTAAAATAATCGTGGCAATATACAATCCAGCGGCCATCTTCTCTCTTTTCCGTGTGGACGAACTCAAGGGAGAACCCTCGTTGCTAATATGTTACGTAATGTACCGGTAGTCTATATAAAGCGGGAATTCCCGAAACTATCAGTATGTTCCGTTGGTTTTAACGTAAGTATGAATTAATGACGTTGGAAATATGGGGTTCATGAAAGCAAACATTAATGGTGCCCACGGGGAGCAGCGCGGATGCAGCGCGTGCCACGAATCAGGCCGAAGACCCTTCCAAAACCTGGCCGTATAGCATAAGCCTCTCTGTGTTTACTACGCTCAGTTCCCGGCCCCACCCGTCCCCGCAGGTCAAGGTGGAAGACGTAGCGACCTGGCGCCGTGCAGGAGTTCCACCGCGCCAACCGATTGCGCAAAGCGTCACCGAATAACCCGGCTTCCCTCACTAGGGCGTACTCCTACTACACTTTCCCCCGCACCCAACCGACACCCAAAAGCGTCACTGTATGAGCACAGGTTTCCAAGCAACCGACCAAGCATCACAGAGCACCATAGTGATGCACGATCACGCTGCGGGCCCGAAGACCCCCACAGCGTTCAGAGGGGTTTCTGGCGCACCGCGTAAACTCATGCACTACCAGTCCCCACTTATGTAGAGCACTTATTATGGCAACAAAGAGACAGGTGTTTTCCGGCGGCAAGGGGCACCATTACCCTTGATTACCGAACGGCACACTGCAGCAGGCGCTCATACCTACTACCATTACCGGCACCGTACGCCACCCCGCAGCAGAGTCGTGTCACCTCTCTGCACCCAAGGTCTTACTGCCGCGAGCAGCAGAGTGGGAGCGAGCCCACCTCTCCGCGCCAAGGGACTAGTGGCCAACCACCCCGAACGCAGCGACCGAGGCCGTGGTACTGACTCCTTCATTTGGGATTTCACAGTGCTGCGCTGGCAGCAGAGGTGCACCAACCCTCTCGTGTGTTTGGTCTTCGCTCAGCAGGACACTCCAATACTGGAGCAGTCAGGGAAAGTATGGTCCCCGACTTGAGCTATGGCCAACACTGTGGTGAGCCGAGATGCAGCTTGACTACCCAAAGCTCCTCCGTCCACACAGGACACGTGACCTCCATCGCCCCCCCCCCCCGCCCAGCCGGGAGCGACGGGACTGTGGACGTCAGGCACAAAACACGGGGGGGGGGGGGGGGAGCAACGGCACACCCCTACAACCAACACCCCCCGACGACAGGCATTTTTCCCTCTATTGGTGGACGCAATAAATATAAGATCGACACCAGCAGGTTTCTAAATTTATGAATCATCACATCACAGCTCAGTCAACCTACAGCATCGCCACCAACGCCTTATCTTGCACCCATATAGGATACAAGTAAATCGTCGGGGAGGGGGGGGGTGAGGGGCTCTGGACCCCCCGGATGAGATACACCCGTATGCAGCACAAAACGAGGGAATGAGCAGACCCCTGGGAGAATTTACATCTACAGGTCAACACTGGAGTGAAAATACACAATGTTCAACTACGTACGTTTGGATTTCAAGTGTTTAGAAAACTCTCCAAGGGACACCACCTTTTACCATAAGTGTCGGTTGGAGAGGATTGTGTGCTTCCACGAAGTCGAGGGCTACATCGGCGTCTAGTATGGCCTTCAATCAATGGCGGACATGCAAGGTTTGAAGTATCCCACAGCGTATCAGGGGAGATGGGACTGGAAGTCGCAGGGAAGACGCAAATATGACGTTAAAAACGGATAAATATGACGCAAAAATGAGAAAATATTACCAATCATTTAAATTTAGTATACATCAAAACACGCTTAATTATACATCTTTTATTTTATCTAGCAGTGTCGCTTTCACGTAGACAGCAAAATTTACTTCCGTGCACTCACTACACGATTGGGAAATTAAATTTTAAATAGTTTTGTCGAAGTCACTTTAATTTCACATAGTATATAATTATTTCGGCTACACTAAAATATTCCTCTCCAAATTCCTTTAGGTTACTCCGTAACCTCGTAATTTCGGTTATTTCTTTTTTTATTTAAAAAAGATAGCATTTTGGTACTCACTGATCCGCTGCACATCACATTTAGCACTGACTGAGGAATTATTTTCTAAAGTATTGGGGACAGTGAGACATTGACGCGTCTCGACATGGGCATGTCGAAATTAAAAGGCGGGCGGAACATTAACATTTACAGACTAACAATAATGTATAACTCTAATTATGGACTGGTGAATTCTGACCAATTCAGTGACAAATAGTTTTGCTTTTCCCTCCAATGTATAATAGGAGTGCAGTTCAGCGAATAATTATTATCTTAATTTATTCTCATCCATAACTTCTAGTGGATTCCAGGTATTATTCAAAATTACAGGATTTTTCCTCAAAATATGACCATAAATATTATCGAAATATGACCAAAACAAGGAAATTGGGCTGAATATGCTTTTATATGCTACATAAAATACATTAAAATACAATCAGAAATGTCCAATCAGTGTTTAATTCAGCATTACAGCTCAAAGAAATGGCAGGGAAAAAATGGCTTGTCCTAAAGATCCGAACCCTAGACTCATTATGAAGAAAAACCGCCGTGTTCCAGGTGAGGATTCAGCGTAAAATAAAATCTAGGCTAACGGATTCAGTCAGGAGCCTCGGAACCAGGATGGATAACGCAAATGGATTATGAATACGGCAACTTGGAATATTCATGTTTTCGGTACGAAACAGCGAGAAGTTATTGAGAAATTAGAAAGGATAAAAATTGAAGTTGCCATTTTAAGAGAGACAAAGAAAAATGGAAAAGGTAATGAAATGACAGGTGTAACTAACAGTGATCGGGCCAAGGAGGGCGTACCAATTATAGAAATAGATAAGAGAACAACACTTTTAGAATTGAAGGAAAATTGATATGAAATTCTAATAATAAGGATCTATGCACCGCAGACGACGCGGATACTAAAACCAAGGATGATTTTAATCTGGCGAAGGTTCTCGATAACGTGAATCCTCTGAAAGAAATACTAATTATGGTGACTTTAATGGTCCTACAGTGACAGCGTTAAACAATAAGATGGTGGGTAGATATGGGCAAGAAGCAACAAACGACAGTGGTAAAAGATTAATTGACATGTGTAGGACACACACTCTAAAATGTATGACTGGATTCGATCCACATAAAAGTATTCATAAACATATTTGGGTACAATCTGGAAGAAAGCTGCCCTCTATGTTGGCTATGTAATACAAAAACAGCACTCACTGCGAATAACACAAGATGTGAGAGCATACAGAGGCGTCGAAAGTGGCTCAGACCGAAAATTCTCGTTAAGTATGCAGCAACAGATAAAATCAAAACCAAAATATTGAACAAGACGCAGCAAAATGAGTGGAAACAAGTAAATATTACTTGGAGAGCTTAAGAGAAGAACCTAAGTAATTCTTATACAAAATAAGGTTAGCGAACAAACTGAAAGCGCACATGTAGATGAGAAATCAAAGAATGTATACACAATGCAGCAACAGAATCTCTACGATATCTGGAATCTGTTAGTGAAAAGAAACAGAGTGGTGGCCCCAAGATATAGAGCAGAAAGTTAAAGAAAAGAAACAACTCTTCCAAAATTTTTTGGCATTTCAAAATACAGAAAGACAATGAAAACCATACGAGATTGAATCAGGAAGTAAAAAGAGAAGTTTAAAAGCAAAACAAAAAATGTGGGATAAAACATGTGAGAAACGTAATAGACGTATGGTATGGGAGGTACAAAGTTTGATGAAGCTTGGATAATAATAAAGAATGTTCGAACATATATATCGGATAAGCCCGAAATTCCACTTAATAACATGGACTCATGACTGAACCAGTTTAAGAACTTACTTACTGAAAACAGAAATGAATATAAACTAACATTCTATCCAGTAAAAGACCTAGAACATAGAAATACAGATCCAATTTCCCTCAATGAAGTGAAACAACGACTAAACCAAATGAAGAATGGAGAACCCGCAAGATCTGAAGATGTACCCATTCAGCTAGTTTCATCCTTTGGGAGTAACTGATGAAGATGTATAGTAAGTTTTTATTGGAAGGATTTTTTCTCCAATATTTTAATATTTCAATGATAAAATGCATTTAAAAAAAGGAGACAAAATAGAATGTACTACTTATCGGGGATTAGTGCTACCAGTGCATTGGGAAGGTTGTACATTGAAAAATTGGATCGAGAAGGAAATAGTGTAAAGCGGAATTTGTGCAGGCATTATTTTATTGGAAGAACTAATCGAAAAAAGGAGTTAAAGAATTTTAGAGGCGCATTTAGATTTCATCGACTTAAAGAAAGGATATGATAATGTGCCATTACGCAAGCTTTTTGAATTTTTGAAAGCAGTAGTATCAATAGAATGCTTATAAGAACGATTCAGAATATTTATAAACATGTGAAAGGAGTTGTAAGAATAGGAAAGAAAGCCTCCAAACCTTCTACAATTAACAAAGGTATGTATAGAGCTATAGTGGAACCGTTTACCACTTGCGGTGCAGAATGCTGGACAATAAGGGAAATAAACCCCAAGATAATAGAAGCAGTTCCTAGAAAGATCTTCTCAAACGTCTAAATTAGAGCATGTTCACGATTGAACAAATCAGAGAGCGTTGAAAGGAAACAACTGGTATTAGGATTGGTGCTTATTACCCTCTGCCACCCACCGTAATTGTGAATTGCAGAGTATAGATGTAGATGTATGATTGGGGCATCTAACCAGAATGCACGAAGGAGAAATACCAAAAATAATACTTAATTACAAACCACCCAACCACAAATGAGGAGGCAGACCACTGCTAAGATGATTGCAAGCAGTAGAACGATTAATGAAAAAACATAGTATACAACCAAAAGACACACCACAGTAGATAGTTGTAAGGATGTAGGGCCCCAGTAGGAAAAAAGAAACCTCTTGTATCACAGGAAAGTTTGGCCCTTCAGTCCTGGGCAAATGCACAGTGAAACGAGACACAAAACAAATCTTCTTATCTTCTTTGGATTACCCGATAGTCATACAGAATTACGATCCTAATATGACAAATTCACTTAAAACTTTAATAACAAAAAAAAAACAACAACAAAAATCCAAAACAAAAAAAACAACTGCCGCGTGTACAAACTGCTATATTCATTCACTTTAGGAACAGAAATAGAAATATAAAGTTGTGAACAGTTATTAATGTAAATTCCCAAGAGAAGGACGCTGTCTTTTAATTAATAAGATTACAGGACGCCATTACTGAATATAAAATTGTTTTTTCTTTCTCTCTGCTGAACGGATTTTGAATTACATTGCGCTATGTTTATAATAAAGGTTATTATTGAGATTAATTTGAAGTCTCACAGAATGACATCTGAAACACAATGCACTACAAGCGCAATGTTGCTGTGGTAATCTATATTAATGATGGAAGTACTCTTATTCCTTAATAACACCGGGTAATGATTCGTGTTTGTGTTGTTTACTAAGGTTTCTGGTGACAAAATACTTCTTTAGAATAGCTATATTTGTATCTTAGCAAAGAGCGTAAATCGTCATGGAGATATAATCCACTGTAGTCGTTGAAATCGTTGTTGTTCTCTAACATTACTGACGCTTGATTCACTCTTAAAAGCGGTTCTATTCGGAACAACAGGTGTTATTAACAAAGACGACCGTCGAACATTAGGAATACATCTTATTTCTCCCTTTTAATTGTGGGATAACCCTGATTGATTTTAACTTATTTTTTAAAAGAAACATTCTATTAATTTTTGGCACAGTGAATGGTGACTGAGCGGTAAATTTCTGGCCTCGCATTCACTAGGACGCAGGATCGAATCCTAGAACGGCCATCCAGATATCGATTTTTCATTGTTTTGAGAAATCACTCCAGGCAAATGCTCCAGCGGTTTCTTGAAAAGGACATGGCCGAATTTTTTTTTCTGTTTCTTGAGCCCCCATTCAAATCACGTCTCTAATGACTTCGACATCGACGAGATGTAAAGCCATAAAAAAACCCCGAAGAACAGCAGTGTTTTTCAATAATTCTGATCCACAAAAGGAACACTGTGCTACATTTACCAACATTGATAATCAGACGAGATCAGGTACTGCTTCAGGGGAGAATGCCACAAGCAAACAGATAGCATACGAAACAGTTGGCAATACTGTACCTGGCGGGAAGTTTTTCGGCCTGTCCTTGGCTGTCCTGACTATCCAGAGGACCAACCACAGAGCGAGTACAGCGGCCAGCAGTAGCGACGACACGTCCATCTCGACGAGCGACCGGAGAGCGACTGAGAGAGGGAACAGGCGGCGGCTCCTGATAAACCCCGCTGACAGACTCCGAGGAGTGAGATAGTAGTGCCGATACACAGAGGAGGAGTGAGACAGAGAGTCGAAAATTACAGGCCAATGAGTTTGACATCAGTTGTAGGTTAGATAATGGAGAGATTGATATGCAACTACATCAGAAATGTATGTGGGGACCGTAAGTGGTTTTCAAGTAGGCAACATGGCTTTAGGCAGGGATATTCATGCGAATTTCAGTTAGTGGGATATATGCAAGATATTTCAAATGAAATGGACAAGGGAGGCCAAACTGAAAGTGTATCACTAGATCTGTCAAAGGCTTTTGACAGAGTGAACCATTAAATTGTAGTAAATAAGGTAAAAATTATTGGAGTCGATGAGAAAGTGATTTTCTGGGCAGAAGCATTTTAAAGGGTAGAAAACAGAAAGTTAGGGTAGGAAATGAAGTTTTCAAAAGAAGTGGAAGTAAAATGGGAGTCCCGCAGGGTAGCGTATTGGGATCATTGCCATCCCTTATTCTAATAAATAATTGTGTTGATTGTTTACTATCTTAAATTAGAGTGTTTGCAGATGACATAATATTATATAAAAGGATAAAAACGGTAGTGGGCTGTAAGCAGTTGCAGGGTGATCTGGACAGGATATCTTGTTGGGTTGGTAAACATGGGATGAAGAAAAATACAAAGAAGAGTCAGCTTATTAGATTCACAAACAAAAAACAAAAGGTTAATTATGAATATATGGTGGGCAAAGAATTGCTTGCTGAAGACTTGAAATGTAAATATCTTGGCATTATATTTGATAACAAGCTTAACTGGGCGGGACACATTGGAGACGTGGTAGGAAAAGGTTTCAAAATTGTGCATTTGTTGGAGAGAGTGATGAACGGATGTACGAGGGAAGTAAAGGAATTGGGTTACAAAACTTTGGTCAGACCATTGCTCGAATATGGTAGTGTAGTAAGGGACCCACATTTTGCGTATCAAATACAGGAGTTTGTGAGGGTGTAAAAAAGGGCTGCTAGATTTGTTTCTGGAAATTACCGCAGAATGCAGTCAGTAACAGATATGATAAAAGAGCTGGAATGGGATTCATTGCAAGACAGGAGGAGGGTGAAGAGGGTCATGGGAGTGTACAATGCGCATACAGATCATGAGGCATGGAAAGATATTGGTGTAGGTATGGAAAGTAGTGCATAGAAGGGAAAAGATGATCATGACCACAAGCTGGCACTGGATTTCAGGCACAAGGGTGTGGGAAGATTCTCTTTTTTAGGTAAGGGTGTAAGGCATTGGAATAAGTTACCAAGGCAAATGATTAATAATTTACCAAACACGTTGAAAGAATTTAAAGCTAAAATTTGCATAGGGCAAATGTAGGTGGGTGCAGGAAAAGAGGAAGGATGAGTGTTTAGGGAAATTGCCACCGGAGCCTGGGCTCCATTGCAATTTAACTAAATAACAAATTAGGTTAGTCGCTGTCCAGTATGTTGCTGAACACAGCACCACACAGTCATCTTACAAAGCTAGTCTGATAAGTTCTATGCCTGTACAATGCCTTACTGTGTACTATATTTAGTGTTGTGTTGATACACAGTTTTTTTTTCCCGAATGTCAGAAGAAAGTTATCAATGAATCAAATGATTCACGAATTACGACCAACTTGAGTGGTCTAATTATGTACTAATTGCGACAGAGCCTATGCAGTGGTCGCAGATTTTAATTTAAATTGTTTCACAATGGAAGGCATATTTTTCAGCATCCGTCTCGATAATTAATTCTGGAAAACTTACAAAAAAACTTTCCTTTATGTAATAATTATATCACTACTTCGCCTGAAGTTGTTCTAGGAATCCACGAAAACGGAAATATAGATGGACGGACGGGGATTCAAACCAACACCATCTAGAGGAGAAGGACTGATCTCTTAGTGTGTGACGTCACGCATGTCAGGTATAAGCTCCCGTCAGACGCGACAGAACAGTACGAGTGAAATATTACAGTAGTTGTTTTTCTGTTGCTACAAAGACTTCTTTTTAGCTCTTTACCTCAAAATTTCCTGGGTAGGCACTATTTCGCATTTTTCTAAATAGAAGCAAAAAGTGTTTAAAAAATATGATTATAACTTCTGATAAACTTTGCAGTGTTTCAACGTTCTTATTGATCTTAAAATAAATTGGTCAACAATTAACAGCCAATTTAGCCTAATAAACGAGTCTTTTACTAATTACGACAATGGCACTGATATTTCTTTTCAATTAGAAAAAAAACTGATCGATGTTTATTGATAAAGACAATTTCAGTGATATTTCCTTTCCATTAAAAAACCTGATCGTTTGTTTTCCGCTTCCACATACTGTCGAAAAATTCGTATCTTGCTTTTTTTTCCATGAGCCTGTATTTTAACAGACATATATATGAAACGTCAGCAGAAATGTAGATAATGTCTTTAATTTGATTAGAGCACAAATATTTTACCAAATACAATAGCTGACATTTGTTTTTAAAATAATAATAATATTTAACAAGTGGAAATTTTTCAAATTTTACACACGCTCACACAAAGCAAGAATAAACAAATGCGTTTGGCTTAGTATACGTGTGTGGATCATCTTATTTAATTATTGCTGGATGTGAATAACTACTATCCAAGCATGAAATGCTAAACCGTACACCTTTTATAATACAAAGTCTTTATCTTTACGACGTGTCCTAATTTAATTACTTTTATACCTCGTATTGTGTTCCCCAGAGAGTTGAGAACATAATACATCAACTTTTCTCTTAGCCGATCTCCAACCATTGCTGTCTTGTCACATTTAGAACATAAGTTTTAGAATTACTCTTCAACTTCATGTGAAATGAACATTTATTTCTTTCAGCTGCAGTATATATCGTCTCACCAACAATAATTTATCATAATTAATTCGCTTCAATCGATTTCAACAAAATAAACTAATTCAGCACTTAATCTTTCATTATTTTATCAGTTCACAAACTTTATCAATCCAGAATATTATCTCCGCCGATAGATAATGCTTTTTGCAATACAATACGTTCTACCTGCGACAGTGCGCCGCATATTCTCGTCAGCTTCCGGTTTCGGATCTTCCCGGCTATATCGTCTCAATTTCTCTATTTTTCCGTTTTTGCCTCGTATATTATTTTTTGGTTCCGCTCTCGTAGCAATCAGATTCTCCTCGGCTCTTCACACACTTATAACTTGTATTAGGATTACATATTTACAATTTTTAATGTAAAACTTTAATAAAATTATTTATAACATTAACTGAACAACATCTGAGTATCAAAAACTGCCAAGGCGTGTGTGGGGCTGCTGGCTCAGACAGGCAGGATGCAGCGTAGAGTCGCGAGTGGACTGAGCCAGCTGTGCTGTTGCCTGGACACGAGCCACGGTAGACAAAAAGCTCATCGATAGCATACCACATTGGTCAGACCAGAAACGCTGTGACAGCGACACTTGTATTGGTCCGGAAGTGAATTTAAAACTCTAGCTGAGCAGCACCCTAACCAAGTAAAATCACGTGTTCGCCATAAGAATGTTTAAAAATAAATGTCAGACCTAATAAATGTATTTCCTTAATGTGTCTTTTTCAATAAATGGTAAGTTGTGAAACTACAAACTTTGCCTATTGTGAAGAGCAACGATACAAGTATCCTCTCATGATCATTAAGTTAATACTTATGATTAAAACAAATAATTAATTCCTCCCCATTAAGTAACTAATATTGTTTCTTTAATTTACTATCTCGCTTTTTTACGCTTCTCGTAAACGTTGAGGTAATTAGAGGTGAGAAGAGAGTGGGGGCAGGGAACGGGAAAGAATTCATCACCGAGCGTGGTGGTGTAACGGATAGCGTTCTGGCCTCGCATTCGGGAGGACGGCGATTCGAATCCCCGTCCGGGCATCCAGATTTGGGTTTTCCATGGTTTCCCAAATCACTCCAGGCAAATGCCTGGATGCTTCCTTCAAAAGGCCATGGCCGAATTCCTTCGCATTCCTTGCACCCATCCTTTCCCGTCTCTAAAGACCTCGCTGTTAGAGAGACGTTAAGCAGATAAACAAAAATAAAAAAAGGAATTCATCCATGCCTTTCTTGAAAGAACCATTGCGGCATTCGCCTGAGAAGATTTGGGGAAAGCATGGAAAACTCAAATCTGGATGACCACGTCCTCCCAACTGAGAGGCCAAAGCGTAACCATGTAGCCACCACTTTAACCGGGTGGTAGGCTGAAGGCTTCAGGCACATTGCACTTCCGTAGGTACAATCGTCACGACAAGCCTGAACAACTAAAATAGAGAAGAAAAAAGGCTTAAGCTGGTACTGAGTATATGGAATGAAATTTTGAACGTTTGTATTTTAGCACTAGTTTTTCTTTTAGTCATGTGTGGAAATAGTAAGAGATTTTCAGTTAGTTGTGGTAATTTACAATATTTGCAACGAATATAACGTGAAATATTATTTTCGCCTTGCAGAATTGAAAAAAAAGGCTCAAGCATTAAATGTGGTTTATAAATAACATCTGAGCAGGTAGTTCGTAAAACATTAACCTGCATACTGCAGTTTAAAAACCTATACCTAAGTGACTTTACTTTCATTAACTCATCGAAACTTTTCTGATGCTGTATATTCCACGATCAAAAGATATGCCATAAGAACAGTGAAATATTAACTGGATACTACAGATCATCTTTTTAATTACATCCTGAAACTGAGCCGATATGCAGTAATAAGTTTTTACATTTTGAAGCTGAGTCCTGCGGAGAATAGCCTCGCAGCACCATCGTGAATGCCAGCGAGTCGGCTACGGATCGTCCATAAACCACGTGGCTCCATTTTGGCCTCATGTGTATATGACGGAAGTATTTACTCGCTGTTGTGTGTTCTGTACCCATTTTGACTCTGATAATACTATGTGGCCTGGCTCGGAACATCCCCCTCCTACCCCACGTAACCCAACGTAGCTCTCGGGACAAGTCATCCCCCCCCCCCAATCCCCTTAGACCGAGCAACGCTCCCTTAGCCTCAGCAATGGACGAGCCAAATTGTGGTTTGGTTGTTATCGATCTGTTGTCTCTGTGTTGACGTTCAATCGATGCAATGGGGACATAAAAGTTGGAGAAAGAAACAAATAAATCGCAAAGTGATAGGAACATTCAATGAGCACAGTAATTCATCTCTCACACAATACACGTAGTTCTCCTCGTTTTGTAGGCCTGAAGAGCAGGTGGATGGCGCTCCAACGACGCTGAGATTCTGAGACCCACTCTCACATAGTCCGAGTAACAGCAGAAGAAGCGAAGAGTAAGAATCAGTCAACAGTTGGGCGCCGCTCTATGGCCGGGCACCAACTGCAGCCGACGTGAAGACGGACTGTCAGCACAAAGGCACTGAGACGTCAGATTAGACTAAACCAGCCTTTGCTCCAATTGAGGCAAGAACTGAAAATTGTTCACATATTCCTAACGTGATCTGCAATTTGCTCAGTCGCCTCTGAACTGGAGTGTTGGTGTATGAGAGGTAAGGCTCGACATCGCTTTCTGAAGGATATGGGATCGAATATCCGTCCTGCCATTTATTATTATTATTACTTCGAGATTCAGTAAAAGTGTGTGGTGGAGGGTGCATTGCACCTATTTATTTATTTATTTATTTATTTATTTCCATTTACATTTGACCCAGCATCTAGAGGCTAAACTGGGCCGCTAATCTTCCCTTAAGACCATGTTTAAAAAACAAATTATGTTAATAATATTATGTAAATAATCCCATAAATGCGGTAGCAACTAAAATAGGAAAAATTTACAGTTAAATATCTAATCCTAATAAATCAGCACTACAAAACTACACTAAATAACACAAAAAAAACTGAAAAAATAAAATGTTAGGTACTAAACAGTTCTTTGACAGTCCAGCTTGTGAATGAAGTCTCATTCTTATCCTCACATCCAGGTGGTTGGTCGAAGGGTGAGTGTGTGACGTCAGACCGTAGCTCTCACTCCTGGTATCGACTGCGGCGGAGACCCCAGCTCTTCAGGAAGCTGCCCTCCTGGAATACATGAAGTACTCCAGCAGTCACTCAGAAGTGAGATTCCTCTGGAAACTCAGATGTGGCTACAGCAGGTCATGATGGATGTCTACGTCGGTTTCCGCCCTCAGCTTTCTTCCGCTCCAGATATTTCTGCTTTTCAATTTGAGAGGCTATTTCCGCACCTTCATTTAGATAGTGCCATAGTCTCTCTGAACGCAGTATGTCAAAAATCCTCAGACCTTGTAGCTGTTGTTGCTGAGTGATTCTCGTCTCTGCTGTTGTTCTGCATTCCCACACCACGTGCTCTGGTGTGCTTTCCTCGCCACACTCGCAGTTACTAGTTGGTGTAAGTCCACGTTTGTTTAAGAAGCTTCTGTATGGTCCATGGCCGGTTATGTATTGGATTAGCCCTGGAGAAGGTTGTAGGAATTTCATGCTGATTCGTTCAGCTACAGATGGAAACATGTCGTACGTTCTACGACCTGTTACACTAGTGTCCCACTCATTTTGCCATTCTTCAATCAGTACATTCCACAATTCCTTTTTTGTCCATACTTCTTTTCCAGTTATTTCTACCACCTTGTCCATCCTGTTCTTCCTCAGCCAATACATTGCTCCTCGTCTCCTCACTTCTAGATCTAGGGGCAGTACACCTGCTGCTACTGCTAGAGCTGCTGTTGAAGTTGTGCGATATGCACCGGTAAGCCTGATGAGTATCGTTCGTTGAAGCCTCCGGATTTTCTCCCTCGGCTTAACCTTTGTGAGGTGCTTGGCCCAAACGCTTGCAGCGTAGCCGACAATGGATGCAAGTATCACGTTATTGTATGCTGTCATTGCCAGGGCAGGGATTTGAAACTGTCTGTGACCTATACTTATGACTGCATTCATAGCTCGTAAAGCTCTTCCGCAGACCTCCTCCATGTGGGCTCGAAAGTTAAGACTCTCATCCAGCCACAGGCCCAAGTATCTGCTTACGGGACTCCGGCGTATTTTCGCATTACCAACCCTTATAGTGGGATTTCGTTTAAGTTTTTTCCCTTTTGAAAATACCATATAGTTCGTCTTATTTAGAGCGAGTTTCAATTTCACTTCGTCACACCACTTCATAAGAATTTTAAGCACTATCTCACTTTTCGCTTCGATTTCAGCTCTTGACATCCCTTCCACGAGGAGAAGAAGATCATCTGCAAAGGCAACCAGTCCTAGCAATTCAGGTGTCCGTTGAAGAATTTCCAGTAATGGTTCTAATGCTAAATCCCAAAAGATAGGGCCGCAGACAGATCCCTGGGGGCAGCCTTTATTTATTTCTCTTTTGATTTTGTCGTTAGGGCATCTCATGGTAACAGTTCTATGCTTGCAGTAATCTCTCAGGCTGTAGTACAGCCGCTTTGGACAGCGGATTTTCCGGAGTCTTGCAAACAATGCTGGCCACCACAAGTTGTCGAAAGCCCCCGAAATGTCAACAAGGACTCCCACCACATATTTCTTTTCTGATATTTCGACTATCTCGATGGCTCCTATCCGAAAGTGTAACAGTTTAGAACGGATATACGGGATATGGCAGGAGGCACCCTTGGATTATTTTGAGGAACCATCCCTGCATTCGGCTGGAGCGATCTGGGAAAACCATGGAAAACCCAGATCAGGATGGCTGAAGAGATTTATTGAGAACTACTACCGTCGGATTTCAAGTTTACTCAGATTTTGGTTTCCTGAAATTACTCCAGGTGAATGCCGAGATGGTTCCTACAAAAATGCCGTAGGGGAATTCCTTCTCTCTCCTTGCTCCCTGTCCTTTCCCGCCTATAATGACGTCGACGGCGTAAAGCGGTAAAAAGAAAAGTGTCAGATACAAACGTAACTTTTTCAACTATGGTCATTTCTCTTTCTCTCTTTATCTTTGTATATATATATATATATATATATATATATATATATATATATATATATATATATATATATATTTTAAATAAAAAGCGTAAGGCATTGTTTGCTGGGATATACAAGAAAGATCCTTCTGCCGAGCGAGACGCGTTTTTCGGTTTTCCGCGCATTTTAACATTTGTCTCGGCCACCCTACACTAACCCGGTAATCCTTCCGGGTACAGGGGACTTGCAGTGTAACGCGGAATCAGAACCATGGAAACTTTCGGGCGTACTTCAGATTATACAGCAGGCTGGGCCACAAGTGAAGGTCGTATCTAGGCCTTTGAAGATCCCATGTGAGACCGGGGTACGAACTGGTGACCTCGCATCTCCAGTGAGCCACTGCGCTCTGACTGTGGGCTGGTGCGGAGTAAAGAGCACCTCCGGCAGCCCTGTGCTCTGTTTGTCAGGAACGACGAGGCTAGCAAGGGATCAGAAAACTGGGAGATGAGAATTTAACGCTGCCTCCGGGCTCGGAAAGGAAAATAAATAATAATTATAATGATCACTGAAAGAGTACTAAAATCTTATATCTTTAAACGAGCAATTCTTGTATATATATATATATATATCGGATCTCGGAAACGGCTGTGATGATTTGGATGAAATTTGGTATTTAGATAACGTTTTGACTTTTAAGATTACCTAAATAGTTGTCTTCCCTACAAAAAAGCGTGTTTACAAAATACGAACAATTTTGTCACTCCGTATATCGAAAACGGCACTAGCGACATCTCGTAGACAATTCAGGTACCAAAAAGCCTACAAATTGATTTTCTTTGATTTCAAAGAATAATTAAACGAACAGTTCTTGTATACTGGCTGACCCGTGGAAATATTAACACTGCAAGTTTAATTGTAAAACATTTAAAAAGGAAGATAATTAAAAATTTATCAATGGTTTTATCAGAAACTTCTTTATAAAGTAATCATCGTTTACTTTTTGACCGTAAAAAGTGGTTGTTAGTTAGTCATTAAATACTACCTCCTTAATTATAAAACATCTTTCGATTTCTGTTCAATGTACAAGATTTCGAGTAGAGTTTGATAATAAAGTAAAAAGCCGCGTGCGAGTACACATACGAAAAAAAGGGTTCTGATAAATAGAATCTTGCTTTTTGAATCGTCTGACCTTGTGCTTTATTAATGTTTATAACGAAGGTTACTTCATATGGGAATTGTTTTATTAGCATTTTCAAATGCTGATCAGAAGATGTGAGATTACTGCCATGTATGAGCATAGTTTCATCAGAGTGAATAAATTTAGCACAGATGATGAATTCTTATAGAACTCGATGAAACATATCGAAAATAAAGAATAAATGTTCTTGGTTTTCGAGATATAGCATGTCAAAAATCATTTATAGGTGTAGTTCCTTGTGCTTTTGGCGACGTTTCTTCTGGTCCAGGCTGTATTTCAACCTAACAACAACCACTAGGTACAAAATAAAACATTGAAATTACATTTCCACCATATAGACATGGTCATTTTGGTGTATTTTTTTTTCTGGTCCAGGCTGGAGCTAATCCTAACCTCTTCACTTTTGAGATATAATATCCCGAGAACTAAGCGAGATATCAGAAAAATTCATTTTTTTCGATTTGTCTCGACGAGTTTCATACGAATTCACCATCAAACTTGGCTACGGCGAAATATGTCTTCTGGTTCAGGTCGCATTTCAACCAACCGCGTAAATTTTGAGATACAATATCTCGAGAACTAAGCGAGATATATATAAACAATATTTTTTACTTTCAATTTTTCTCGTCGAGTTACATAAGAATCCATCATCAAGGGTTATCGTAGAATCCTCTGAAATACTACAAATCTCGCACCATTAATTAATAGGGCCTATCATACTGGCATTAAGATTTCTATTTTACATAATAATAGCATTTTTTTAAAGTAATATGTGAGGCGGTCTCGCAAATGGATCTAGCGATTTGGATGAAATTTCACATGTAGATAACGTTTTGCTTTTCAAGTTTTTAACACGATTTTTTTTTTAAAAAAAAATGAAAGGAGCACATTTGTATTTGTTTTCTCGAAAACGGCTCTAACCTCATTACGTAGAAGTTTCAGGTACCAGTACGCCTACTGATGTTAGTTAAGCTTCCCTTTGGTGAACTGTGCACCTCAAAACGCCTAGGAAGCCTTCAAGCCTTTTACTTTAATCAAACTTTACTCGAAATCTTGGATATTGAACAGAAATCGAAAGATACCGAGCATAGATCGGTCACCCAGGTACTGGTTTTTGTATTAATAAGTAATATTTTCAGTTTCTTAGAAGTGGTTCAGAACTATATGTCAAAAATGTAAATGGTGTGTGAGGCACATGTAATGCATGTCGGCAAGCTCCGCATTGGAGAAACGATGCATGCTGCTCGAGATCTGTGCGGGAAAAGAAGAATACAGAACAGAATAGAGTTACACAGCCACTATTCTCTGCCATTTCTTCAAGCGGCACTGTTTTGTTAGAGTTATTTTCCTAGGATATTTTGTTCCATTAGCAAAGGTGGTCAACACTTCTCTGTTGGTTTGTCTTTGTGTTCGTGCAATATTTGATTAAACTCAATTGTTTTTTTTTGTTTGTTGGTCTGCTGAAATATCATACTGGCTGATGCTTTTGACCATTGGATTGTTTGATTTCTGGGAGATGTTGTAGAATGATTTTGACAGGAGCCTGAATCTTTCCGGGAGTGTAGGCAGTGCAGTAGCCTCGTGTAGGACGTCGGTCGGGAAATGAAATGGCAAGTGTAGGGCTCTCTTCAATGCCCGGATTTAAATAACTTGCAGCTTTTGTATTTGATGATTTCCAGCGTACGTCCGTACGGGGCATGCGTATTCCATTATTAGTCTGATGAGGATGGTATAGATTTTTACTCCAGCAGTTAGAGGCAGAAGACTATTAAGATTGAGGAGTGGGTAGAGTTGTTGCAACCTCACACTCACTCGGCGCCGAACGTCTTCTATGTGGGCATGCCAAGTTAATCTCCTGTCTAGGGTGACCCACAGATAGCGAACGGTAGTTGACCAGCGGATGTCCTTGCCATTGAGGTGCAGTATAGGATGCAGTATCACCGGTGACAGCGGAACGCGTCTTCGTGTAAGTATTATGGCTTGCGTAGGATTAATTTCGATTCTCCACCTCCTAGCCCATGCTATAGTTTTCTGGAGAACTTCCTGGAGGCGTCGAGTTGCAATAGCTCTGCTTCTGCTATGAGGAAGTATGCAGTGTCATCGACGTAGGTCGCAACCTCTACGCCGGGGTTATTTGGCACGTCGGCGGTGTGCAATGTATATAGTACCGTACCAAGAACCGACCCCTGGGGGACGCCGACCAGGATGCGTCTTCTGGTTGAATAGGCATTGCCGACACGGACACTGAATGTGCGGCCGGTGAGGTAGCTCTTGATAAGTTTTACATGTGGTCCTGGGGAGCCCCTGTTGATAGAGTTTGAGCTGGAGTGCCGAGTGCCAAACCGAATCAAACGTTCGGGAGACGTCAAGTAGCACCAACCCACAGTAATCGTTGAAGTTAGAGGTTCTGGTTGCTTTCTCGACGACCCTCACGAGCTGCTGAGTGGTGGAGTGGCCTTTTCTGAATCCCAACTGGTGATCGGGAGTGATACTGTTTGCCTCGATGTGGATGTACAGACGCTTGAGGAGCAGTCTCTCAAACGCCTTGATAACGGCTGGGAGGAGGCTAATGGGCCGGTAGTGCCGGGGGAAGAGTGTGGCTTTCCCGCTCTTGTATATCCCGACTACTTCCGCGTGTTTCCAGTTTCTGGGGAATTTATGCAGACTGAAGATTTGGTTACAGGTCGCTGTCAGGTATGTTATGGCTTCAGGTGGTAGTTTGCGGGGTAGAAGGTTGGCAACCTTGTCACGTCCCCGTCCCTTGTGAGGGGGAAGCTTAGAAAGACAACTGGCAATTTCGGCGGTGATTGGCTCAATTTCAAACTCATCCTCCACATTGAGAAAGACTTGTAGTCGACGGCGCACTGTATTCAGATGGCGGTGATTCACATTGGTGTGCGCTGGTCGGAAGATCTCTTCAAAAGTGTCCGCTAGGGCATTAGCCTTGTCCCAAGGGCTATATATGAGTCCTCTCTCACCATGGAGTAGAGGAAGTCGTTGCCTATGTCTTGTGAACTTCCTAGTCTGATTCCAGTGTGATTCTTCATAAGGATTAAGCATAGAGATGCGGGTAGCCCATTCTCTATTTCTATGCTCCGTCAGAGAAGCTTTTAGCTCCATCTGTAGGTGGTTTAGTAGTCGTTTGCTGGAAGAGTTCCTTGTTAGCCTCCAGTCTTTTGCAACCCTGTTTTTATGTCGAATAAGTGAGGCGGAAGTTGTAAAGATGCGTGCTTTGAGTCATCATTAGAGTCGTGGCAGTAGAGGCATTGCATACTGCTGTTTCAAAGATCTGGATTGCTTCATCGAGTTTACCGTATCAGTGGCAAATTCTGCTCTAAGTAACTCCTGATAGCGTATCCAGTTGGGTTATAATAATTGGGCCTGGTATGATCCAGCGTCTGCCAGGATCCGATGTTGACCTCTAGAAGCACTGGGCAGTGACCTGACGACAACCGATCGATAGTGGAGGCAGCCACGTAGCCTGGGATTCCTTTCGTTATTCTGCCAGTATAGGGATAGTGCGTGGGTTCCTCTGGGCCAGTCACACACATTTCGAGCCATTTGTTATCGATCGCAGCACTGTGCCCGCCTGGTTAGCAACCCTACTGTTCGAGTCAGGGTGATTGTCATTTAGGTCCCCTCCGATCAGATGGAGGCTAAAGCCGCGAAGTCCGCCTTCTCCAGTGTCCTGCGAGGGGGCCGACAGGCAGAAACTACTGTTAATTTGCGTTGGCGGTAGCCATCTCTACACCGACGGCTTCTAACTGCTGCAATGCTGGTATTGTAATTTCGTGGTGAGGTATATGTATTTTGATGTAAATTGCTACTCCTCCTCCAGCAATGGGTCCGATCTGGCGATAGCAGTTGTAGTTTGATAGAGAGCGAATCGCTCAGTCCTTGTTTCAGATGTGTATTGGATACAATACATACGTCAGCTGCCTTCTCGAGGAGGAACTGCCTGAATTAATGAATTTGGCCATGTGAGAGAGTGCGGCCTCTATGTATCTTGGCTGCAGTGTGCGCATTTTGGGGCAGCCAAAGCTTTCGTCATTGCAATGGTCAGATTTCCAATCTGCTCTGGGTGTTGCATCTCCTCGACGCACAGCCAAAATACCGTCCCAAACTCACCAACGTACAACTACTGAAACAACCAACAAATTTCAGCCGCTGCAGAGCGAACCATCACAAACTGAAGCTACTATAACTGAGTGGGTAACGGTAAGGCGATCCGCACATACTACACCGATAGTTGTTCAGGACAGAGTCGCTTGACATCATAACTGGGATAACCTAGATTCCAGATTGTGTGGAAGTTTTTGCGCTTGTGCGTATCGCCTTCCATATTACTTTGTGGTTATCCTGAATGGATCTGTCTTGTCGGGATTTGTCAATATCCGGTATTTTATTTCATGGTCTGGGTCTGATCATTTCTTTACTGATGGTCCAAGAGTTTTTCAGCTCCCAGAGCAGTTATCAGAGGGTTGGTAGACTTGTGGCTTGCATTGTAGAACTGGGCTGCAAACTTTTCGAAACTTTGGCGAGGTCGTGGTAGACTGCTTAGTCGTCTGCTCTCGTCTCTCTTGGCAGATGGTACGCATTCCTGAAGGCCCTGTTCTGGATTACCTGCAGCAGTTGAAGGTTGGATGCAGAAGTGTTGCCCAGACGACTGCAGCATATTGCAGTATAAGTCTTACGAGAGCGACATAAGAGTCGGATGCCTACGTCTGGTTTCAGTGCTGATGTTTAGTGTAGGGTATAAAGTTCTTAGTCTCCTTTCAGCTTTTCCACGGACTCTTGTGACATGGGGCTTCCACGTCATCCTCCTATCCTTTTTGACTCTAAAGTAGGTGGCAGTCCTGGTACAATTTATGTCTTCCCCGAAGAGGGTCAGAGGTGTTAGGTGCGACATGTTCCTCCTGGTTAGGATGATTACTTGACTCTTTGGCGCGTTAAAGGCTAGGCGTCACTTGGTCGCCCATTGCCGGACGTTGGCAAGCCTGCGCAGGGTATTGACGTATAGGTTCTTTGCATACATGACTATGTCGTCGACGTAGAGAGCCTTTCGAACGCGAGGAGTGTCTGTCGTGTACAGGTTGTACAGTATTGGTCCCAAGACGGACCCTTGCGGGACTCCTACAGAGATGTTCTTCAATGAATAGTACGCGCCGTCCAACACAACTCGGAAGGTCCGTCCTTCCAGATAGCTCCTAAGCAATCTGACGTATCCCGTGAGCAAGCAGCTTGTAGAGGAGGCCCTGGTGCCAAACTGATTCAATAGCGCTTCTTACGTCGATCAAAACTGCGCTTGAAGGCTGCAAAGGCTTCCTCAGCGAGACGGCGCAGCTGCTGAGGTGTGGAATGCTGCTTCTGGAAACCAAACAGTTCGTCTGGTAACAACCTCTCTCCATCGATAATTCTGCGTAGCTTCTTTAAGTAGATACGCTCGAACGCAATAGATAGCGTCGGCAGAAGGCTGATGGGGCGATAGGAGTTGGGTGACCTCCTATCCTTGCCCGCTTTTGGAATCCTGAGCAGATTGGAAACCTGACCGTTGCAATGACGAAAGCCTTGGCTACACCAAAATGCGCTCATTGTAATCATGATGGATAGACGCCGCACAATGCATTCTCTCACTTTTTGCATTTGGAATGCTAACAGCATCTATAGCCAACTGCATGAATTCAGGCAGTTCCTCCTCGAGCAGACTGTACACGTGTGTTTGGTGACCGAGACACATCTGAAACAAGGACTGCGTTCCTCCGTAGCCAACTACAACTGCTACCGGCGGGACAGGCCCACTGCCGGAGGAGGAGTAGCTATCTACATCAAAAGAAATATCCCTCACCACGAAATTACAATTCCAGCACTACAGCAGATAGAAGCCGTCGGTGTCGAGTTGGTAACTGCCAATGGTAAACTAACAGTAGTCTCTGCCTACCGGACCCCCCCGTAGAAAACTGGAGGAGGCTGACTTCACAAATTTAGCCGCCACCAGAGGTAGACTCTTGATTGGAGGGGACCTTAATGCCAAGCACCCTGACTGGAACAGTAGGGTTGCTAACCAGGGGGGAAAGGCTCTGCGAAGACTAACAAACAGATATGACATGTGTGTGACCGGCCCTGAGAAGCCTACACATTATCCCGGCGCTGGAGGAAGACCGGACGTACTTGACATACTCATAAAAAAGGTATTCCTGGCTTTGTGGCTGCCTCCACCATTGACCGACTGTCGTCAGACCATTGCCCAGTGCTGGTGGAGATTAACATCGGACCCTGGCAAACACTGGAAGAAACCAGGCCCAATTATTATAAAACCAACTGGAGACGCTATCAACAGCTACTTAAAGACGAATTCACTGCTGCTGCTGATACAGGCAACATCGATGAAGACATCCAAAAATTTGAAATGGCAGTACGCAACGCCTCTACGGCCACGACACCACTAACTACACCAAAGCACGCATCTACGCAACTTCCGCCTCAACTTCTGGCGCAAATACGACATAAAAATCGGGTTGCGAAAGAATGGAGATTAACAAGGAACCCCCTTACGAAACGACTTCTAAACCGCCTACACAGGGAGCTAAAGGCTTCCCTGACGGAGCATAGAAATAGGGAATGGGATGCCCGCATCTCTATGCTTAACCCGGATGATGAATCGCTTTGGAACCAAACCAGAAAGTTCACCCGACACAGGAAACGACTTACACCACTCCACGGCGAGAGAGGACTTGTATATAGCCCTAAAGATAAGGCTAATGCTTTAGCAGACACCTTTGAAAAGAACTTTCGGCCAGCGCAAACCAACGTGAATCATCGCCATCTGAATACAGTGCGCTGTAGATTACAAGTCTTTCTCAATGCGGAGGACGAGTTTGAAATTAAGCCAATCACTGCTGAGGAAGTAGCCAGCTATGTTTCTAAACTTCCCCCTCGCAAGGCTCCGGGACGGGACAAGGTTAACAACCTTCTCCTCCGCAAACTACCACCTGAGGCGATAACATTTCTGACGGCGATCTTCAATAAAATTCTAAGACTGCAACAATACCCACGAAACTGGAAGCACGCAGAAGTGGTCGGTATACACAATAGCGGTAAGGACCCACTCTTTCCTCAACACTACCGGCCTATTAGCCTCCTTCCAGCTGTCAGTAAAGTGTTTGAGAGACTGCTACTCAAAAGACTGTACACCCACATAGAAGCAAACAGTATCATCCCAAACCACCAGCTAGGATTCAGAAAAGGCCACTCCACCACTCAGCAGCTCATGAGAGTCGTCGAGAAAGCCACCAGAGCCTTTAACTTCAAGGAATACTGCGGGTTGGTTCTACTTGATATCTCCAGAGCATTCGACTCGGTATGGCACTCGGGATTCCTGCTCAAGCTCTATGAGTAGGGGTTCCCAGGACCGTATGTGGAACTTATTAGGAGCTACCTCGCCGGCCGCACATTCAGTGTCCGCGTCAACAATGCTTTCTCCACTAGAAGACGGATCCGGGCCAGTGTCCCTCAGGGGTCGGTTCTCGGACCAGTACTCCATACATTGTACACTGCTGACGTGCCTAATAACCCTGGTGTAGAGATTGCGACCTACGCAGATGACACCGCATACTTCTCTCTCAGCAGAAGCAGAGCTATTGTAACACGTCGTCTCCAGGAAGTCCTACAGAAAACTCTTGCCTGGGCTAGGAGGTGGAGAATAGAAATAAATCCTGATAAAACGCAAGCCATTATGCTTACGCGTAGATGCGACCCAGCGCTACCGGTGATACCACATCCTCTACTACACCTCAATGGCAAGGACATCCCCTGGTCTACAACTGTTCACTATCTAGGGGTCACACTGGATAGGAGATTAACGTGGCACGCCCACATAGAGGACGTCAGATGCCGAGCGAGTGCGAGATTACAGCAACTCTACCCACTCATCAACTTTAATAGCCGACTACCTCCAACTATTGGAATTAAAATCTACACAACCCTTATCCGTCCAATTATGGAATATGCATGCCCTGTACGGGCATACGCCGCAAATAATCAAATACAAAAGCTACAAGTCATCAAAAATCGGGCACTGAAGAGAGCCCTACACTTGCCACGTCATTTCCCGACCGATGCCCTACACGAGGCTACTGCACTGCCTATGATCTTGGATAGATTCAGGCTGCTGGTAAAATCTTTCTACAAAAGCCCCCCAAAAGTCAAAAAATCTAATGGTCAAAAACATCGGCCAGTACGACATTTCAGCTGACCGACATAAAAGACCATTGAGTTTAATAAATTAATGCACCAAAATAAAGACCAACCAATTCAGAAGAATTGACCTACGGTACCTTATTAATTGGAGAAAATATCCCAGGATAATAACTCCCAAAAACACTGCCAATTGAAGAAATGGCAGAGATTGGTGGCTGTGTGTGTGTTTGGAATCGGAATCACATCGGCGTGCTTCCATGTTTGTGGATATTCACCTCTTCGAATTACTTCATTGAAGACATCCGTGATGTATTGTATTGCAGACGGGAGCATTTGGCGAGGGATGCCTCCACCAATTCCAGTAAGGTCTGCTGCTTTCTTGACTTGTAGTCTTACAAGCGAAGACGAGACCTCTTGGATCGTGATCTCTTCTATGACGTCATCCTCCGGGTGTACCGCTTCAAGGAAGCGCCGCAAGCGTTGTTCCACAAATGAGATATGTTCGTCATCCTTTGGGTCCTCAGCTATTTGGAAATTAGTTCTGATGGTCTCTGAGAGGACCTCAGCCTTTTCCTCAGTTTCGCATATGTAGTCATTGCCAACCACTAATGGAGGTATTTTCAGTCTTCGCCGGATTATGGCCTTAGTGGTTCCCAGGCTGATCCATCTTGCAAGCCCTGAGTGGAGATGAAATTGGACCAGTCGGATATCCTATGCTGCTACATTTCCGTTTTGATCTCCTGTTGCATGAGGTTGATGATCCTCTTGGTATCCGGATCACTTGTGATGTGCCACTCCCTAGTTAGTTGATTTTTGGTGGATATTGCGTGGGAAGGCAATTATCTTGAAGGGGAGGCCGGTTGCGTAGTTATCGGATGGCTGCATCCGCAGCCTCGTTAATCCAGTCTGCCAGGTTGGCCACTGTGGAAGAGGGATCGGTGACTGAAGGTGTTGGTGCCGTTTCAACTCGCTGAGAGAGATGGCCTTGGAAAGCTTCCCAGTCGATGTCTGCAGGATTCTATATAGCCTGTTCATTCTTGACGAAACGTCTGCCACCATGTAGAACATCACGGAAGCGTGATCTGATTTTAATGCAGTTTTAGTTATCACTGCGATGTTGTGCCACAGGCCTTTGGTGATAGCAACATCTAATTCATCCGGCAGGCAATGTCCAAATATTTTGATTCTGTAGGTCCCCAGATTACTGCGTCGTGGTTTACGGCGACGCGCAATAGCCTTCGACCGTTCGCATTAGTAAGACGCGAGTTCCAGGCAACGTGTTTATCATTGAAGTCACCTGTAATTAAAAGGTTGCATCTTAGGCGGAGAAGAGCAGAGATGGCATCTTCATGCGGGTTTCCTTGAGGTAGTCTGTATGCAGCTATAAACCGGATTCATCCCCTGGGCGTCTCAACAGCTTCACATGAAGCTTCGATCGTCTGCATCTTAGGTAGATTTATCTCATAATGTTTGATACTATTTCTGACAAAGATCGCGGTTCCGCCTCCCGCGGTTGGTCGGTCATATTTGTGGCAAGTATAGTTAGGGGTGGCTGCTTTGATCCCTGGCTTTAGATGCGTCTCGTTGAGTAGGCATACATCGATGCGCTCATCGTTTAAGAATTCTCTATATTCGCTTATCTGACGCCATAGGCCGTTGGTGTTCCAAATGCAGATAGTCTAGTCTTCAAGGGTGTTCACCATGGCTTACTTGATTCCCTTGTTGAACGGCAGTTATTGCCAGTCTGACTGCCTCCGCAATTTGTCGCGGCAGGTCTTGAATCAATGTAGTTACCGTTTGCAGTAATGACTGGACCATATTCAGGAGGATGGAGCTGTCATTCTCCTAGGAGGCCATTTCAGCTGGGCGGTTGATCTGGTCGTAAGCTTTCTTACTCCACCTTGGCGGTTTTCTCTGGGCGGAGGATGTCTCTTCCTGACGGGCCTTTGCATTCTTCGCCTTGGGTCGCGACTTGGTAGAGGAATTGGTTAGCGCTTCCTCGAAGGTGGTACCCGGTCCTAGTTCGGGGATTGGAGGCTCCATGTCAGCAGACCCTTTCGTCTTCTCTTTCTTCCTCTGCTGCTGCTGCCATTGCTTCTTCTTGAGCATGGAAATGTATGAGGCGTTGTTAGCCTTCTGCCTTTCTTTAAATTTGTTGAAGGCTGTGCATTTAAGATAACTCGCCACGTGATCACCATCGCAGTTGACGCCTTTTTTAAGAGCATATTTACGAGATGGATGATTGCCAGCTCACTTGGACGGCAACACGCAGTGGTGGGATACATGCCCCACCCCTTGACATTTATAGCACGGAGGGTCCTCAAGTATTGTGGAGTTTCTCTGTGGTGACCACCACCGAGCAGAGTGTGGCCATTTTGAATATTGCCCTGTTCTAAATGGTGTATGATAGGACGACCAGTTCGGCGGGGCTTGCGCCAGCCCTCTTCTTCATTGCTTGCCCTAGCTGGTATGGTCTTGGGGACTGCTGTCTTTGATGTTGCTGTTCTGTTTGCCGCTGTTGTTGTTGCTGCTGCTGACGATGCTGCTGCTGTTGTAATTGTTGCTGCTGCTACTGTTCAGGATCTTCCTGGTCCAGTACTTCATACTGGTTGCTTAATTCTATCCTGTCGGCGTGTAGTGATGGCGGGAGCTTGCTGGTATGATGTACCAGCATATTCCCCATCACCAACGGGCTGAATTCCGGCTGATCTTGCTTCATGGTTGCCTGATGTTTTCTTTGGCGACGAGCCGCTGAGCTGGTCCACGGAGGTAGGAGCGGGGAAGCTGAAAGCCCCCACGATTTCTTCTCCCCCGCCTTCTTGTCCTTATTTATTGAGGCAAGCTGTGACACAGGGCCGCTGACCTAGACGTTTCTTCCCCTCTCTTCACTCCTTGGTAGCTTGACTTTATCGCCGAGGAGTGGCGATGTACACCGCTTAGTTGTGCGAAGATTTTGACTGTGGGCAGGCTCGGTCGTCATTTTCGAGGTGTGTGCCGTCGGAGTTGTGTCCATAATCGAGCCCATGGGGTCGTCCTGTGTGCTTGCGGTGCCGTCCAATTTGTATCCGTAGTCAGCACAGTTTCCGTTAGCCGGGTCGTCAACGTGGCCGTAGCTGCGCTGGGGCACGCGACCCGCCTGGCGCGGCAGTGCGGCTTGCTCTTTCCTCGTCGCACATCGCTACACAACGGATGCCAACTTGGAACTCTGCACTCACTCAGGACAGAGTACAGCTAGAGCAGCGCTTTTATGCGTCGCAACGGTTAGCGTTCTCGCCTCGCATTCGGGAGGACGGCGGTTCGAATCCCCGTCCGGCCATCCAGATTTGGGTTTTCCATGGTTTTCCCAAATCACTCCAGGCAAATGCCGGGATGCTTCCTTCAAAAGGCCATGGCCGAATTCCTTCCCATTCCTTGCCCCCATCCTTGCCCCCCATCCTTTCCCGTTAAAAAAGGATGTAAAGCAGTTACAAAAAAAAAAAAAAAAAAAAAAAAAAATTATACGTCGCACTCTTCAACGCTCTCTCCCGGCACATCGTCAAATTACAATACACATAACTACACGAAATCTCCTTACTTTGGTTCCTTTTACCTGCCTTTACATTTTTCACATATAGTTCTGAACCACCCTTTATGAAACGATTTGCGTTACTATAATACCAAGTGAAACATGGCCGTAGTTTGTAGATGTCCCATTGAAAGATTTAAATATTGTATACGTAGATCTGAAAGAGGAAATTACGCTACAATCTTGTAGAAGTGATAAAACTATCAACGGAAGTTCCATTTTATTTATGCTATCACCGAAATATTTTAGCGAATTAGTCTAACAATTATCTGGAGATTAGTGCGTTAATTTAGGATTCAGGAAGACAAGCTTTCGATTCCGGTCCAGCCATTCGGATTTCGGTTTTCATGAACGCTCTCCCGAAAACCGGGCGTGGTAACTTAACAGTCACTGTCACCGGTTTCCTTCGTTTTCTCCTCGTTTCCAGGAATCATACTCCAGCTCTTGTAACCATGTTGTCAATGAACTACGAAGCCCTAACAGAACAAATCGTATGAATCATATACTTAAAGGGAAATGTATGCAACATTCTACACACATGCTTACAAGGAATACATTTGACCTCGAACGCTCGGAACCGCACAAAAACATGTTTAGAATAACAAACTATCATAAACAAAACAGTGGTATGTGTCATTTCCATGCAAAACGTTGCATTTTACATCAAGTAACATTTTAATAGAGAGAAATAAAGTAACAAGATATCAGTACCACATGAAGGAAATTATACGTAATTCAATGACGTCGGTGTAGCATTACAATTTCAATCAAAAGTATCAAAAACTCTTTGCTTAAAGTACGTTAATATAGCGCAAAACACGCATATACAGCAGTGCCGCACACCTGATAGTGCTTATATTATTCCTCAAAGTGCAGATGCGGGATTTCGATGAAGTGGTTAAAACAAAGTGGAAGATAACAATGTGCACACCTCACTAAAGCCACGTTATCACATTCCAAATCACTTTCGCATTAACGCAGTCCAATATCAAAAGTCACACTAATTACACTTTCAAATAATGATGTTTTAATTAATTTAATTTAATTGCAATGGAGCACAGGCTCCGGTGGCAATATCCCTACACACCCATCTTCCCCCTATCCTGCACCCACCTACATTTGCCCTCTACAAATTTTATCT
The DNA here is from genome assembly GCA_031002005.1 of Vandiemenella viatica. Taxonomy (NCBI): domain Eukaryota; kingdom Metazoa; phylum Arthropoda; class Insecta; order Orthoptera; family Morabidae; genus Vandiemenella; species Vandiemenella viatica. Next base: position 10,350,783 of record JARYHS010009186.1, on the reverse strand, counting down.
TTAAATTCTTTCAAAATTTTCGGTAAATTATTCATCATTTCTCTTGGTAACTCATTCCAATCCCTGACACCCTTACCTAAAAAAGAGAATCTTCCCACACCCTTGTGCCTGAAATCGAGTGCCAGCTTGTGGTCATGGTCATCTTTTCCCTTCCATGCACTACTTTTCATACCTATTGCAATATCTTTCTATGCCTCATCACCAGTATATGCCCTGTACACTCCCATGACCCTCATCATCCTCCTCCTGTCTTGCAATGAATCCCATTCCAGCTCCTTTATCATATCCGTCACTGATTGCATTCTGCGATAATTTCCAGAAACAAATCTAGCAGCCCTTCTTTGCACCCTCTCCAACTCCTGTATTTGATACGTAAAATGAGGGTCCCATACTACCCTACCATATTCGAGCAATGGTCTGACCAAAGTTTTGTAACCCAATTCCTTGACTTCTCTCGTACATCCCCTCATCACTCTCTCCAACAAGTGCAGAACTTTGAAACCTTTTGCTACCACCTGTCCTATGTGTCCTGCCCAGTTAAGTTTGTTATCAAAAGTAATTCCAAGATATTTGCATTTCAAGTCTTCAGCAAGCAATTCTTTCCCCACCTTATATTCATAGTTAACCTTTTGTTTTTTTATTTGTGTATCTAATAAGCTGACTCTTCTTTGCATTTATCTTCATTCCATGTTTACCAACCCAATTAGATATCCTGTCCAGATCACCCTGCAACTGTTTACAATCCTCTATCGTTTTGATTCTTTTATACAGCATTATGTCATCTGCAAACAATCTAATTTCAGATAGTAAACAATCAACACAATTATTCATTAGAATAATGAATAGCAATGGTCCCAATACGCTACCCTGTGGCACTCCCATTTTTACTTCCACTTCTTTATGTTTGTATGTCAGTGTCATAATCTGGCTTATTGCAACATAGGCTTATATGTAGGTACGGCAAAATAACTGAATATCACAGAGTGAATTTTCATGATGAAATAACGATCATGTATCTTCAATTGTGGTTTGGCACATTGTAGGCTTACAAAATCAGCAATCCTTCTGATATAGAGCCTATATTGCCGAATGAAGTAAATATTAAGGGGTTGGCAATATTTTGTTGTTTTCGGTGGCAATACCTTCAGCATAGCTTCTTGTTTGGAACAGTTGTATCTAGAAGAATACTATCTGCATGACCTGACCACGAATCACACAACAATAGGTCCCTTTCATGACTCTTTAATGGCGCTAGCAGACGAGTGCTGATTTCTGCATGGAAATGACACACACCACTGTTTGTTTAGGATCGCTTGTTATTCTAAACATGTTTTCGTGCTGTTCCGATCGTTCGATGTCTCTTGTTAGTAAAAGATCGGTAAATGAAAATGAAGAGACTATATTTTTCCTGGTGTATCGTATGCTGTGACAATTTTTGAGATATTGCTGAGCCTGCAGGCAGTGAATACGTGGGTATGACAAATTTCTAAAAAATAAAATTGAGTTTCGAGTACTGATCCGTGGAGGCGAGCCGCTGGCCCGTGCATAATGACGTCACTAACACACGTCTTGTTTGCTTCCGCCTGCATTTCGACCTTGGCTTCTTGACTCCCACGCTGGCAGACACTAGAGTTGCTGGCATCCTTCCCTATCCAGTAGGGGATATGGAAATCGATGCATTCATCATTTCCGAGGTATCTACTGCAGTAACATACTGTTTTCGTTTCCTTTGAATTATTCAACATCACGAAAGAAAAAAAACAAAGAAAACTTCCCTCCTTGACTGTGTCAATCACAATAGCGTGTTGAAGCTGATCGATGGTGAACAGACGGTTGGTTTTCATAGCCTTCTGGAATCTCAATGCATGATCGCTTCACTTTGTGTGTGATTGGTGCCCGGCTTCGGATGTTATTTCCTCGGTCCGAAAATCCTGGCTAAGGTTCATGTCTCGCCAAGCGAATTGTCCCCAATACAGAATGTTTGGTTTTATACTAGATGTGGTGAGAAAGTATCAGCATGCTATAGTTAGTCACCGTGGTAGTAGAGGCGCTGTCCTACAGCTCCTAGTCAGCATCTGGCTTGAATAGGAAAGGTATGAAGCTATCGACGAAAGCATACTCAGCAAAGACCCACAGAAAAAGGTCAGGAACCACCTTGAAATTGGAATAGTTCGCCCAGGATTCCCCATAGCTGCAGTGAGAGCAACTTTTCATTGAATATTTACACAGGCATGAGTTGAACTGTGAACGACTGTTAAATACAAGCGTTTATTATCTGCTGAGTTCTTTTAACGTGTGAGAGCATTAAAAATTGCTTGAATGCTCGTTAGAACATCTCGTACCGCGAGTGGTGGGCGAACGGTGACCTTCTAGCATCGTATTCGGGACGATGTGGTTTCGAATCCCCGTCTGGCCTTAATGGTTCCTTCAAAAGGCCATAAAGGCCATGGCCGAATTCCTTTCTGTTGTTTGTCTCCAGGGTGGTTCCTTAAAAAAAAGCCATGACTGAATTTCAGAATCCTTACCCGCCTCCAGTGGCCTGGAACTCAACCAACCAAAAAAAAAAATTGCACACCAAACCTTCTGATCCTCTCACTAACATGTCTCCCACAGCAGGCTCTCTGCATGTGCAATCAGCCATGTATCCCAAAAACAAAAACAGCTCTTTGCGTGAGTACAGTCGTGTCAAAGAACTGTTTATTAAAGTAACGAAGTAAAACTGGAGTAAGGTAAGGTGACGGACTATCCCCGCTATTATTCAATTGCGTCTTCGAAAAGGTCATCAGGGAATGGCGGAAAGTGATGTGTCAGTCAAACATCCTAAAGGGGATTAGACTAGGACACTAGAAAAAAGTGATTGACGGAAATAGAAAAGAAAGTTTATAAGGAAAATATTGGGACCAAAAAAGTGACTGGAAGCAAATTTAATTTCCGTTTGAGATCGAACAATGAATTATACGAGAAGTTTGAAAAGGTATGAAACAGAATTAAGAAAAGGAGATTAGGTTTCTATGGACATATCAAGAGAATGGAACCAGAAAAAATAGCAAAGAAAATTCTCTACTTTCAAGAGAACAGGAAGACTCAAGTTTTATGGCTGAAGGAGGTCCATCTGAAAAGTTGTGGGATCAGCATGGAAGAAATCCAAGACATGGAATTATTCAGCGGAAAAATTGTGGAGATAAAGGATCTGACTGAAGAAAAACCAATCAGGAAAACGAGGGAATTTTCAGGGAAGAAAAAGCAAGAGTGAGCCAGAGAATAAAAGAGTACTGGCGATGGAGGAAGGAAACTCAGAAGAGGAAATAAGTTGTGTTGTGTAGTCGTAGTCGGTAGATGGCTGAAACGAAGAGGGGGGGGGGGGGGGAATTAACGCAGGAAATGGTGGATGCTTTATATTTCAACAATTGTTTGAAAACTATATTACATTTTATAAATCAAACGAATTGAACGAATTTTTAAATAGTTATGTTATGCTTTGGTTTCAGAAACATTTCGCGTAGATACTCTCATGGCGACATGGTTTTGATTTGCCGTCATTCTTCATGTATCGTAGATGGACCTTCAGTTTAACATGAAATCCGATTCACAGAGCGTGTGAAGAATACAAAGCCCTAAATTTCTTAGTTACAAAGGAAATGAAATCTTGGAGCCTGAATTTTCAAGCAAAATGGTTTATCGACTGAGTTACAAAACTGAAAATAAGGCAAGATACAAGTTAATAAATAATCCCACTTATTTACTAACTGACTAATAATTTAGAAGAATATTGATCGCGCTGCAAATATTTACAGTTAGGATTAAAGCAAGTCATGATAGTGTTACTTTGCCTTCACCAAAAACATCGTAAGTTTACAGCAACCGAATAATTAAGTTTGTAATGTGTCAGGTTTGACTCATTACAATATTTGATAAAGACATTATAAATAAAGTTAATATCGTCAGAACAGAGCGGTGAGTTCGCGAGAGACAGTTTTTTGCCTGCGCACTCTGACAAGGGTGCGCTTGCTCTGGCGGGGAGGCTGGCAGCTGTTTTGCGAACGCCAGACACCGTGGGCGTGCATTGGTGTGGGGAGTCCTGTGTGAGCCTCCAAAGCGAGAGGTCTCGCTGCCGCCCGGGAAGACATTGCTACTTGCCTCCCAAGTGAGAGATTGTGGGTTTTTTGACCAGGACAGTCTGGTTCCTGGTGTTCGGCGGAGTCTCACCCGTCCACCAGTTTCGCTCTCCGTTGCAGTACGGAGAGCCAGGTACCACGGAGTACGCTATTGGTTGTGTACTGCTTCTCCCCGACGACGCAACAGCCCGAGCCGTCTCGTCCACTCGGTAATACGTCATCAAATTCTGCCGTCCACAGCAAGATCTTGGAACTGGACTGGATTAGACCCAGAGCGCCCTGTTTAGAATCCCATTGCTACCCTGTTGATTGCTGACCTGTTGAGGGAATCCGTTATCGTTTTACATGATGCACTAAATAAATCTTAATTTCATTATCAGTCTAATAAATTGTACTGTCATTTTGCAGTAATTAATTGGGTTTTAATTCTTTACCTTTTTTCTATCCCGGTCCACAACCTGGAACGTTACAAGTTGCATTGGTTTAGCCAAATGATCGGTGAATCATACATCGTGGGTCACTTTCTTGACCGTGGCCTCGACCTATTATTGACTGACTGCGAAGGTTGCAATTTCACTGCTCTCCTGCTCCTGCATTATATAAATTTTCTCCATACGAGGTGTGATCAAAAGTAACGAGAACTTTTTTATTTTTTTCAGAAAGTATTTATTTATTCTAAAAAGTTTATACCACCCCTTGGAACTAGTCTCCATTTTATATTTTACACTTGTGTCATTGTAGATTCCAGTTCGAGAAACGCTGCTGGATCACGTGGTTGCGGCATCACAGCAGTGCTGTGTTTCACCAAGAACTGTTGGATTCGCAAAGCGGCTTCAGGTGGTGCAAAATCCAGAAGTTGTCTGTCGAAAGTCTCTTCACTTTTGCTGGATTGCATTACGGAGCTGTACGAAACTTGAAGGTCGTACTCCTTGTTTACTGCACGTGCTCTATAATGGTATTAGAAAACATAGTCTATTTAATTTTTTCCATGTTTCAATGACTGATGGGCGTGTCAGGGGACACACTACTCGCAAGGTTTTTGATGGCTTCACGACATTTCTGAAAGCGTTTGTACCATTCATAAACTTATGGTTGTGACATAGTATCGCCACTAGAGGCCTTCTTTAAAATTATGAAGGCTTAGAGGTACTTAATTCCGTTTTTGACACAAAATTTAACACAATCATTCTGATCAGACATTTCGACTGACAAAATAAATAAATAAAAAAAAAAAAATAAAAAAAAAAATAAAAAAAAAAAAATATATCACACTAATGCACGTATCGCTCACTAGGACACCAAATACAAAATGTTGTTTGTGAGGTTGGCAACACTACAGAGAAACTTGCTGTGCCATGCAGCAGGAAGGTGTATTTGGTTTCGTGTGGGCGGTGCGTGATATTTTAGACATGGTTTCCATAGGTGGGCTCAGTTAATCGAAAAGTTAACTTAGTTAATCCGTTACTTAAAAACTTAACTTCGATAATCGTTGAAGCGTTACATTTTAGCAAATTTAACGCAAGTTAAAGTTAACCGTTAAAAGTTAACCATCCTAAAGTGGAACTGATGTTTCCGTATTGCAATAGGTATTACTGCAAGCAGTACCAAGGTGCTATGCACCGTGATGTGAATCAACAATACGTCTACTCAATGTTTTAACCAACTTCTCAAAAGTATCGGATTCTTAAACATGGATTGGAATCATGTTAGCAACGAAAATGTTTACAATACATCGGTCTAATCCAGCTTGGAATACGACGGTGCCAGTAGCTACTATGCCAAATGATGAAGATAGAAACAAACCAATTCTGCTGCTACCTACATCAGAAGTAGTCACAACATTTGAAGGCTTTGAATTATTTTTCTTTTACTTTTTCTTCCAACTGTTTATATTTGGATATATGCATCCTCTTCATATGTTGCTTAAGATTATTAAGACTAGACATGTGAGTCTTGACTAAAGAAACTTAAGGCAAACGCAGTTTGCATTCATAAATTAACAGTTCTCCCAGTCTTGATTTAAATGGAACAGAATCGTATAAATGTGGCCAAGGATTTTTGATATTCTTATTGCTTTAGTTAGCGTTGCTGCTTTCACTAACGGATTCAAGAGCTTCAGTTTCCATGTAACGAATGGCAATTTAACGTATTTCACTAACGAACACCAAACCAATACCAACTAACAAGTGACATTTTCCTGGCAGTATAAAAGTTAGATTATAAAAATTTCAAAATCAATCACCGATCTAAGTAGAATCTAGTAATGAGCGCCGGTTTGCAGACGTAAAGTACAAACGCTCTGAACTCTGTCTTTCCTGCCCACCCAGACGCCGTGCCTAGCATGCGCCACACTCGCACTTCCTTCACCATTCGACTCACCGAGCGTCCGAGCAAACCAAATGACGCCAACTACGAATGTAACGGAATAAAGTTTACGGTATTTAAATTTAAAGGAAGTTAAGGAGACCGTTAACGATTTTTTACGTTAACTTAAAAGTTAAATTATTGCAATTTTTTATCTACATTAATTAACGATTAACGGATTAACGGTTTTCTGCCCAGCTGTGATAGTTTCTTCTTTTCGTCGGATTGTGAAATGTCGTCTTTAGAGCAGCGTGGCAATATCAGATTACTATTACAATTACTCCGCGATTCACTACAAGTGTTTGGCGGAGGGTGCATTGCACCTATCAGGAAAGGTAATGGTTTGGAAGGGATATACGGGATATGGCAGGTGGCGCCCATGGGCTATTGTGAGGAACCATCCCAGCATTCGCCTGGAGCGATCTAGGGAAACCATGGAAAACCATTCTGTGTGTTGCTGGGAAATCACCCTCGGAGACACTTGAAATGCTGAAGAAAGCACGCGGAAACTATGCGACGAAGAAAACGGCAGTTTACGAGTGACACAAGCGTTTACCCGACGGTCGCACAACAATTGAAGATGACTTTCCGATTGTGTGGCATTCAACTTCCACGACAGATGAGAATGTTGAGCGCGTTCGACAACTTGTATGTGTGGACAGGCGAACAACCGAAGTTGCTATTTCACATGGCATTGTTCGCAGCATTCTTCATGATGATTTGAACATCCATCGTGTTTGCTTGCACATGGTTCCGAAAATATTATCCCCTGAGGAAAAAGAAATGAGAGTGACCATGTGCAGGGACTTGGTTGAAATGGCTGATGCAGACGACAGCTTCATGCGCAAAATTGTAACAGGTGACGAGACGTGGTGCTTTCTTTACGACCCTCAGACGAAATAGCAGTCTCCTGAATGGAAATGAAAACATCACCAAGAAAACAAATATTTCGCTTTGACAGAAGCCGGAGTAAAATAATGTTGGAGGTGTTTTTTGATTACCGTGGCTTGATTCATTATGAATTTATTTCTGAAAAAAGTCAACAAAGAATTGTAGAAAGAGATCTTAAAACGGTTTCGAGATGCAATTCGAAGTAAACGAACTGAACAATGGGCAGGGAATGATTGGTTTTTTTGCTTGACATCGATCCGTAATGGTGAAACAATTTACCAGTCTGGAACACCCTCCATATTCTCCCGATCTTGCACCATCTGATTTTTTTGTCTCCACGGCTGAAAAAGACATTAAAGGGAGGACGTTTTGCTGATTCGTCAGAAGTGACTGAAAATGTGACGTAGTGGCTGAAAGAACTTTCGAAAACGGTTTTCAGGAGTGTTTCCAATAATTGTATGAACGGTGGAATAAGTGTGTAGAAGCTGGAAAAGAGTATTTTTTAAAATAAAATAACACACGCAATTTCTACAGAACTTTCAAAAGAAAACTCACAGGATATCAACCACAAAGCCTCTGCTTTAAGAAAGAGAACGGGCAACTGGCATAACAATAAAGAAAACTGTACAGTGCTCGCAGAGTATTTTGAAAAACTCCTAAATTGTCCCGAACCAATACAACGTTTCGCACCACAAGAACCTAAAGAACAAAATCCAAATTCATTACCACCTGATGAAAATGAAATTGTTAGGCAAATCAAAAGACTCAAAAACAACAAAGCAGCTGGTGAAGATGGAATCACTGCAGAGCTTCTAAAAGCAGCAGGATCAAAAACTATAAAAGAGATCACAAAAATTATCCAAGACATTTGGAAAACAGAAAAAATTCCAGAAGATTGGAAAAATGCGTTAATCCACCCTTTACACAAAAAGGGAGACAGAGCAAGTGTTAATAATTATAGGGGAATCTCGCTGCAGTCAGTGCCATACAAAATTTTCTCCCAGTGTCTCCTCGATAGGGCTCAACAACAACTAGAACCAAGGATCGGAGAATATCAAGCAGGATTTAGACCAGGTAGATCTTGCGCAGAACAAATACTCAATCTAAAACTTATCCTCAAACATCAAAGAATTTGTAGCAACCGTTTAGTCTGCACATTTGTAGATTTTAAAAAAGCATATGACTCAGTTGATCGAGAGTCATTATTCAAAATATTGAAAGAACAAGGCTTAGACCCCAAAACTCTTGCTTTAATACAACAAACACTAACAGAGACAAAGTCCAAAATAAAATTTTTAGGGGAGATATCAGAACCCTTCATTATTAAAACAGGAGTAAGACAAGGAGACGGACTTTCTCCGTTACTGTTCAACTGCGTCCTTGAAAAAGTGTTACAGGAATGGCGGAAACAAAAATCAATCCTTGGAATTGACCAGCCAATTATATTAGGCAGAGGAAAATTGAAGATAGATTGCCTAGCATTTGCAGACGACTTAGCAATCTTAACGCGTGACATTGCAATAGCCCAAAAACAGATCGAACTGTTGAAAGAAGTAGCGGAGAAAGTGGGTCTACAGATTTCATTCGAGAAAACAGAATTTATGACCTGCAATAAAGAAACGCCAAAATACATGGAGACAAAATATGGAAAAATTAAACGAGTCTCATACTTCAAGTATCTCGGTGAAACAATCCAAGAGAACGGAACTGAAGCAAAAGCTAATGAAATTAGATGCCAAAAGATGGAAACAGCTTATCGCCTAACACAAAATGTCTACAACAAAAAATGCATCTCCAAGCACACAAAACTGAGACATTACAATACAGTTATTAAACCTGAATGTCTTTATGGATCAGAAACACTTATTTTTAACAGAAAAAAAGATATAGAAAACATTGAGAAAAAAGAACGCAAAATTATAAGGAAAATTTTGGGCCCAAGACTCATAGGAGACCAGTACAGACTCAAAAGTAATCAGGAAATTCTACAATATGCAGACATTCACAGTGATATTAGAAAACGCCGACTAAAATTTTATGGACACATCAAAAGAATGAACCCTAACAGACTTACAAGACAAATAGTTGAATTCTATGAAAATCGAAGTAAATCAATATCGGATACAATGAAATGGATTGGAGAAATCAAGAAAGACCTCAAATTAGCAGGAATTGTTCCAGAAGATTTCGAAAACAGAGACACATTTAAATCAAAAATTCACAAGTGGCAAGTTGACCGGGAGGAAAGATTTAAGAAAAGACCAGGAACAACATGGTCAGATGAGAGGAAAGAAGCCCACAGCAAACATATGAAGGAAATATGGGCTCAAAGGAAAGCGAACAAACGCTTCTGAGTACTTTGCGTAGTCCTAATGGGCTTATCCGCAAATAATAATAATAAAATAAGGTAGAAATTTTGTACATATTTTCAATAAATTTTTATTAACCAATTTCGGGAATTTTTTGACCAAACCTCGAAATACTTCTGTCATTAAAATTATGCTAAGTGTACCGGCGTAAATTGCAGGGGCGGATCAGGGGGGGGGGGCTCGGGGCTCTTTTTTTTTTTTTTAGCTCTACGTATTTGAGGCCCGAGGAGGCTATAAAGACTACCCCATGGCCGACTCAAGCCCCCCCCCCCCCGCCCAAAAAAAAACCAAAATCCACTAAAGGCAAGCCCTCTGAACCAAAATTCACTCGAGCTAAGCCCCACCCAATCCAAAGTCCACTCAAGCCCCCCCCCCCAAACCAAAATCCTGGATCCGCCCCTGGTAATTTGTATAATATATCGTAATGTATTTCGAAAATGTTGCTTACGGTATGGGGAAAAACATCTGTACGAATGGAGTAAGATTTAAGATTACCGTGGGTATGTAGGACGGACATTTGGTGTGAAGGCCAGGCAGGTAGGGAAGATTTATCGCCTGAAAAGGTCTCGCATCCAGGGGAGAGCGAGGACCGAAACTTGTTGCGACTGGTAGGAGTTTCTCGTGACATGCAGTGAACACATTAGAGAGATTGCAGACGCAAGTTATGTCGCCCCGGAGGCTCTCCGGGGAACCACTTACCTCCTACGGTCACCGACAAGCAACTGGGGCGCCAACCCAACTCCGGCGAGAAACAAATCGCTCTCTCTCTCTCTACTACTCGATACAGGAGTCACACCTGGTCAAGTGAACCGATCAGAGGTGCGATCAACTTCTTGAGGTTCAGGAACTGTTTACGGGTTAGACTTTGCGTATTTTCTCACACAGGGCTTTATGGTTCGTCTATGTCGAGGTCACCAGAGCCTAGGATTGGGAAATAATGGGTGACAACGAGCGAGGAGGCATTAGTCCAAGGACAGTTGAAGGAGCTTTTTGCCATCTGTCTGTGAACCGTGTAACTATGTCCAGTATTCACTAAGTGTATTTTGTGTTTATGTAATGTGTAGTTCATGACGCGTAGATTGTCGACCATACCGACATTCGCATTTTTTTTTGTTAGGTTTGTACGCCTTGTCGACGTCGAGTACATTAAAGGCGGAAAAAAGAAAAAGGAAGGAATTAGGCCATTACCTTTTAAAGAAACCATCCCGACAGTTGCCTGGAGTGATTTGCTGAAACTATGGAAAACCAAATCTCGATAGCCGGACGGGGATTCGAACCCGCCTCCTCCAGAATGCGAGGCCAGTACTTAATCTCTCACCCGTCACGCTGGGTGTAATGCGCCTTGGTGATTGAGGGTAACCACCTAAAAACCTCAGTCTGGATGTGCTGTGTATGGCGCCTTAGCAGACTGAACTACACTGGCCCGCTGACGGAGTCATCCCAATGTTACGGGAAAACCAAATCCCAAGTGTTGTCCGCACACTCTCCAACCGCGGCCAAGAAGTTTACCAGTTCAATTCCCGATTTGGCCATCGAAATTTCTCTTTTCAAAAACTGGTTCCCAAAATCTCTGCTGGCGAATGCTGCAGGTGGTTCATTCATTAATACTGCCATTGGTTTTCTCCCTGTTCCCTTTCGTCTGCTCTGTCCCGGGTGTAAGCACCTTGTCTTTAATGATCTGTCGAGCCCCAATAAAAAACTTCCATCTTAGTTGAAAATTAGGGTGATAAATTTCCTTTCGCTGATGTGAAGCATAATTTCAATTGTAGAGCTAATAATAATCTACATGTATAATATTATAAATCTGGAAGTAAGCTGCGTGTGTCTCTATTTGAACTTCCACAGCTAAAAGTTGTCGCCGTAATAGGCTAAATGGGAGTGAAACACACCGACAACAGCGTTTGCAACTTAAAAGAGAACGTAACGAAATAGCTATAGCAAACGAGGGGTGCAAGGTTTTGGGAGAAACTATATTAGCTTTATTCAACCAAATGTCAACTTCTCCTTCACGTGGTGCGAACCTGTTTGCACCGACGAGGCTCTGGCTACCGAAGCGTTCCCGGTATAAGGGATCACCCACTGCTTGCCAACGGCCTCCTAAAGGAGGCGGAAGAGCAGCGAGTGGTCCAGGGCACTCTCTTGTCCTTTGTGTTTGAAACGACCCCTAAAGGCGGATGAATCAGAAATGATCAACGGCATGATGATGCAGAAGTCAACGGGAAACCCCTGCATTAAAGACCCACAGGGTATCCCGAGGACATGTAATCCTCTCAAATTACATATATCATCATGGCTTCTTCCTGGGTAAAATATTCTGGAGGTAAAATAGTCCCCCAATCAGATATCCGTGTAGGGACGGCTCAGGGAGGAGTCATCAGAATGGATAGAAACATTCTACGAGTCGGAGCGTGGAATGTTAGAAGTCTGAATAGTGGAGGTAGGTTAGAAAACTTAAAAAGGGAGATGGAGTGACTTAAGTAAGATGTTGTTGGGATTAGTGAGATTAAATGGAAGGACGCACAGGATTTCTGGTCTGGGGAACACAGGATAATTAGCACACAAGCTGTCAATGGAGTCTCTAGTGTGTAGAATTTGTGATGAGTAAGAGAGTAGGAAAACGTGCGAGTTATTGGGAACAGTTTAGTGACAGGATTATTTTGACGAGGTTAGAAACTAAGCCCACACCAACCACATTAGAC
>JARYHS010009186.1:10151444-10337345 GCA_031002005.1 Vandiemenella viatica | reverse complement strand
GTAATTAAAAGGCGGACGGATCATTAACATTTAGAGAGTGACAATAATATATAACTTTAATTATGGACTGGTGAATTCTGACCAATTCAGTGACAAATAGTTTTGCTTTTTGCTACCAATCATTTAAATTTAGTATACATCAAAACATGCATAATTAAACAACATTTATTTTGTCTAGCAGTGTCGCTACCACGTAGACAGCGAAATTTACTTCCGTGCACTCACTACACGATTGGGAAATTAAATTTTAAATAGTTTTGTCGAAGTCACTTTAATTTCACATAGTTTGGGCAAAATAAATCTTTCGGATAAAATATTCCTCTCAAAATTCCTTTAGGTTACTTGTTAACCTCGCAATTTTTTTTTTATTTAAAAAAGAGTGCATTTTTGGTACTCACTGATCCGCTGCACATCACAGTTAGCACTGACTGAGGAATTATTTTCTAAAGTATTGGCGACAATAAGACACTGACGCGTCTCGACACGGGCATGTCGTAATTAAAAGGCGGACGGATCATTAACATTTAGAGAGTGACAATAATATATAACTTTAATTATGGACTGGTGAATTCTGACCAATTCAGTGACAAATAGTTTTGCTTTTCCTACCAATCATTTAAATTTAGTATACATCAAAACATGCATAATTAAACAACATTTATTTTGTCTAGCAGTGTCGCTACCACGTAGACAGCGAAATTTACTTCCGTGCACTCACTACACGATTGGGAAATTAAATTTTAAATAGTTTTGTCGAAGTCACTTTAATTTCACATAGTTTGGGCAAAATAAATCTTTCGGATAAAATATTCCTCTCAAAATTCCTTTAGGTTACTTGTTAACCTCGCAATTTTTTTTTTTATTTAAAAAAGAGTGCATTTTGGTACTCACTGATCCGCTGCACATCACAGTTAGCACTGACTGAGGAATTATTTTCTAAAGTATTGGCGACAATAAGACACTGACGCGTCTCGACACGGGCATGTCGTAATTAAAAGGCGGACGGATCATTAACATTTAGAGAGTGACAATAATATATAACTTTAATTATGGACTGGTGAATTCTGACCAATTCAGTGACAAATAGTTTTGCTTTTGCTACCAATCATTTAAATTTAGTATACATCAAAACATGCATAATTAAACAACATTTATTTTGTCTAGCAGTGTCGCTACCACGTAGACAGCGAAATTTACTTCCGTGCACTCACTACACGATTGGGAAATTAAATTTTAAATAGTTTTGTCGAAGTCACTTTAATTTCACATAGTTTGGGCAAAATAAATCTTTCGGATAAAATATTCCTCTCAAAATTCCTTTAGGTTACTTGTTAACCTCGCAATTTTTTTTTTATTTAAAAAAGAGTGCATTTTGGTACTCACTGATCCGCTGCACATCACAGTTAGCACTGACTGAGGAATTATTTTCTAAAGTATTGGCGACAATAAGACACTGACGCGTCTCGACACGGGCATGTCGTAATTAAAAGGCGGACGGATCATTAACATTTAGAGAGTGACAATAATATATAACTTTAATTATGGACTGGTGAATTGTGACCAATTCAGTGACAATTAGTTTTGCTATTCCTATCAATCATTTAAATTTAGTATACATCAAAACACTCTTAATTATACATCTTTTATTTTATCTAGCAGTGTCGCTTTCACGTAGACAGCAAAATTTTCTTCCGTGCACTCACTACACGATTGGCAAATTAAATTTTAAACAGTTTTGTCGAAGTCACTTTAATTTCACATAGTTTGGGCAAAACAAATCCTACGGCTAAAATATTCCTCTCGAATTTCCTTTAGGTTACTTCTTAACTTCGCACTATCGGTTATTTTTATTTAAAAAAAAAGCATTTTGGTACCCACTGATACGCTGCACATCACAGTTAGCACTGACTGAGGAATTATTTTCTAAAGTATTGGCGACAATGAGACACTGACGCGTCTCGACAGGGGAATGTCGTAATTAAAAGGCGGACGGAACATTAACATTCAGAGAGTGACAATAATATATAACTTTAATTATGGACTGGTGAATACTGACAAATTCAGTGACAAATAGTTTTGCTTTTCCTACAAATCATTTAAATTTAGTATACATTAAAACACTCTTCATTATACATCTTTTATTTTATCTAGCAGTGTCGCTTTCACGTAGACAGCAAAATTTACTTCCGTGCACTCACTACACGATTGGCAAATTAAATTTTAAATAGTTTTGTCGAAGTCACTTTAATTTCACATAGTTTGGGCAAAATAAATCTTTCGGATAAAATATTCCTCTCCAAAGTCCTTAACTTAGCAATTTAGTTTTTTTTTTAATTTAAAAAAGAGAGCATTTTGGTACTCACTGATCCGCTGCACATCACAGTTAGCACTGACTGAGGAATTATTTTCTAAAGTATTGGCGACAATAAGACACTGACGCGTCTCGACACGGGCATGTCGTAATTAAAAGGCGGACGGATCATTAACATTTAGAGTGTGACAATAATATATAACTTTAATTATGGACTGGTGAATTGTGACCAATTCAGTGACAATTAGTTTTGCTATTCCTATCAATCATTTAAATTTAGTATACATCAAAACACTCTTAATTATACATCTTTTATTTTATCTAGCAGTGTCGCTTTCACGTAGACAGCAAAATTTTCTTCCGTGCACTCACTACACGATTGGCAAATTAAATTTTAAACAGTTTTGTCGAAGTCACTTTAATTTCACATAGTTTGGGCAAAACAAATCCTACGGCTAAAATATTCCTCTCGAATTTCCTTTAGGTTACTTCTTAACTTCGCACTATCGGTTATTTTTATTTAAAAAAAAAGCATTTTGGTACCCACTGATACGCTGCACATCACAGTTAGCACTGACTGAGGAATTATTTTCTAAAGTATTGGCGACAATGAGACACTGACGCGTCTCGACAGGGGAATGTCGTAATTAAAAGGCGGACGGAACATTAACATTCAGAGAGTGACAATAATATATAACTTTAATTATGGACTGGTGAATACTGACAAATTCAGTGACAAATAGTTTTGCTTTTCCTACAAATCATTTAAATTTAGTGTACATTAAAACACTCTTCATTATACATCTTTTATTTTATCTAGCAGTGTCGCTTTCACGTAGACAGCAAAATTTACTTCCGTGCACTCACTACACGATTGGCAAATTAAATTTTAAATAGTTTTGTCGAAGTCACTTTAATTTCACATAGTTTGGGCAAAATAAATCTTTCGGATAAAATATTCCTCTCCAAATTCCTTTAGGTTACTTCTTAACCTCGCCATTTCTTTTTTTTTATTTAAAAAAGAGATCATTTTGGTACTCACTGATCCGCTGGACATCACATTTAGCACTGACTGAGGAATTATTTTCGAAAATATTGGCGACAATGAGACACTGACGCCTCTCGACACGGGCATGTCGTAATTAAAAGGCGGACGGATCATTAACATTTAGAGAGTGACAATAATATTTAACTTTAATTATGGACTGGTGAATTCTGACCAATTCAGTGACATATAGTTTTGCTTTTCCTACCAATCTTTTAAATTTAGTATACATCATAACACGCTTAATTATACAACATTTATTTTATCTAGCAGTGTCGCTATAACGTAGACAGCAAAATTTACTTCCGTGCACTCACTACACGAATGGAAATTAAATTTTTAATAGTTTTGTCAAAGTCACTTTAATTTCACATAGTTTGGGCAAAATAAATCTTTCGGCTAAAATATTCCTCTCCAAATTCCATAAGGTTACTTCTTTACCTCGGAATTTCGTTTTTTTTTTAATTTAAAAAAGAGAGCATTTTGGTACTCACTGATCCGCTGCACATCACAGTTAGCACTGGCTGAGGAATTATTTTCTAAAGTATTGGCGACAATGAGACACTGACGCGTCTCGACACGGGCATGTCGTAATTAAAAGGCGGACGGATCATTAACATTTAGAGAGTGACAATAATATATAACTTTAATTATGGACTGGTGAATACTGAGCAATTCAGTGACAAATAGTTTTGCTTTTCCTACCAATCATTTAAATTTAGTATACATCAAAACACGCTTAATTATACATCTTTTATTTTATCTAGCAATGTCGCTTTCACGTAGACAGCAAAAGTTACTTCCGTGAACTCACTACACGATTGGGAAATTAAATTTTAAATGGTTTTGTCGAAGTCACTTTATTTTCACATAGTTTGGGGAAAATAAATCTTTCGGCTAAAATATTCCTCTCCAAATTCTTTTAGGTTACTTCTTAACCTCCCAATATCGGTTTTTTTTTAATTTAAAAAGGAGAGAATTTTGGTACTCACTGATCCGCTGCACATCACTGTTAGCACTGACTGAGGAATTATTTTGTAAAGCATTGGCGACAATAAGACACTGACGCGACTCGACACGGGCATGTCGTAATTAAAAGGCGGGCGGAACATTAACATTGAGAGAGTGACAATAATATATAACTTTAATTATGGACTGGTGAATTCTGACCAATTCAGTGACAAATAGTTTTGGTTTTCCCTCCAATGTATAATAGGAGTGCAGTTCAGCGAATAATTATTATCTTAATTTATTCTCATTCATAACTTCTAGTGGATTCCAGGTATTATTCAAAATTACAGGATTTTCCCTCAAAATATGACCATAAATATTATCGAAATTTGACCAAAACAAGGAAATTGGGCTGAATATGCTTTTATATGCTACATAAAATACATTAAAATACAATCAGAAATGTCCAATCACTGTTTAATTCGCAATTACAGCTCAAAGAAATGGCAGGAAAAAAATGGCTTGTCCTAAAGATCCGAACACTAGACTCATTATGAAGAAAAACAGCGGTGCTCTAGGTGAGGATTCAGCATAAGATAAAATCTAGGCTAACGGATTCAGTCAGGAGCCTGGGAATCAGGATGTATTTCCAGGAAAACGACTCAGGCAACGCAAATGGATTATGAATACGGCAACTTGGAATATTCATGTTTTCGGTACGAAACAGCGAGAAGTTATTGAGAAATTAGAAAGGATAAAAATTGATGTGGCCATTTTAAGAGAGACAAAGAAAAATGGAAAAGCTAATGAAATGACAGGTGTAACTAACAGTGATCGGGCCAAGGAGGGCGTACCAATTATAGAAGTAGATAAGAGGACAACAATTTTAGAATTAAAGGAAAATTGATATGAAATTCTAATAAAATAAGGATCTATGCACCGCAGACGACGCGGATAGTAAAACCAAGGATGATTTAATCTGGCGAAGGTTCTCGATAACGTGAATCCTCTGAAAGAAATACTAATTATGGTGACTTTAATGGTCCTACAGTGACAGCGTTAAACAATAAGATGGTGGGTAGATATGGGCAAGAAGCAACAAACGACAGTGGTAAAAGATTAATTGACATGTGTGGGACACACACTCTAAAAAGTATGACTGGATTCGATCCACATAAAAGTATTCATAAATATATTTGGGTACAATCTGCAAGAAAGCTGCCCTCTATGTTGGCTATGTAATACAAAAACAGCACTCACAGCGAATAACACAAGATGTGAGAGCATACAGAGGCGTCGAATGTGGCTCAGACCTTCATGGTTCAAACGAAAATTCTCGTTAAGTATGCAGCAACAGATAAAATCAAAACCAAAATATTGAACAAGACGCAGCAAAATTAGTGGAAACAAGTAAATATTACTTGGAGAGCTTAAGAGAAGAATCTAAGTAATTCTTATACAAAATAAGGTTAGCGAACAAACTGAAAGCGCACGTGTAGATGAGAAATCAAAGAATGTATACACAATGCAGCAACAGAATCTCTACGATATCTGGAATCTGTTAGTGAAAAGAAACAAAAGTGGTGGCCCCAAGATATAGAGCAGAAAGTTAAAGAAAAGAAACAACTTTTTGGCATTTCAAGATACAGAAAGACAATGAAAACTATACGAGATTGAATCAGAAAGTAAAAAGAGACGTTTAAAAGCAAAACAAAAAATTTGGGATAAAACATGTGAGAAACGTAACAGACGTATGGTATGGGAGGTACAAAGGTTGCTGAAGCTTGGATAATAATAAAGAATGTTAGAACATATATATCGGAAAAGCCCGAAATTCCACTTAATAACATGGACTCATGACTGAACCAGTTTAAGAACTTACTGACTGAAAACAGAAATGAATATAAACTAACATTCTATCCAGTAAAAGACCTAGAACATAGAAATACAGAACCAATTTCCCTCAATGAAGTGAAACAACGACTAAACCAAATGAAGAATGGAGAACCCGCAAGATCTGAAGATGTACCCATTCAGCTAGTTCATTCTTTGGGAGTAACTGATGAAGATGTATAGTAAGTTTTTATTGGAAGGATGAATTTTTCTCCAATATTTTAATATTTCAATGATAAAATGCATTTAAAAAAAGGAGACAAAATAGAATGTACTACTTATCGGGGATTAGTGCTACCAGTGCATTGGGAAGGTTGTACATTGACAAATTGGATGGAGAAGGAAATAGTGTAAAGCGGAAATTGTGAAGCATTATTTTATTGGAAGAACTAATCGAAAAAAAGGAGTTAAAGAATTTTAGAGGCGCATTTAGATTTCATCGACTTAAAGAAAGGATATGATAATGTGCCATTACGCAAGCTTTTTGAATTTTTGAAAGCAGTAGTATCAATGGAATGCTTATAAGAACGATTCAGAATATTTATAAACATGTGAAAGGAGTTGTAAGAATAGGAAAGAAAGCCTCCAAACCTTCTACAATTAACAAAGGTATGTATAGAGCTATAGTGGAACCGTTTACCACTTGCGGTGCAGAATGCTGGACAATAAGGGAAATAAACCCCAAGATAATAGAAGCAGTTCCTAGAAAGATCTTCTCAAACGTCTAAATTAGAGCATGTTCACGATTGAACAAATCAGAGAGCGTTGAAAGGAAACAACTGGTATTAGGATTGGTGCTTATTACCCTCTGCCACCCACCGTAATTGTGAATTGCAGAGTATAGATGTAGATGTATGATTGGGGCATCTAACCAGAATGCACGAAGGAGAAATACCAAAAATAATACTTAATTACAAACCACCCAACCACAAATGAGGAGGCAGACCACTGCTAAGATGATTGCAAGCAGTAGAGCGATTAATGAAAAAACATAGTATACAACCAAAAGACACACCACAGTAGATAGTTGTAAGGATGTAGGGCCCCAGTAGGAAAAAAGAAACCTCTTGCATCACAGGAAAGTTTGGCCCTTCAGTCCTGAGCAAATGCACAGTGAAACGAGGCACAAAACAAATCTTCTTATCTTCTTTGGATTACCCGATAGTCATACAGAATTACGATCCTAATATGACAAATTCACTTAAAACTTTAATAACAAAAAAAAAAAAAACAACAACAACAAAAATCCAAAACAAAAAAACAAACTGCTATATTCATTCACTTTAACAACAGAAATAGAAATATAAAGTTGTGAACAGTTATTAATGTAAATTCCCAAGAGAAGGACGCTGTCTTTTAATTAATAAGATTACAGGAAGCCATTACTGAATATAAAGTTGTTTTTTCTTTCTCTCTGCTGAACGGATTTTGAATTACATTGCGCTATGTTTATAATAAAGGTTATTATTTAGATTAATTTGAAGTCTCACAGAATGACATCTGAAACACAATGCACTACAAGCGCAATGTTGCTGTGGTAATCTATATTAATGATGGATGTACTCTTATTCCTTAATAACACCGGGTAATGATTCGTGTTTGTGTTGTTTACTAAGGTTTCTGGTGACAAAATACTTCTTTAGAATAGCTATATTTGTATCTTAGCAAAGAGCGTAAATCGTCATGGAGATATAATCCACTGTCGTCGTTGAAATCGTTGTTGTTCTCTAACATTACTGACGCTTGATTCACTCTTAAAAGCGGTTCTATCCGGAACAACAGGTGTTATTAACAAAGACGACCGTCGAACATTAGGAATACATCTTATTTCTCCCTTTTAATTGTGGGATAACCCTGATTGATTTTAACTTATTTTTTAAAAGAAACATTCTATTAATTTTTGGCACAGTGAATGGTGACTGATCGGTAAATTTCTGGCCTCGCATTCAGGAGGACGCAGTTTCGAATCCTAGAACGGCCATCCAGATATCGATTTTTCATTGTTTTGAGAAATCACTCCAGGCAAATGCTCCAGTGGTTTCTTGAAAAGGACATGGCCGAATTTTTTTTTCTATTTCTTGAGCCCCCATTCAAATCACGTCTCTAATGACTTCGACATCGACGAGATGTAAAGCCATAAAAAAACCCTGAAGAACAGCAGTGTTTTTCAATAATTCTGATCCACAAAAGGAACACTGTGCTACATTGATCATCAGACGAGAATCAGGTACTGCTTCAGTGGAGAATGCCACAAGCAAACAGATAGCATACGAAACAGTTGGCAATACTGTACCTGGCGGGAAGTTTTTCGGCCTGTCCTTGGCTGTCCTGACTATCCAGAGGACCAACCACAGAGCGAGTACAGCGGCCAGCAGTAGCGACGACACGTCCATCTCGACGAGCGACCGGAGAGCGACTGAGAGAGGGAACAGGCGGCGGCTCCTGATAAACCCCGCTGACAGACTCCGAGGAGTGAGATAGTAGTGCCGATACACAGAGGAGGAGTGAGACAGAGAGTCGAAAATTACAGGCCAATGAGTTTGACATCAGTGGTAGGTTAGATAATGGAGACATTGATATGCAACTACATCAGAAATGTATGTGGGGACCGTAAGTGGTTTTCAAGTAGGCAACATGGCTTTAGGCAGGGATATCCATGCGAATTTCAGTTGGTGGGATATATGCAAGATATTTCAAATGAAATGGACAAGGGAGGCCAAACTGAAAGTGTTTCACTAGATCTGTCAAAGGCTTTTGACAGAGTGAACCATTAAATTGTAGTAAATAAGGTAAAAATTATTGGAGTCGATGAGAAAGTGATTTTCTGGGCAGAAGCATTTAAAGGGTAGAAAACAGAAAGTTAGGGTAGGAAATGAAGTTTTCAAAAGAACTGGAATTAAAAATGGGAGTGCCACAGGGTAGCGTATTGGGATCATTGCTATCCCTTATTCTAATAAATAATTGTGTTGATTGTTTACTGTCATAAATTAGAGTGTTTGCAGATGACATAATATTATATAAAAGGATAAAAACGGTAGTGGACTGTAAGCAGTTGCAGGGTGATCTGCACAGGATATCTAGTTGGGTTGGTAAACATGGGATGAAGAAAAATGCAAAGAAGAGTCAGCTTAATAGATTCACAAATAAAAAACAAAAGGTTAATTATGAATATATGGTGGGCAAAGAATTGCTTGCTGAAGACTTGAAATGTAAATATCTTGGCATTATATTTGATAACAAGCTTAACTGGGCGGGACACATTGGAGACGTGGTAGGAAAAGGTTTCAAAATTGTGCATTTGTTGGAGAGAGTGATGAAAGGATGTACGAGGGAAGTAAAGGAATTGGGTTACAAAACTTTGGTCAGACCATTGCTCGAATATGGTAGTGTAGTAAGGGACCCACATTTTGCGTATCAAATACAGGAGTTGGTGAGGGTGTAAAAAAGGGCTGCTAGATTTGTTTCTGGAAATTACCGCAGAATGCAGTCAGTAACAGATACGATAAAAGAGCTGGAATGGGATTCATTGCAAGACAGGAGGAGGGTGAAGAGGGTCATGGGAGTGTACAATGCGCATACAGATGATGAGGCATGGAAAGATATTGGTGTAGGTATGGAAAGTAGTGCATGGAAGGGAAAAGATGATCATGACCACAAGCTGGCACTGGATTTCAGGCACAAGGGTGTGGGAAGATTCTCTTTTTTAAGTAAGGGTGTAAGGGATTGGAATAAGTTACCAAGGCAAATGATTAATAATTTACCAAACACGTTGAAAGAATTTAAAGCTAAAATTTGCATAGGGCAAATGTAGGTGGGTGCAGGAAAAGAGGAAGATGAGTGTTTAGGGAAATTGCCACCGGAGCCTGTGCTCCATTGCAATTTAACTAAATAACAAATTAGGTCAGTCGCTCTCCAGTATGTTGCTGAACACAGCACCACACAGTCATCTTACAAAGCTAGTCTGATAAGTTCTATGCCTGTACAATGGCTTACTGTGTACTATATTTAGTGTTGTGTTGATACACAGTTTTTTTTCCCTAATGTCAGAAGAAAGTTATCAATGAATCAAATGACTCACGAATAACGACCAACTTGAGTGGTCTAATTATGTACTAATTGCGACAGAGCCTATGCAGTGGTCGCAGATTTTAATTTAAATTGTTTCACAATGTAAGGCATATTTTTCAGCATCCGTCTCGATAATTAATTCTGGAAAACTTACAAAAAACTTTCCTTTGTGTAATAATTATATCACTACTTCGCCTGAAGTTGTTCTAGGAATCCACGAAAACGGAAATATAGATGGACGGACGGGGATTCAAACCAACACCACCTAGAGGAGAAGGACTGATCTCTTCGTGTGTGACGTCACGCATGTCAGGTATAAGCTCCCGTCAGACGCGACAGAACAGTACGAGCGAAATATTACAGTAATTGTTTTTCTGTTGCTACAAAGACTTCTTTTTAGCTCTTTACCTCAAAATTTCCTGGGTAGGCACTATTTCGCATTTTTCTAAATAGAAGCAAAAGTGTTTTAAAAATATGATTATAACTTCTGATAAACTTTGCAGTGTTTCAAGGTTCTTATTGATCTTAAAATAAATTGGTCAACAATTAACAGCCAATTTAGCCTAATAAACGAGTCTTTTACTAATTACGACAATAGCACTGATATTTCTTTTCAATTAGAAAAAAAACTATCGATGTTTATTGATAAAGACAATTTCAGTGATATTTCCTTTCCATTAAAAAACCTGATCGTTTGTTTTCCCTTCCACATACTGTCGAAAATCAGTATCTTGTTTTTCATGAGCCTGTACTTTAACAGACATATATATGAAACGTCAGCAGAAATGTAGATAATGTCTGTTTAATTTGATTAGAGCACAAATATTTTACCAAATACAATAGCTGACATTTGTTTTTAAAATAATAATAATATTTAACAAGTGGAAATTTTTCAAATTTTACACACGCTCACACAAAGCAAGAATAAACAATGCGTTTGGCTTAGTATACGTGTGTGGATCATCTTATTTAATTATTGCTGGACGTGAATAACTACTATCCAAGCATGAAATGCTAAACCGTACACCTTTTATAATACAAAGTCTTTATCTTTACGACGTGTCCTAATTTAATTACTGTTATACCTCGTATTGTGTTCCCCAGAGAGTTGAGAACATAATACATCAACTTTTCTCTTAGCCGATCTCCAACCATTGCTGTCTTGTCACATTTAGAACATAAGTTTTAGAATTACTCTTCAACTTCATGTGAAATGAACATTTATTTCTTTCAGCTGCAATAATAATTTATCATAATTAATTCGCTTCAATCGATTTCAACAAAATAAACTAATTCAGGACTTAATCTTTCATTATTTTATCAGTTCACAAACTTTTATCAATCCAGAATATTATCTCCGCCGATAGATAATGCTTTTTGCAATACAATACGTTCTACCTGCGACAGTGCGCCGCATATTCTCGTCAGCTTCCGGTTTCGGATCTTCCCGGCTATATCGTCTCAATTTCTCTCTCTATTTTTCCGTTTTTGCCTCGTACATTATTTTTTGGTTCCGCTCTCGTAGCAATCAGATTCTCCTCGGCTCTTCACACACACTTATAACTTGTATTAGGATTACATATTTACAATTTTTAATGTAAAACTTTAATAAAATTATTTATAACATTAACTGAACAACATCTCAGTATCAAAAACTGTCAAGGCGTGAGTTTGACGGTCACGTGTGGGGGCGCTGGCTCAGACAGGCAGGATGCAGCGTAGAGTCGCGAGTGGACTGAGCCAGCTGTGCTGTTGACTGGACACCAGCCACGGTAGACAAAAAGCGACACTTGTATTGGTCCAAGTGAATTTAAAACTCTAGCTGAGCAGCACCCTAACCAAGTAAAATCACGTGTTCGCCATAAGAATGTTTAAAAATAAATGTCAGACCTTATAAATGTATTTCCTCAATGTGTCTTTTTCAATAAATGGTAAGTTGTGAAACTACAAACTTTGCCTATTGTGAAGAGCAACGATACAAGTATCCTCTCATGATCATTAAGTTAATACTTATGATTAAAACAAATAATTAATTCCTCCCCATTAAGTAATATTGTTTCTTTAATTTACTATCTCGCTTTTTTTCGCTTCTCGTAAACGTTGAGGTTATTAGAGGTGAGAAGAGAGTGGGGGCAGTGAACGGGAAAGAATTCATCACCGAGCGTGGTGGTGTAACGGTTAGCGTTCTGGCCTCGCATTCGGGAGGACGGCGGTTCGAATCCCCGTCCGGGCATCCAGATTTGGGTTTTCCATGGTTTCCCAAATCACTCCAGGCAAATGCCTGGATGCTTCCTTCAAAAGGCCATGGCCGAATTCCTTCGCATTCCTTGCCCCCCATCCTTTCCCGTCTCTAAAGACCTCGCTGTTAGAGAGACGTTAAGCAGATAAACAAAAATAAAAAAAGGAATTCATCCATGCCTTTCTTGAAAGAACCATTGCGGCATTCGCCTGAGAAGATTTGGGGAAAGCATGGAAAACTCAAATCTGGATGACCACGTCCTCCCAACTGAGAAGCCAGAGCGTAACCATGTAGCCACCACTTT
Organism: Vandiemenella viatica; assembly: GCA_031002005.1. Classification (NCBI taxonomy): domain Eukaryota; kingdom Metazoa; phylum Arthropoda; class Insecta; order Orthoptera; family Morabidae; genus Vandiemenella; species Vandiemenella viatica. The sequence goes on along the minus strand of JARYHS010009186.1, from coordinate 10,324,534 downwards.
AACCGGGTGGTAGGCTGAAGGCTTCAGGCACATTGCAGTTCCGTAGGTACAATCGTCGCGACAAGCCTGAACAACTAAATAGAGAAGAAAAAAGGCTTAAGCTGGTACTGAGTATATGCACTGAAATTTTGAACGTTTGTATTTTAGCACTAGTTTTTATTTTAGTCATGTGTGGAAATAGTAAGAGATTTTCAGTTAGCAGTGGTAATTTACAATATTTGCAACGAATATAACGTGAAATATTATTTTCGCCTTGCAGAATTGAAAAAAAAGGCTCAAGCATTAAATGAGGTTTATAAATAACTTCTGAGCAGGTAGTTCCTAAAACATTAACCTGCATACTGCAGATTTAAAACCTATACCTAAGTGACTTTACTTTCATTAACTCATCGAAACTTTTCTGATGCTGTATATTCCACGATCAAAAGATATGCCATAAGAACAGTGAAATATTAACTGGATACTACAGATCATCTTAGTAATTACATCCTGAAACTGAGCCGACATGCGGTGATAAGTTTATACATTTTGAAGCTGACTCCTGTGGAGAATAGCCTCGCAGCACCATCTGGAATGCCAGCGAGTCGGCTAGGGATCGTCCATAAACCACGTGGCTCCATTTTGGCCTCATGTGTATATGACGGAAGTATTTACTCGCTGTTGTGTGTTCTGTACCTCATTTTGACTCTGATAATACTATGTGGCCTGGCTCGGAACATCCCCCTCCTACCCCACGTAACCCAACGTAGCTCTCGGGACAAGTCATCCCCCCCCCCAATCCCCTTAGACCGAGCAACGCTCCCTTAGCCTCGGAAATGGACGAGCCAAATTGTGGTTTGGTTGTTATCGATCTTTTGTCTCTGTGTTGACGTTCAATCGATGCAATGGGGACGTAAAAGTTGGAGAAAGAAACAAATAAATCGCAAAGTGATAGGAACATTCAATGAGCACAGTAATTCATCTCTCACACAATACACGTAGTTCTCCTCGTTTTTTAGTCCTGAAGAGCAGGTGGATGGCGCTCCAACGACGCTGAGATTCTGAGACCCACTCTCACATAGTCCGACGAGTAGCAGCAGAAGAAGCGAAGAGTAAGAATCAGTCAACAGTTGGGCGCCACTCTATGGCCGGGCACCAACTGCAGCCGACGTGAAGACAGACTGTCAGCACAAAGGCACTGAGACGTCAGATTAGACTAAAACAGCCTTTGCTCCAATTGAGGCAAGAACTGAAAATAGATCACATATTCCTAACGTGATCTGCAATTTGCTCAGTCGCCTCTGAACTGGAGTGTTGGTGGATGAGAGGTAAGGCTCGACATCGCTTTCTGAAGGATATGGGATCGAATATCCGTTTTGCCATTTATTATTATTATTACTTCGAGATTCAGTAAAAGTGTGTGGTGGAGTGTGCATTGCACGTATCCGAAAGTGTAACAGTTTGGAACGGATATACGGGATATGGCAGGAGGCACCCATGGGCTATTTTGAGGAACCATCCCTGCATTCGGCTGGAGCGATCTGGGAAAACCATGGAAAACCCAGATCAGGATGGCCGAAGAGATTTATTGAGAACTACTACCGTCGGATTTCAAGTTTACTCAGATTTTGGTTTCCTGAAATTACTTCAGGTGAATGCCGAGATGGTTCCTACAAAAATGCCGTAGGGGAATTCCTTCTCTCTCCTTGCTCCCTGTCCTTTCCCGCCTATAATGACGTCGACGGCGTAAAGCGGTAAAAAGAAAAGTGTCAGATACAAACGTAACTTTTTCAACTATGATCATTTCTCTTTCTCTCTTTATCTTTGTATATATATATATATATATATATATATATATATATACAAAGATAAAGACAATGCCTTATATATATATATATATATATATATATATATATAAGGCATTGTTTGCTGGGATATACACGAAAGATCCTTCTGCCGAGCGAGACGCGTTTTTCGGTTTTCCGCGCATTTTAACATTTGTCTCGGCCACCCTACACTAACCCGGTAATCCTTCCGGGTACAGCGGACTTGCAGTGTAACGCGGAATCAGAACCATGGAAACTTTCGGGCGTACTTCAGATTATACAGCAGGCTGTGCCACAAGTGAAGGTCGTATCTAGGCCTTTGAAAATTCCATGTGAGACCGGGGTACGAACTAGTGACCTCGCATCTCCAGTGAGCCACTGCGCTCTGACTGTGGGCTGGTGCGGAGTAAAGAGCACCTCCGGCAGCCGCGATCTCTGTTTGTCAGGAACGACGAGGCTAGCAAGGGATCAGAAAACTGGGAGATGAGAATTTAACGCTGCCTCCGGGCTCGGAAAGGAAAGTAAATAATAATTATAATGGTCACTGAAAGAGTACTAAAATGGTTTTTGTATTAATAAGTAATATTTTCAGTTTCTTAGAAGTGGTTCAGAACTATATGTCAAAAATGTAAATGGTGTGTGCGGCACATGTAATGCATGTCGGCAAGCTCCGCATTGGAGAAACAATGCATGCTGCTCGAGATCTGTACGGGAAATCAAGAATACAGAACAGAATAGAGTTACACAGCCACTATTCTCTGCCATTTCTTCAAGCGGCACTGTTTTGTTAGAGTTATTATCCTAGGATATTTTGTTCCATTAGCAAAGGTGGTCAACACTTCTCTGTTGGTTTGTCTTATTTGATTAAACTCAATGGTTTTTTTTTGTTGGTCTGCTGAAATATCATACTGGCTGATGCTTTTGACCATTGGATTGTTTGATATCTGGGAGCTGTTGTAGAATGATTTTGACAGGAGCCTGAATTTTCCAGGAGTGTAGGCAGTGCAGTAGCCTCGTGTAGGACGTCGGTCGGGAAATGACGTGGCAAGTGTAGGGCTCTCTTCAATGCCCGGATTTAAATAACTTGCAGAAAGAACAAGATCTTGTATTTGATGATTTCCAACGTACGTTCGTACGGGGCATGCGTATTCCATTATTAGTCTGATGAGGATGTTATAGTTTTTTACTCCAGTAGTTGGAGGCAGAAGACTATTAAGATTGAGGAGTGGGTAGAGTTGTTGCAACCTCGCACTCGCTCGGCGTCGAACGTCTATGTGGGCATGCCACGTTAATCTCCTGTCTAGGGTGACCCACAGATAGCGAACGGTAGTTGACCAGGGGATGTCATTGCCATTGAGGTGCAGTATAGGATGCAGTATCACCGGTGGCAGCGGAACGCGTCTTCGTGTAAGTATTATGGCTTGCGTAGGATTAATTTCGATTCTCCACCTCCTAGCCCATGCTATAGTTTTCTGGAGAACTTCCTGGAGGCGTCGAGTTGCAATAGCTCTGCTTCTGCTATGAGGAAGTATGCAGTGTCATCGACGTAGGTCGCAACCTCTACGCCGGGGTTATTTGGCACGTCGGCGGTGTGCAATGTATATAGTACCGTACCAAGAACCGACCCCTGGGGGACGCCGACCCGGATCCGTCTTCTGGTTGAATAGGCATTGCCGACACGGACACTGAATGTGCGGCCAGTGAGGTAGCTCTTGATAAGTTTTACATGTGGTCCTGGGGAGCCCCTGTTGATAGAGATTGAGCTGGAGTGCCGAGTGCCAAACCGAATCAAACGTTCGGGAGACGTCAAGTAGCACCAACCCACAGTAATCGTTGAAGTTAGAGGTTCTGGTTGCTTTCTCGACGACCCTCACGAGCTGCTGAGTGGTTGAGTGGCCTTTTCTGAATCCCAACTGGTGATCGGGAATGATACTGTTTGCCTCGATGTGGATGTACAGACGCTTGAGGAGCAGTCTCTCAAACGCCTTGATAACGGCTGGAAGGAGGCTAATGGGCCGGTAATGCCGGGGGAAGAGTGTGGCTTGTATATCCCGACTACTTCCGCGTGTTTCCAGTTTCTGGGGAATTTATGCAGACTGAAGATTTGGTTACAGGTCGCTGTCAGGTATGTTATGGCTTCAGGTGGGAGTTTGCGGAGTAGAAGGTTGGCAACCTTGTCACGTCCCCGTCCCTTATGAGGGGGAAGCTCAGAAAGACAACTGGCAATCTCTGCGGTGATTGGCTCAATTTAAAACTCATCCTCCATCCTGAGAAAGACTTGTAGTCGACAGTACGCTGTATTCAGATGGCGGTGATTCAAATTGGTGTGCGCTGGTCGGAAGGTCTTATCAAAAGTGTCCGCTAGGGCATTAGCCTTGTCCCAAGGGCTATATATGAGTCCTCTCTCACCATGGAGTAGAGGAAGTCGTTGCCTATGTCTTGTGAACTTCCTAGTCTGATTCCAGTGTGATTCTTCATAAGGATTAAGCATAGAGATGCGGGTACCCCATTCTCTATTTCTATGCTTCGTCAGAGAAGCTTTTAGCTCCATCTGTAAGTGGTTTAGTAGTCGTTTGCTGGAAGAGTTCCTTGTTAGCCTCCAGTCTTTTGCAACCCTGTTTTTATGTCGAATAAGTGAGGCGGAAGTTGTAAAGATGCGTGCTTTGGAGTCATCATTAGAGTCGTGGCAGTAGAGGCATTGCATACTGCTGTTTCAAAGATCTGGATTGCTTCATCGAGTTTACCGTATCAGTGGCAAATTCTGCTATAAGTAACTCCTGATAGCGTATCCAGTTGGGTTTATAATAATTGGGCCTGGTATCTTCCAGCGTCTGCCAGGATCCGATGTTGACCTCTAGAAGCACTGGGCAGTGATCTGACGACAACCGATCGATAGTGGATGCAGCCATGAGGCCTGGGATTCCTTTCGTTATTCTGCCACTATAGGGATAGTGCGTTGGTTCCTCTGGGCCAGTCACACACATTTCGAGCCATTTGTTATCGATCGCAGCACTGTGGCCGCCTGGTTAGCAACCCTACTGTTCCAGTCAGGGTGCTTGTCGTTTAGGTCCCCTCCGATCAGATGGAGGCTAAAGCCGCGAAGTCCGCCTTCTCCAGTGTCCTGCGAGGGGGCCGACAGGCAGAAACTACTATTAATTTGCCGTTGGCGGTATCCATCTCTACACTGACGGCTTCTAACTGCTGCAATGCTGGTATTGTAATTTCGCGGTGAGGTATATGTATTTTAATGTAAATTGCTACTCCTCCTCCAGCAATGGGTCCGATCTGGCGATAGCAGTTGTAGTTTGATAGAGAATCGCTCAGTCCTTGTTTCAGATGTGTCTTGGATACAATACATACGTCAGCTGCCTTCTCGAGGAGGAACTGGCTGAATTAATGAATTTGGCCATGTGAGAGAGTGCGGCCTCTATCCATCTTGGCTGCAGTATGCGGAATTTGGGGCAGCCAAAGCTTTCGTTATTGCAATGGTCAGATTTCCAATCTGCTCTGGGTGTTGCATCTCCTCGACGCACAGCCAAAACACCGTCCCAAACTCACCAACGTACAACTACTGTAACAACCAACAAATTTCAGCCGCTGCAGAGCGAACCATCACAAACTGACGCTACTGTAACTAAGTGGGTAACGGTAAGGCGATCCGCACATACTACACCGATAGTTGTTCAGGACAGAGTGGCTTGACATCATAACTGGGATAACCTAGGTCCCAGATTTTGTGGAAGTTTTTGCGCTTGTGCGTATCGCCTTCCATATTACTTTGTGGTTATCCTGAATGGATCTGTCTTGTCGGGATTTGTCAATATCCGGTATTTTATTTCATGGTCTGGGTCTGATCATTTCTTTACTGATGGTCCAAGAGTTTTACAGCTCCCAGAGCAGTTATCAGAGGGTTGGTAGACTTGTGGCTTGCATTGTAGAACTGGGCTGCAAACTTTTCGAAACTTTGGCGAGGTCGTCTCTCTTGGCAGATGGTACGCATTCCTGAAGGCCCTGTTCTGGATTACCTGCAGCAGTTGAAGGTTGGAGGCAGAACTGTTGCCCAGACGACTGCAGCCTATTGCAGTATAAGTCTTACGAGAGCGACATAAGAGTCGGATGCCTACGTCTGGTCTCAGTGCTGATGTTTAGTGTATGGTATTAAGTTCTTAGTCTCCTTTCAGCTTTTCCACGGCCACTTGTGACATGGGGCTTCCACGTCATCCTCCTATCCTTTTTGACTCTAAAGTAGGTGGCAGTCCTGGTCCAATTTATGTCTTCCCCGAAGAGGGTCAGAGGTGTTAGGTGCGACATGTTCCTCCTGGCTAGGATGATTACTTGACTCTTTGGCGCGTTAAAGGCTAGGCGTCACTTGGTCGCCCATTGCTGGACGTTGGCAAGCCTGCGCAGGGTATTGACGTGTAGGTTCTTTGCATACATGACTATGTCGTCGACGTAGAGAGCCTTTCGAACGCGAGGAGTGTCTGTCGTGTACAGGTTGTACAGTATTGGTCCCAAGACGGACCCTTGCGGGACTCCTACAGAGATGTTCTTCAATGAATAGTACGCGCCGTCCAACACAACTCGGAAGGTCCGTCCTTCCAGATAACTCCTAAGCAATCTGATGTATCCCGTGAGCAAGCAGCTTGTAGAGGAGGCCCTGGTGCCAAACTGATTCAATAGCGCGTCTTACGTCGATCAAAACTGCGCTCGAAGGCTGCAAAGACTTCCTCAGCGAGACGGCGCAGCTGCTGAGGTGTGGAATGCTGCTTCTGGAAACCAAACAGTTCGTCTGGTAACAACCTCTCTCCATCGATAATTCTGCGTAGCTTCTTTAAGTAGATACGCTCGAACGCAATTGATAGCGTCGGCAGAAGGCTGATGGGGCGATAGGAGTTGGGTGACCTCCTATCCTTGCCCGCTTTTGGAATCCTGAGCAGATTGGAAACCTGACCGTTGCAATGACGAAAGCCTTGGCTACACCAAAATGCGCTCATTGTAATCATGATGGATAGACGCCGCAAAATGCACTCTCTCACTTTTTTCATTTGGAATGCTAACAGCATCTATAGCCAACTGCATGAATTCAGGCAGTTCCTCCTCGAGCAGACTGTACACGTGTGTTTGGTGACCGAGACACATCTGAAACAAGGACTGCGTTCCTCCGTAGCCAACTACAACTGCTACCGGCGGGACAGGCCCACTGCCGGAGGAGGAGTAGCTATCTACATCAAAAGAAATATCCCTCACCACGAAATTACAATTCCAGCACTACAGCAGATAGAAGCCGTCGGTGTCGAGTTGGTAACTGCCAATGGTAAACTAACGGTAGTCTCTGCCTACCGGCCCCCCCGTAGAAAACTGGAGGAGGCTGACTTCACAAATTTAGCCGCCACCAGAGGTAGACTCTTGATTGGAGGGGACCTTAATGCCAAGCACCCTGACTGGAACAGTATGGTTGCTAACCAGGCGGGTAAGGCTCTGCGAAGACTAACAAACAGACACGACATGTGTGTGACCGGCCCTGAGGAGCCTACGCATTATCCCGGCGCTGGAGGAAGACCAGACGTACTTGACATACTCATAACGAAAGGTATTCGCGGCTTTGTGACTGCCTCCACCATTGACCGGCTGTCGTCAGACCATTGCCCAGTGCTGGTGGAGATTAACATCGGACCCTGGCAAACACTGGAAGAAACCAGGCCCAATTATTATAAAACCAACTGGAGGCGCTATCAAGAGCTACTTAAAGACGAATTGACTGCTGCCGCTGATACAGTCAACATCGATGAAGCCATCCAAAAATTTGAAATGGCAGTACGCAACGCCTCTACGGCCACGACTCCACTAACGACACCCAAGCACGCATCTACGCAACTTCCGCATCAACTTCTGGCGCAAATACGACATAAAAATCGGGTTGCGAAAGAATGGAGATTAACAAGGAACCCCCTTACAAAACGACTTCTAAACCGCCTACAGAGGGAGCTAAAGGCTTCCCTGACGGAGCATAGAAATAGGGAATGGGATGCCCGCATCTCTATGCTTAACCCGGATGATGAATCGCTTTTGGAACCAAACCAGAAAGTTCACCCGACACAGGAAACGACTTAAACCACTCCACGGCGAGAGAGGACTTGTATATAGCCCTAAAGATAAGGCTAATGCTTTAGCAGACACCTTTGAAAAGAACTTTCGGCCAGCGCAAACCAACGTGAATCATCGCCATCTGAATACAGTGCGCCGTAGATTACAAGTCTTTCTCAATGCGGAGGATGAGTTTGAAATTAAGCCAATCACTGCTGAGGAAGTAGCCAACTATGTTTCTAAACTTCCCCCTCGCAAGGCTCCGGGACGGGACAAGGTTAACAACCTTCCCCTCCGCAAACTACCACCTGAGGCGATAACATTTCTGACAGCGATCTTCAATAAAATTCTAAGACTGCAACAATACCCACGAAACTGGAAGCACGCAGAAGTGGTCGGTATACACAATAGCGGTAAGGACCCACTCTTTCCTCAACACTACCGGCCTATTAGCCTCCTTCCAGCTGTCAGAATAGTGTTTGAGAGACTGCTACTCAAAAGACTGTACACCCACATAGAAGCAAACAGTATCATCCCAAACCACCAGCTAGGATTCAGAAGAGGCCACTCCACCACTCAGCAGCTCATGAGAGTCGTCGAGAAAGCCACCAGAGCCTTTAACTTCAAGGAATACTGCGGGTTGGTTCTACTTGATATCTCCAGAGCATTCGACTCGGTATGGCACTCGGGATTCCTGCTCAAGCTATATGAGCAGGGGTTCCCAGGACCGTATGTGAAACTTATTAGGAGCTACCTCGCCGGCCGCATATTCAGTGTCCGCGTCAACAATGCTTTCTCCACTAGAAGACGGATCCGGGCCGGTGTCCCTCAGGGGTCGGTTCTCGGACCAGTACTCCATACATTGTACACTGCTAACGTGCCTAATAACCCTGGTGTAGAGATTGCGACCTACGCAGATGACACCGCATACTTCTCTCTCAGCAGAAGCAGAGCTATTGTAACACGTCGTCTCCAGGAAGTCCTACAGAAAACTCTTGCCTGGGCTAGGAGGTGGAGAATAGAAATAAATCCTGCTAAAACGCAAGCCATTATGCTTACGCGTAGATGCGACCCAGCGCTACCGGTGATACCACATCCTCTACTACACCTCAATGGCAAGGACATCCCCTGGTCTACAACTGTTCACTATCTAGGGGTCACACTGGATAGGAGATTAACGTGGCACGCCCACATAGAGGACGTCAGATGCCGAGCGAGTGCGAGATTACAGCAACTCTACCCACTCATCAACTTTAATAGCCAACTACCTCCAACTATTGGAATTAAAATCTACACAACCCTTATCCGTCCAATTATGGAATATGCATGCCCTGTATGGGCATACGCCGCAAATCATCAAATACAAAAGCTACAAGTCATCCAAAATCGGGCACTGAAGAGAGCCCTACACTTGCCACGTCATTTCCCGACCGATGCCCTACACGAGGCTACTGCACTGCCTATGCTCTTGGATAGATTCAGGATGCTGGCAAAATCTTTCTACAAAAGCTCCCAGAAGTCAAAAAATCTAATGGTCAAAAACATCGGCCTGTACGACATTTCAGCTGACCGACATAAAAGACCATTGAGTTTAATAAATTAATGCACCAAAATAAAGACCAACCAACTCAAAAGAATTGACCTACCTTATTAATTGGAGAAAATATCCCAGGATAATAACTTCCAAAAACACTGCCAATTGAAGAAATGGCAGAGATTGGTGGCTGTGTGTGTGTTTGGAATCGGAATCACATCGGCGTGCTTCCATGTTTGTGGATATTCACCTCTTCGAATCACTTCATTGAAGACATCCGTGATGTATTGTATTGCAGACGGGAGCATTTGGCGAGGGATGCCTCCACCAATTCCAGTAAGGTCTGCTGCTTTCTTGACTTGTAGTCTTACAAGCGAAGACGAGACCTCTTGGATCGTGATCTCTTCTATGACGTCATCCTCCGGGTGTGCCGCTTCAAGGAAGCGCCGCAAGCGTTGTTCAATAAATGAGATATGTTCGTCATCCTTTGCGTCCTCAGCTGTTTGGAAATTAGTTCTGATGGTCTCTGAGAAGACCTCAGCCTTTTCCTCAGTTTCGCATATGTAGTCATTGCCAACCACTAATGGCGGTATTTTCAGTCTTCGCCGGATTATGGCCTTAGTGGTTCCCAGGCTGATCCATCTTGCAAGCCCTGAGTGGAGATGAAATTGGACCAGTCGGATATCCTATGCTGCTACATTTCCGTTTTGATCTCCTGTGGCATGAGGTTGATGATCCTCTTGGTATCCGGATCCCTTGTGATGTGCCACTCCCAAGTTAGTTGATTTTTGGTGGATATTGCGTGGGAAGGCAATTATCTTGAAGGGGAGGCCGGTTGCGTAGTGATCGGATGGCTGCATCCGCAGCCTCGTTAATCCAGTCTGCCAGGTTGGCCACTGTGGAACTGTGGAAGAGGGATCGGTGACTGAAGGTGTTGGTGCCGTTTCAACTCGCTGGGAGAGATGGCCTTGGAAAGCTTCCCAGTCGATGTCTGCAGGATTCTATATAGCCTGTTCATTCTTGACGAAACGTCTGCCACCATGTAGAACATCACGGGAGCGTGATCTGATTTTAATGCAGTTTTAGTTATCACTGCGATGTTGTGCCACAGGCCTTTGGTGATAGCAACATCTAATTCATCCGGCAGGCAATGTCCAAATATTTTGATTCTGTAGGTCCCCAGATTACTGCTTCGTGGTTTACGGCGACGCGCAATAGCCTTCGACCGTTCGCATTAGTAAGACGCGAGTTCCAGGCAACGTGTTTATCATTGAAGTCACCTGTAATTAAAAGGTTGCATCTTAGGCGGAGAAGAGCAGAGATGGCATCTTCATGCGGGTTTCCTTGAGGTAGTCTGTATGCAGCTATAAACCGGATTCATCCCCTGGGCGTCTCAACAGCTTCACATGAAGCTTCGATCGTCTGCATCTTAGGTAGATTTATCTCATAATGTTTGATACTATTCCTGACAAAAATCGCGGTTCCGCCTCCCGCGGTTGGTCGGTCATATTTGTGGCAAGTATAGTTAGGGGTGGCTGCTTTGATCCCTGACTTTAGATGCGTCTCGTTGACTAGGCATACATCGATGCGCTCATCGTTTAAGAATTCTTTATATTCGCCTATCTGACGCCATAGGCCGTTGGTGTTCCAAATGCAGATAGTCTAGTCTTCAATGGTGTTCACCATGGCTTACTTGATTCCCTTGTTGAACGGCAGTTATTGCCAGTCTGACTGCCTCCGCAATTTGTCGCGGTAGGTCTTGAATCAATGTAGTTACCGTTTGCAGTAATGACTGGACCATATTCAGGGATGGAGCTGTCATTCTCCTAGGAGGCCATTTCAGCTGGGCGGTTGATCTGGTCGTAAGCTTTCTTACTCCACCTTGGCGGTTTTCTCTGGGCGGAGGATGTCTCTTCCTGACGGGCCTTTGCATTCTTCGCCTTGGGTCGCGACTTGGTAGAGGAATTGGTTAGCGCTTCCTCGAAGGTGGTACCCGGTCCTAGTTCGGGGATTGGAGGCTCCATGTCAGCAGACCCTTTCGTCCTCTCTTTCTTCCTCTGCTGCTGCTGCCATTGCTTCTTCTTGAGCATGGAAATGTATGAGGCGTTGTTAGCCTTCTGCCTTTCTTTAAATTTGTTGAAGGCTGTGCATTTACGATAACTCGCCACGTGATCACCATCGCAGTTGACGCCTTTTTTAAGAGCATATTTACGAGATGGATGATTGCCAGCTCACTTGGACGGCAACACGCAGTGGTGGGATACATGCCCCACCCCTTGACATTTATAGCACGGAGGAGGGGTCCTCAAGTACTGTGGAGTTTCTCTGTGGTGACCACCACCGAGCAGAGTGTGGCCATTTTGAATATTGCCCTGTTCTAAATGGTGTATGATAGGACGACCAGTTCGGCGTGGCTTGCGCCAGCCCTCTTCTTCATTGCTTGCCCTAGCTGGTATGGTCTTGGGGACTGCTGTCTTTGATGTTGCTGTTCTGTTTGCCGCTGTTGTTGTTGCTGCTGCTGACGATGCTGTTGCTGTTGTAATTGCTGCTGCTGCTGTTCAGGATCTTCCTGGTCCAGCACTTTATACTGGTTGCTTAATTCTATCCTGTCGGGGTGTAGTGATTGCTGGAGCTTGCTGGTACGATGTGCCAGCATATTCCCCATCACCATCGGGCTGAATTCCGGCTGATCTTGCTTCATGGTTGCCTGATGTTTTCTTTGGCAATGAGCCGCTAAGCTGGTCCACGGAGGTAGGAGCGGGGAAGCTGAAAGCTCCCACGATTTCTTCTCCCCCGCCTTCTTGTCCTTATTCATTGAGGGAAGCTGTGACACAGGGCCGCTGATCTAGGCGTTTCTTCCCCTCTCTTCACTCCTCGGTAGCTTGACTTTATCGCCGAGGAGTGGCGATGTGCACCGCTTAGTTGTGCGAAGATTTTGGCTGTGGGCAGTCTCGGTCATCATTTGCGAGGTGTGTGCCGTCGGAGTTGTGTCCATAATCGAGCCCATGGGGTCGTCCTGTGTGCTTGCGGTGCCGTCCAATTTGCATCCGTAGTCAGCACAGTTTCCGTTAGCCGGGTCGTCAGCGTGGCCGCAGCTGCGCTGGGGCACTCGACCCGCCTGGCGCGGCAGTGCGGCTTGCTCTTTCCTCGTCGCACATCGCTACACAACGGATGCCAACTTGGAACTCTGCACTCACTCAGGACAGAGTACAGCTAGAGCAGCGCTTTTATACGTCGCACTCTTCAACGCTCTCTACCGACACATCGTCGAATTACAACACACATACCTACACGAAATCTCCTTACTCGCCGGCCTCGGTAGCGTAGGGGCCAAAGTACTGGCCCCACGTACCGAAGGTCGCCGGTTCGAGTCCGGCCGAAGGCATGGGTGTTTAAGTGTTGCGTATTAGTGTGCTTGTCGTGTCTGTCCTGTGGCGTGTCTACAATTAATTGAAAGATATATATATACACCGACTGTATATACTTGAGCTGACTGTATAGCCTAAGGAGCCAAATGCCATTAAAAAAAAAAATCTCCTTACTTTGGTTCCTTTTACCTGCCTTTTCATTTTTCACATATAGTTCTGAACCACCCTTTATGAAACGATTTGCATTACTATAATACCAAGTGAAACATGGCCGTAGTATGTTGATGTCCCATTGAATGATTTAAATATTGTTTATGTAGATCTGAAAGAGGAAATTACGTAAAATCTTGTAGAAGTGATGAAATTATCAACGGAAGTTCCATTTTAATTATGTTATCGCCGAAATATTTTAGCGAATTAGTCTAAGAATTGTCTGGAGATTAGTTCGTTAAATAGGATTCAGGAGGACAAGCTTTCGATTCCGCCGATTTCGGTTTTCATGAATGCACTCCGGAAAACCGAGCTCGGTAACTTAACAGTCACTGTCACCGGTTTCCTTCGTTTTCTCCTCGTTTCCAGGAATCATACTCCAGCTCTTGTAACCATGTTGTCGATGAACTACGAAGCCCTAACAGAACAAATCGTATGAGTCATATACTTAAAGGGAAATGTACGCAAAATTCTACACACATGCTGACAAGGGATACATTTGACCTCGAACGCTCGGAACCGCACAAAAACATGTTTAGAATAACAAGCTATCATAAACAAAACAGTGGTGTGTGTCATTTCCATGCAAAACGTTGCATTTTACATCAAGTAACATTTTAATATAGAGAAACAAAGTAACAAGATATCAGTACCATATGAAGGAAATTATACGTTATTCAATGACGTCGGTGTAGCATTACAGTTTCAATCAAAAGTGTCAAAAACTCTTTGCTTAAAGTATGTTAATATAGAGCAAAACACGCATATACAGCAGTGCCACACACCTGATAGTGCTTATATTATTCCTCAAAGTGCAGATGCGGGATTCGATGAAGTGTTTAAAACAAAGTGGAAGAGAACAATGTGCACACCTCACTAAAGTCACGTTATCACATTCGAAATCACTTTCGCATTCACGCAGTCCAATTACCTTTTCAAATAATGATGTTGGTATGTCAGTGTTTTATAATCTGGCTTATTGCAACATAGGCTTATATGTAGGTACGGCAAAATGATTGAATATCACAGAGTGAAATTTCATGATGAAATGACGATCATGTATCTTCACTGGTGGTTTGGCACATTGTAGGCTTACAAAATCAGTAATCCTTCTGATATAGAGCCTATATTGCCGAATGAAGTAAATATTAAGGGGTTGGCAATATTTTGTTGTTTTCAGTGGCAATATCTTCAGCATAGCTTCTTGTTTGGAAAAGTTGTATCTAGAAGGATACGATCTGTATGACCTGACCACGAATTACACAACAATAGGTTCCTTTCATGACTCTTTAATGGCGCTAGCAGACGAGTGCTGATTTCTGCATGGAAATGACACACACCACTGTTTTGTTTATGATCGCTTGTTATTCTAAACATGTTTTCGTGCGGTTCCGAGCGTTCGAGATCAAAGGTGTCTCTTGTTAGTGAAAAGTTCGATAAATGAAAATGAAGAGACTATATTTTTCCTGGTGTGTCGTATGCTGTGACAATTTTTGAGATATTGCTGAGTCTGCAGCCAGTGAATACGTGAGTATGACAAATTTCTAAAAAATAAAATTGAGTTTCGACTACTGATCCGTGGAGGAGAGCTAAACCAGACGCAGCGAGCCGCTGGCCCGTGCATAATGACGTCACTAACACACGTCTTGTTTGCTCCGCCTGCATTTCGACCTTGGCTTCTTGACTCCCACGCTGGCAGACACTGGAGTTGCTGGCACCCTTCCCTATCCAGTAGAGGATATGGAAATCGATGCATTCATCATTTCCGTGGTATCTACTGCAGTAACATACTGTTTTCGTTTCCTTTGAATTATTCAACATCACGAAAGAAAAAAACAAAGAAAACTTCCCTCCTTGAGTGTGTCAATCACAATAGCGTGTTGAAGCTGATCGATGGTGAACAGACGGTTGGTTTTCCTAGCCTTCTGGAATCTCAATGCATGATCGCTTCACTTTGTGTGTGATTGGTGCCCGGCTTCGGATGTTATTTCCTCGGTCCGAAAATCCGGGCTAAGGTTTGGTTTTATACTAGATGTGGTGAGAAAGTATCAGCATGCTACAGTTAGTCACCGTGGTATTAGACGCGCTGTCCTACAGCTCCTAGTCAACATCTGGCTTGAATAGGAAAGGTATGGAGCTATCGACGAAAGCATACTCAGCAAAGACCCACAGAAAAAGGTCAGGAACCACCTTGAAATTGTAATAGTTCGCCCAGGATTCCCCATAGCTGCAGTGAGAGCAACTTTTCATTGAATATTTACACAGGCATTAGTTGAACTGTGAACGACTGTTAAATACAAGCGTTTATTATCTGCTGAGTTCTTTTAACGTGTGAGAGCATTAAAAGTTGCTTGAATGCTCCTTAGAACATCCCGTACCGCGCGTGGTGGGTGAGTGGTGACGTTCTGGCATCGTATTTGGGACGATTTGATTTCGAATCCCCGTCTGGCGTTACTGGTTCCTTCAAAAGGCCATAAAGGCCAGGGCCGAATTCCTTTCTGTTGTTTGTCTCCAGGATGGTTCCTTAAAAAAAGCAATGACTGAATTTCCGAATCCTTACCCGCCTCCAGTGGCCTGGAAGTCAACCAACCAAAAAAAAATTGCTCACCAAACATTCTGATCCTCTCACTAACATGTCTCCCACAGCAGGCTCTCTGCATGTGCAATCAGCCATGTATCCCAAAAACAAAAACAGCTCTTTGCGTGAGTACAGTCGTGTCAAAGAACTGTTTATTAAAGTAACGAAGTAAAACTGGAGTAAGGTAAGGTGACAGACTATCCCCGCTATTATTCAATTGTGTCTTCGAAAAGGTCATCAGGGAATGGCGGAAAGTGATGTGTCAGTCAAACATGCTAAAGGGGATTAGACTAGGACACCAGAAGAAAGTGATTGACGGAAATAGAAAAGAAAGAAAGAAAGTTTATAACGAAAATATTGCGACCAAAAAAGTGACTGGAAGCAAATTTAATTTCCGTTTGAGATCGAACAATGAATTATACGAGAAGTTTGAAAAGATATGAAACACAATTAAGAAAAGGAGATTAGGTTTCTATGGACATATCAAGAGAATGGAACCAGAAAAAATAGCAAAGAAAATACTCTACTTTCAAGAGAACAGGAAGACTCAAGTTTTATGGCTGAAGGAGGTCCATCTGAAAAGTTGTGGGATCAGCATGGAAGAAATCCAAGACATGGAATTATTCAGCGGAAAAATTGTGGAGATAAAGGATCTGACTGAAGAAAAACCAATCAGGAAAACGAGGGAATTTTCAGGGAAGAAAAAGCAAGAGTGAGCCAGAGAATAAAAGAGTACTGGCGATGGAGGAAGGAAACTCAGAAGAGGAAATAAGTTGTGTTGTGTAGTCGTAGTCGGTAGATGGCTGAAACGAAGAGGGGGGGGGGGGGAATTAACGCAGGAAATGGTGGATGCTTTATATTTCAACAATTGCTTGAAAACTATATTACATTTTATAAATCAAACGAATTGAACGAATTTTTAAATAGTTATGTTATGCTTTGGTTTCAGAAACATTTCGCGTAGATACTCACATGGCGACATGGTTTTGATTTGCCGTCATTCTTCATGTATCGTAGATAGACCTTCAGTTTAACATGAAATCCGATTCACAGAGCGTGTGAAGAATACAAAGCCCTAAATTTCTTAGTTACAAAGGAAATGAAATCTTGGAGCCTGAATTTTGAAGCAAAATGGTTTATCGACTGAGTTACAAAACTGAAAATAAGGCAAGATACAAGTTAATAAATAATCCCACTTATTTACTAACTGACTAATAATTTAGAAGAATATTGATCGCGCTGCAAATATTTACAGTTAGGATTAAAGCAAGTCATGATAGTGTTACTTTGCCTTCACCAAAAACATCGTAAGTTTACAGCAACCGAATAATTAAGTTTGTAATGTGTCAGGTTTGACTCATTACGATATTTGATAAAGACATTATAAATAAAGTTAATATCGTCAGAACAGAGCGGTGAGTTCGCGAGAGACAGCTTTTTGCCTGCGCACTCTGACAAGGGTGCGCTTGCTCTGGCGGGGAGGCTGGCAGCTGTTTTGCGAACGCCAGACACCGTGGGCGTGCATTGGTGTGGGCTTTCACAGTGAGAGGTCTCGCTGCCGCCCGGGAAGACATTGCTACTTGCCTCCCAAGTGAGAGATTGTGGGTTTTTTGACCAGGACAGTCTGGTTCCTGGTTTGATCGCCGGAGTCTCACCCGTCCACCAGTTTCGCTGTCCGTTGCAGTATGGAGAGCCAGGTACCGACGGAGTACACTATTGGTTGTGTACTGCTTCTCCCCGCACGACGCAACAGCCCGAGCCGTCTCATCCACCCGGTAATACGTCATCAAATTCTGCCGTCCACAGCAAGATCTTGGAACTGGACTGGATTGAGCGCCCTGTTTAGAATCCCATTGCTACCCTGTTGATTGCTGACCTGTTGAGGGAATCCGTTATCGTTTTACATGATGCACTAAATTAATCTTAATTTCATTATCAGTCTAATAAATTGTAACTGTCATTTTTGCAGTAATTAATTGGGTTTTAATTCTTTACCTTTTTCTTTCTATCCCGGTCCACAACCTGGAACGTTACAAGTTGCATTGGTTTAGCCAAATGATCGGTGAATCATACATCGTGGGTCACTTTCTTGACCGTGGACTCGACCTATTACTGACTGACTGCGATGGTTGCAATTTCACTGCTCTCCTGATCCTGCATTATATAAATTTTCTCCATACGAGGTGTGATCAAAAGTAACGAGAACTTTTTATTTTTCCTGAAAGTATTTATTTATTCTAAAAAGTTTATACCACCCCTTGGAACTAGTCTCCATTTGATATTTTGCACTTGTGTTATTGTAGATTCCAGTTCGAGAAACGCTGCTGGTGCTGGATCACGTGGTTGCGGCATCACAGCAGTGCTGTGTTTCACCAAGAACTGTTGGATTGACAAAGCGGCTTCAGGTGGTGCAAAATCCAGAAGTTGTCTATCGAAAGTCTCTTCACTTTTGCTGGATTGCATTACGAAGCTGTACAAAACTTGAAGGTCGTACTCCTTGTTTACTTCACGTGCTCTATAATGGTATTAGAAAACATAGTCTACTTAATATTTTCCATGTTTCAATGACTGATGGGTGTGTCAGGGGACACACTCCTCGCAAGGTTTTTGATGGCTTCTCTACATTTCTGAAAGCGTTTGTACCATTCATAAACTTATGGTTGTGACATAGTATCGCCACTAAAGGCCTTCTTTAAAATTATGAAGGCTTAGAGGTACTTAATTCCGTTTTTGACACAAAATTTAACACAATCATTCTGATCTAACATTTTTCCTGACCAAAAAAAAATCACGCTAATGCACGTATCGCTCACTAGGACACCAAATACAAAATGTGGTTTGGGAGGTTGGCAACACTACAGAGGAACTTGCTGTGCCCTGCAGCAGGCAGTTGAATTTGGTTTCGTGCGGGCGGTGCGTGATATTTTAGACGTGGTTTCCATACGTGGGCCCAGTTAATCGAAAAGTTAACTTCGTTAATCGTTAATCCGCTACTTAAAAACTTAACTTCGATAATCGTTGAAGCGTTACATTTTCGCAAATTTAACGCAAGTTAAAGTTAACCATCCTACAGTGGAACTGATGTTTACGTATTGCAATAGGTATTACTGCAAGCAGTACCAAGGTGATATCCACCGTGATGTCAATCAACAATAAGTCTACTCAATGTTGTAACCAACTTCTCAAAAGTATCAGATTCTTAAACATGCATTGGAATCATGTTAGCAACGAAAATGTTTACAATACATCGGTCTAATCCAGCTTGGAATACGACGGTGCCAGTAGCTACTGTGCCAAATGATGAAGATAGAAACAAACCATTTCTGCTGCTACCTACATCACAAGTAGCCACAACACTTGAAGGCTTTGAATTATTTTTCTTTTACTTTTTCTTCCAACTGTTCATATTTGGATATATGCATCCTCTTCATATGTTGTTTAAGATTATTATGACTAGACATGTGAGTCTTGACTAAAGAAACTTAAGGCAAACACAGTTTGCATTCATAAATTAACAGTTCTCCCAGTCTTGATTTAAATGGAACATAATCGTATAAATGTGGCCAAGGATTTTTAATATTCTTATTGCTTTAGTTAGCGTTGCTGCTTTCACTAACAGATTCAAGAGCTTCAGTTTCCATGTAACGAATGGCAGTTTAACTTATTTCACCAACGAACACCAAACCAATGCCAACTAACAAGTGACATTTTCCTGATAGTATAAAAGTTAGATTATAAAAATATCAAAATCAATCACCGATCGAAGTTGAAACTAGTAGTGAGCGCCGGTTTGCAGATGTTAAACAGAAACGCCTTGAAACTCTGCCTTTCCTGCCCCGACAGACGCCGTGCCTTGCTTGCACCACACTCGCACTTTGTTCACCATTCGACTCGCCGAGCGTCCGAGCAAACCAAATGACGCCAACTACGAATGTAACGGAATAAAGTTTACGGTAGTTAAATTCAACGGAAGTTAAGGAGACCGTTAACGATTTTTAACGTTAACTTAAAAGTTAAATTATTGCAATTTTTAACTTCATTAATTAACGATTAACGGTTTTCTGCCCAGCTGTGATAGTTTCTTCCTTTCGTCGGATTGTGAAATGTCGTCTTTAGAGCAGCGTGGCAATATCAGATTCTGTGTGTTGCTGGGAAATCACCCTGGGAGACACTTGAAATGCCGAAGAAAGCACGCGGAAACTATGCGACGAAGAAAACGGCAGTTTACGAGTGACACAAGCGTTTACCCGACGGTCGCACAACAATTGAAGATGACTTTCCGATTGTGTGGCATTCAACTTCCACGACAGATGAGAATGTTGAGCGCGTTCGACAACTTGTATGTGTGGACAGGCGAACAACCGAAGTTGCTATTTCACATGGCATTGTTCGCAGCATTCTTCATGATGATTTGAACATCCATCGTGTTTGCTTGCACATGGTTCCGAAAATATTATCCCCTGAGGAAAAAGAAATGAGTGTGACCATGTACAGGGACTTGGTTGCAAGGCTGATGCAGACGACAGCTTCATGCGCGAAAATACTAACAGGTGACGAGACGTGGTGCTTTCTTTACGACCGTCAGACGAAATAGCAGTCTCCTGAATGGAAATGAAAACATCACCAAGAAAACAAATATTTCGCTTTGACGGAAGCCGGAGTAAAATAATGTTGGAGGTGTTTTTTGATTACCGTGGCTTGATTCATTATGAATTTATTCCTGAAAAAAGTCAACAAAGAATTGTAGAAAGAGATCTTAAAACGGTTTTTAGATGCAATTCGAAGAAAACGAACTGAACAATGGGCAGGTAATGATTGGTTTTTTTTGCTTGACATCGATCCGTAATGGTGAAACAATACCTTGGCCAAAACAATTTACCAGTATGGAACACCCTCCATATTCTCCCGATCTTGAACCACCTGATTTTTATGTCTCCACGGCTGAAAAGACATTAAAGGGAGGACGTTTTGCTGATTCGTCAGAAGTGACTGAAAATGTGACGTAGTGGCTGAAAGAACTTTCGAAAACAGTTTTCAGGAGAGTTTCCAATAATTGTATGAACGGTGGAATAAGTGTGTAGAAGCTGGAAAAGAGCATTTTTTTAAATAAAATAAGGTAGAAATTTTGTACATATTTTCAATAAATTTTTATTAACCAATTCCGGGAATTTTTTGACCCAACCTCGAAATTCTTCTGTCATTAAAATTATGCTATGTTATCCTAAGTGTACTGGCGTAAATTGCAGGGGTGGATCAGGGGGGGGGGGGGCTAGGGGCTCAAGCCCCCACAAACGTATCTAGGTACACCTCCTACATTGTAATTTTGGAGACTTTTTTTTTTTTTTTTCTTTTTTTTAGCTCTACGTATTTGAGGCCCGAGGAGGCTATAAAGACTACCCCATAGCCGACTCAAGCGCTCCCCCCCTCCACAAAAAAAACCAAAATCCACTAAAGGCAAGCCCTCTGAACCAAAATTCACTCGAGCTAAGCCCCCCCCATCCAAAGTCCGCTCAAGCCCCCCCCCCCAAACCAAAATCCTGGATCCGCCCCTGTAAATTTGTATAATATATCGTAATGTATTTCGAAAATGTTGCGTACCGTATGGAGAAAAATATCTGTGCGAATGGAGTAAGATTTAAGATTACCGTGGGTATGTAGGACGGAGCATTTGGTGTGAAGGCCAGGCAGGTAGGGAAGATTTATCGCCTGGAAAGGTCTCGTATCCAGGGGGAGCGAGGACCGAAACTTGTTGCGACTGGTAGGAGTTTCTCGTGACAGGCAGTGAACACATTAGAGAGATTGCAGACGCGAGTTATGTCGCCCTGGAGGCTCTCCGGGGAACCACTTACCTCCTACGGTCAGCGACAAGCAACTGGGGCGCCAACCTAACTTCGGCGAGAAACAAATCGCTCTCTCTCTCTACCACTCGATACAGGAGTCACACCTGGTCAAGTGAACCGATCAGAGGTGCGATCAACTTCTTGAGGTTCAGGAACTGTTTACGGGTTAGACTTTACGTATTTTCTCACACAGGGCTTTATGGTTCGTCTATGTCGAGGTCACCAGAGCCTAGGATTGGGAAATAATGGGTGACAACGAGCGAGGAGGCATTAGTCCAAGGACAGTTGAAGGAGCTTTTGGCCATCTGTCTGTGAACCGTGTAACTATGTCCAGTATGCACTAAGTGTATTTTGTGTTTATGTAATGTGTAGTTCATGACGCGTAGATTGTCGACCATACCGACATTCGCATTTTTTTTGTTAGGTTTGTACGCCTTGTCGTCGTCGAGTACATTAAAGGCGGAAAAAGAAAAAGGAAGGAATTAGGCCATTACCTTTTAAAGAAACCATCCCGACAGTTGCCTGTAGTGATTTGCTGAAACTATGGAAAACCAAATCTCGATAGCCAGACGGGGATTCGAACCCGCCTCCTCCAGAATGCGAGGCCAGTACGTAATCTCTCACCCATCACACTGGGTGTAATGCGCCTCGGTGACTGAGCGTAACCACCTAAAAACCTCAGTCTGGATGAGCTGTGTGTGGTGCCTTAGCAGACTGAACTACACTGGCCCGTTGAAGGAGTCATCCGAATGTTCCGGGAAAACCGAATCCCGAGCGTTGTCCGCTCACTCTTCAACCGCGGCCAAGAAGTTTACCAGTTCGATTCCCGATTTGGCCATCGACATTTCTCTTTTCAAAACTGGTTCCCAAAATCTCTGCTGGCGAATGCTGCAGGTGGTTCATTCATTAATACTGCCATTGGTTTTCTCCCTGTTCCCTTTCGTCTGCTCTGTCCCAGGTGTAACCACCTTGTCTTTAATGATCTGTCGAGCCCCAATAAAAAACTTCCATCTTAGTTGAAAATTAGGGTGATAAATTTCCTCTCGCCGATGTGAAGCATAATTTCAATTGTAGGGCTAATAATAATCTACATGTATAATATTATAAATCTGGAAGTAAGCTGCGTGTGTCTCTATTTGAACTTCCACAGCTAAAAGTTGTCGCCGTAATAGGCTAAATGGGAGTGAAACACACCGACAACAGCGTTTGCAACTTAAAAGAGAACGTAACGAAATAGCTATAGCAAACGAGGGGTGCAAGGTTTTGGGAGAAACTATATTAGCTTTATCCAACCAAATGTCAACCTGTCCTTCACGTGGTGCACCCTGTTTGCACGGACGAGGCTCTGGCTACTGAAAGGTTCCAGGTATAAGGAGTCACCCACTGCTTGCCAACGGCCTCCTAAAGGAGACGGAAGAGCAGCGAGTGGTCCAGGGCACTCTCTTGTCCTTTGTGTTTGAAACGACCCCTAAAGGAGGATGAATCAGAAAAGATCAACGGCATGATGATGCAGAAGTCAACGGGAAACCCCTGCATTAAAGACCCAGAGGGTATCCCGAGAACATGAAATCCTCTCAAATTACATATATCATCATGGCTTCTTTCTGGGTAAAATATTCTGGAGGTAAAATAGTCCCCCAATCAGATATCCGTGTGGGGACGGCTCACGGAGGAGTCATCAGAATGGATAGAAACATTCTACGAGTCGGAGCGTGGAATGTTAGAAGTCTGAATAGGGGAGTTAGGTTAGAAAACTTAAAATGGGAAATGGAGTGACTTAAGTTAGATGATGTTGGGATTAGTGAGATTAAATGAAAGGACGCACAGGATTTCTGGTCTGGAGAAGACAGGATACTTAGCACACAAGCTGTCAATGGAGTCACTAGTGTGTAGAATTTGTGATCAGTAAGAGAGTAGGAAAACGTGCGAGTTATTGGGAACAGTTTAGTGACAGGATTATTTTGACGAGGTTAGAAACTAAGCCCACACCAACCACATTAGGACAATTGTATTTCCCAACGTCACAGGAGGACGAGGAAGAAATAGAGAAAATATATTCTGAAATTGAAGAATTAATCCAATATGTGAAGGGGGAGGAAAATCTAATAATTATGGGTGATTGAAATACAAGAGTTGGAGAAGGAAAAGAGGAGAATAATGTAGGAAGTTTGGTCTAAGAGAAAGAAATGAGCGAGGAAGCAGGTTGTTAGAATTTTGTGAAAGATATAAGCTAGTGGTGGCAAAACAACCTGGGGATACAGACAGATATCAGCTAGATTATATAATGGCCAAACAAAGATTCAGGTATCAAGTTCTAAACTGTAAAGCGTACCCTGAACCAGACATAGACTCTGACCATAATTTGATAGTAATGAAGTGCAGGCTGAAATTCAAGCGAATAAGGAAGCAGTATAAGCAGAACAGACTTGAAGTGAATAAGCTGAAACAATCTAGCACGAGGGAAAAATTTGCAGAAATGGTAGACTTAGGTCTAATAAGTAACTGTGAAAGGAGCTCAACCGAGGACGAATGGAATGCATTAAAGACCGAACTAATGAAAGCTGGTAAAGAAACATCAGGCTTTAGGGAACAAGCTGCCCGAAAATCTTGGATCACAGAAGAAATTTTGGAGCTGATGGATCAAAGGAGAAGGTACAAAAATGCTCAGGATGAATCAAGAAGAAAGCAACTCAAGTAATTTAGAAATCATGTAAATAGGAAATGCAAAATAGCAAAAGAAAAATGGCTAGATGAAAAGTGTGAAGAAGTAGAAAAAGAAATGGTCGTAGGTAAAGTAGATGTAGCATATAGAAAGATCAAACAGAATTTTGGAAAAATTGAGAAAAGATGTGTGAACATTAAAGCTGCCGATGGTAAACTTCTTTTAAGCTCAGAAGATAGAGCTAACAGATGGAAGGAATACATTGAGAAACTGTATGTTGGGGACGACTTGAACAATAGTGTAATGGAAAAAGAAGGCGATGTCGATATTGATGACTTAGGAGATCCTGTTTTGAGGACAGAATTTAATGAAGCTCTGAATGACTTGAAAGTAAATAAGGCAGTTGGAATTCATGAGATCCCTGCTGAATTTCTTAAAGGAGAGGAAGGAATAGTAAGATTATTCAAGCTGATATAAAAAAGTTATGAGACTGGAGAAACTACAACTGATTTTAATAAAAAATATCGTCTTCACACTTCTAAAGAACGCACAAGCTGAAAAATGTGAGAATTATTGCACCATTAGTCTATCATCACATGCTTCAAAATTACTGACCAGAATAATATACAGAATGAGGGAAAGGGTAGTTGAAAAGATAGTAGATGAAGATCAGTTTGGGTTAGGACAAATCTCGGAACAAGAGAAGCAATTCTATCTTTAAGATTAATTCTTGAAGGGCCGATCAAGAAAAACAAAAATACTTTTATGGCGTTTATTAATTTAGAAAAAGCTTTTGATAATGTTAGGTGGGACAAGATATTCAAAATTTTAAGGAAGGCTGGTCTAAAGTATCGAGATAGAAGAGTACTCTATAAACTATATAAGAATCAATTAGCTATAATAAAAGTAGATAATCACGAGCGACATGCAACAGTTGAAAAGGGTGTGAGACGAGGTTGTAGTCTATCCCCGTTAATATTCAACTGGTATGTAGAAGAAGCAGTAAAGAAAGTCAAAGAAAAATTTCCATGTGGCATAAATTTTCAGGGAAAAAAATCAGTATGCTACGATTTGCTGATGACATTGTCTTGTTAGCAGTGAGGGCTGAGGATATTGAGAAGTTACTGAATGGCATGAACAAACTACTGAAGGAAGATTTTGGACTGAATATAAATCAAAGCAAGAAAAAGGCGATTAAATGTAGGAGAAATGATACTAATACTGGTAGATTAAATATAAAAGTAGGATTGGATGCAATAGGAGAAGTAAGTGAATTACTTGGGAAGCAAAATTACAACCGATGGCCGAAGCAGGAATGATGTTAAAAGCAGAATAGCATTAGCAAAAAGAGCCTTGTTGAAAAAGAGAAACCTTTTAGTTTCAAATATTGATCTAGGAATTAGAAAGAACTTTTTAAAACTCTTTGTGTGGAGCACAGCACTTTATGGTAGCGAAACGTGGACTTTAGGAATACCGGAAATAAAGAAAATTGAAGCATTTGAAATGTGGTGTTACAGAAGAATGCTGAAAATTAAGTGGACAGACAATGAAAGAAATGAACGAGTTTTGGAAATGATGGGCGAGGAAAGAAGTTTGTGGAAGAAGCTTACAGAAAGAAGAGACAGGCTGGTAGGTCATACTTTGAGACATGCAGGATTGGTTAATTTGTTAGTGGATGGAACAGTCGAAGGTAAGAACTGTAGAGAAAGACAGAGATTAGAATATATGAAGCAGATAATTGAGGACGTGAGTTGTAAGTGTTATGTAGAAATGAAGAGATTAACACAGGATAGGAAGGGATGGGGGATTGGATCAAACCAGTCGAAAGACTGATGACAGCAAAAAAAAAAAAAAAAAAAAAAAAAAAAAAAAAAAAAAAAAAAAAAAAAAAAAAAAAAAAATTAATATTCAATTGCCAGCGAACACATTAACTTAGAAACTGAATGGTACAAAACGTTTTCAGTTATTCCTAGTATATCTACACCTTCATCTTCATCTATGCTCTGTAATTCACAAATATTATGGGTGGCAGAGGGTGCTAAGCACCAATTCTAATACTGTGCATTCCTTTCCCGAGCAGAACGAGGAACGAAAGAATATATAAACGCATCAGTACGGCATCTTATTTCTCTAATCTTATACCTCCTGTGATTGCTACCTAAATAGATTGGCTGAAGAAGTA
This sequence comes from Vandiemenella viatica, assembly GCA_031002005.1. NCBI lineage: Eukaryota > Metazoa > Arthropoda > Insecta > Orthoptera > Morabidae > Vandiemenella > Vandiemenella viatica. The sequence continues at coordinate 10,298,271 of JARYHS010009186.1, read as the reverse complement.
TTTCATTGCACTCCTAAATTAAAGAATTTCACATTTCACCAAAAAATTCAAACGAAAACGACGTCGTCTGTCTGCCAAACAATCCCAGCCCAATCTATGTGTCACATCACAGTAGTTTAGAATATGTCTTTTACACCATATAATTTCTATACTATTATTCGATTATACCAAAAAGAGAGGGAGAGAGGTGTGTGTGGGGGGGGGGGGGCGGGGAGAAGCTAACTTTGTCCTTTCCTAGATGCTGCAGGTTGATCACCCATCCGCATTTTTATCTTCAATCCGTACGGCTCGTCGCCGAAAGTGTTACTCGAGGAGTAAGAGGATTGGGGGAAAAGAACTTGAAGAAATTCGACCCTACCCTTTTGATATAACAATCCCGGCATTCACCTGGAGTGATTTCTGAAAACCTTGGAAAACCGAGAACTGGATGGCTAGGCGAGGATTTCCTCCAGACCGTCCACTTCAGATCTTCATTGCATCGTGAAGGTGTAGGACGTGCAGGAGATAAATTTGACACTCTCCTAAAGATCAGAATGAGAACAATATCTGAAATTGTAAAAGCTACACATACATAACGGCTACTTGTACCTACAATGGCTTTAAAAAATGAATGGCAGAAATGTTTAAGAAATCCATCACTCCCAATACATCAGGACGACAAACATCAAACTCGAAACTAGATATACAATGAAGGTTTTCAACGCGAAAGTATGGTGAGAAGCTGTTCCAAAATTAGTTCAACATGAACTAATCATGACGCTCTGAGTGGATCAGTTCCAACCCTGACAAACTTCCTCTGATGGAACACCCTGCAACCTAGTTTTTTTACCTTATGGTCATTAGAGGCGGAATGGGAGTGGGTACAAGGAACAGGAAGGAATATAGCCATGGCATTTTGAAGGAAGCATCCAGGCATTCACTTGGAGTGATTTGGTTAATCCATGGAAAATTCAAATTTGGATGCCAGGACGGGGATTCGAACTGGCGTCCTCCCGAATTCGAGGTCAAAGTGCTAACCGCTCACCCACCACGCTCAGTGCAACGTAGTCTTTTGGATTCAACTTATATTTGAAAATCTGAAGGGCACGGAACCGTGTGAGAACAGGGGACGGTAGATTCATTTACTGGACGCACAAGCAGAGAACAATGGAGAATCCTTCCCGTCACTGTTAAACGATAACAAACTATCCACCACACACCTGAACAATCCAGCAATTTCATGAAGCAACTGCAGAGGCTAAGGAATGTCTCTAAACTATCAGCATTAATTTTTAGAATCATCTTTGTCTTATTCCATCAATATTCATAACACAGGTCAACACGAGAGGCTATGAAATTTCAATAGATTTATCGATAGTAAGACTGAAAAAAAAATAAGGTCTGAAAAAGTTTACTTTTGTATCCAGGAGAACAGTTGATCAATATTTTAGAAAATCCATGGTTTAAATTTTGATTTATCGTTAAATCTAAACAAATATATTTATCAAATTTTACTATCATATCAAATTAAAAAAATAGTGTAAAAAGTTTAAAAGTGAACCCGATTACTTTTTCTTTCGTGTTTATAAGTACTTTTTCATATTTGGACTCTGAGATGAGCTTGATTGAAATAATCTTTTAGAAGATTCAGCTTCTGGAAGTTGTAGGCTATGTGAGATTGGAGGAGAAGATGAAGCAGGGTTAGGATATTCGATGGTTTTCGCATTTTTGCCTATACGTCTTTTAGCAGAATTAACTACGCAAAAATAACAGACATCAATGTGGTGTTTTGGCTCTCGTCAATTTCTTGGTACTGGGAATTACATATTTTGTTTCTCACCTCGATACAAACCTGAAATTAATAAAGATAAACATATCTTATAAACATTTATTTACATAATAAACTTTTTTTTTACTAAAACATCTTTCTAAACATCTTTTCCAATTACTGCAAGCAACTTGTGGAGCCTTGGGTTTGCCTACATTACGAACATGACAGTTGAAATAAGCTTCGTAGGCTTCACAATGCTTTTCATAAGCGTTTAAATAACATTTTATTTCTCGTCCTTTAATAAATATACCACATATGTAACAAAATGCATCAGTATTATACTTAAACTTTCTAGACGACATTATAACCTCTTTGACAAAACAGTTAATTGTTGTTTATCACTTAAGTGACATATCTGGACGCTGTGTGATAGTTACGACATATTTATTATTTCGCGGTATTTAAAAAAATACCAAAACTATTTAACACTATTTTATATACGATAATTAAAAAAGTTTTATTATCATAACTACCACAAAAGCAAACTTGGGAATATGGGTAATTTTCCTTTATTTTGGAGCATAATTAATAGAAAAAATATAAAATAAATTTTTGAACAAATACAAATTTATGTTTTGTTTAGATGTGTAATTAATCTTGTGATCGTATGTTCTGTCTTTGTATCCTTACCAAATATAAAATAAATAACTGATTCTCCCTAGCTGAAACAATTTGAAGACGTCTGGTTGGAATTTACCAGTCACCATGACACGGACATCAGTTATCGACCTTTTTCAAACCGAGGACCAATAAAATGTCGAAAATAATTCTACGGCATACCAACTTATTTGAGTCTAGTTTTTTACCTATGTCTATATCACTAACATTTGGTACTGTTTTCTACCATTACAAGATAGTAAATCTAAAAGCGTAATTTTAATTTCTATGGAATGAAACTGAAAGGGATCTGTGAAGAGAGATTCATATATTTTTAAAATTCACTACCCACATGAATAATGAATGATATTATGAACCTCCGAAGGGAGAGAGAAAACTACTGAAAACTAAGTAAGACTAATAACATCGTGTCATTACTGACCATTAATTCATCTTTTTCAATGTATCTGTAATCCTGTTAGAATTAACTGTTTTGATATTCTGCCTTTGTACCTCCTGTCCTGTCATAGTTTGAGAATCACTGCTCTAGAATTTCACCGTTGTTGTGAACTGCTTGTTACCCGCGAATTCGTACGTGTGGACTTAGAATTTCTTTCCCATAATTGGATATAGAAAGCTGTTAGTAACGTAAGGTTTGCCTCAAACAACACCGAGTTGGCATAATATGACAGGAAAGCCATCACCATATCATTCTACCGTCGAATCTGTCTCCTGAAGAGAATCAATTGGCAACATATTTAAAAACAGATAACAAAAGACGGTGAGGAGATGTGGAGGGGGTGGGTTTAACTGAGGGCAGCTTTATTTCAGGACATTTGTTTGATACGAATAACAGTCACGAAATGTGTAGAATATTATTAGTGCCGACCACACACACACACACACGCACACACACACACTGACTGCGAGAGAAACGACGCCTGAGGGATCAATATAGCGTAAAAAAGAGTACACCTATAGCATTGTTAGACCGCCTACGATTTGAAACGAATTGCACCCCTAAATTTTTGGTATTTACAGTTTAACGTGTAATCCGAACAACTGACCGTCCAGGCGTGGCTCATACGATCAAAAACAATTCTTAAAAACCTTTGCTTCTACCGGAGTTTGAACCGAAGACCACGCTCCAAACATCAGGAACCGAGCGCATTAACCACTGAGCTACCAGACCACTGCATGGAAAGAAACCGCAGAGACTTACACATCCTATGCGTCTGTCTATCGCCGTCCGTAATTTTTCAAAATTAGGTGACAACATGTATTATTTGTACAGAAAGAAGTATCCTATATTCATCCTAATGCCAAATAGCATGTCTTGTCGAATTTCATCACGATCGGATTAGTCGATTAACCCAAGAAACCTAACAAACAGACAAGCAGACAGAGTTACCTTCGCATTTATAATATTAGTATAGATGAAATTATTAACGCATCCGAACGAGATAGCAAAAGCCACCAGCTGTTGCATTTTCAGATTATGTAAAAAAAATAAAGAGCGTAAAATTTATGAAAAAACTTATAAGGCGTACAAAAACAACAGTAATAACAGTTAACGGAATATTATCCTTAACTGAACTTACAATACATGGGCATGTAGCTTGACTACTGGTTACAATTTTGGATAAAAGAGTCCGTAACCAGAACACAGTAGGCCTTAGAATTTTCGAAATCATACCAAACAAGTACTTTGCAGCTGCAAATTTTCCAAAAAATCTGAACGATTTACCACAGATACTTTTTGCCTATACTGACACGCGAGTTTGAAACCAGCACCTTGACCGGACGAAATCCTGGAAAAGTAAAAGGCATAGAAATTAAGACTGATGAACAAGGAACCGAAACGCTGGAAGAGATGAAATAGAAAGCGAAATAAACAGAGAAGAAGCAAGATTGGAAATATTAGCAGCAGAATACATCGGAAGAGCAAATGGGAAATTGCCATCGGAGCGTGTGCTAAATTGAAATTAAATTAAATTAAATTAAATCTCAGTCAGTGCGACTGAATAATGAATATGGCATGAAGGAAAATGAAAAAAAGATGGTGAAGAAGACCAAAAAAATTACGGATGTGAAAATGGAAGATTAAGTGAAAAGCGGGGAGGAGATAGGAAAACTGTTTGCTATACAATAGATCACTTGACAAAACAGTGTTTATAGTCACAAGTACAATTATTTTAAAGTATCCCAGAGAAGAATTTTTCAGAGATACGCCGGTTTAAAGAGTATGACGTTTAAAATGCACCCGCAATCACCCATTGAATTTAGTTTAACTCGTCTCATAAACAGCAATGTACGACGACTAAAGTCTCCTGAAAATACTCAAAAAGTTATTCAAACAAAAAGAAATATCAAGTTCGACAGATAAGCAACACGGAAATTTCACTCGTGCACTCAAAAATTATGATTCTATTTTCTTCTTTTCTTTTCACCAGCAAAAAAATTAACTGGATCGCAAGCCGAAAATACTGTCACAGCGATGTCTGTCTTTCTCTACATCGTTGGTGTTACACTCTACATGTGTCGGTTTCCAGCTCTGGCCAATCACTTCAACTCGCACAGCCCTTTCTGTTTATATTGAAACAAAGCGGACCACTGGCAGCGAGGTTGCTAGTAGTCGCTTGTTTGCTGCCGTCCTACATTAACACCTCCCTGCCAACACTCACACAGGCGCCATTTGCAGGTCACGAATTTAGATTTGAGTAAAAAAGTAAATAATATCAAGCGAATCCTCCATCTTCCTATCTTGCACCGAGCCGGGCGGTGTAACGGTTAGCGTTCTCGCCTCACATTCGGGAGGACGGCGGTTCGAATCCCCGTCCGGGCATCCAGATTTGGGTTTTCCATGGTTTCCCCAAATCACTCCAGGCAAATGCCGGGATGCTTCCTTCAAGAGGCCATGGCCAAATTCCTTCCCATTCCTTGCCCCCATCCTTGCCCCCCATCCTTTCCCGTCTCTAAAGACCTCAATGTTAAAAGAGACGTAAAGCAGTTAAAAAAAAAAAAATCCTATCTTGCGTCAACCTCTTCATCACAACATATACCTTATAACCTACGCCCTCAGTTATCTGCCTCATATATTCTAATCTATGTCTTCCTCTACAGTTCTTATCATCGATCGTTCCCTCCACCAGCAAATTAACTAATCCAGCATGTCTCAAAATATGACCTACCAGCCTGTCTCTTCTTTCTGTAAGCTTCTTCCACAAACTTCTTTCCTCACCCATTATTTCCAAAGCACGTTCATTTCGTACTTTATCTGCCCACGAATTTTCAGCGTCCTTCTATAGCACCAAATTTTAAATAATTCAGTTTTCCTTCTTTCTGTTATTCCAAACTATAATTTTTCCTTTAACAATCTGCTTATTTTTCATCGCTATGAAAGTTATTATGAATAAAGACTAACAAATACTTAACAACAGTACTGAGATACGGTTACATGCTTGCTGCAATACGAAATGCAACTAGCTTCGCCTGTTACTCTCGTTGGAATGTTTCTGACAAGAACAACGCTTTCATGAGAAAGTATATACGCAACTTTTTATTTTATTCTGTTTTGAAACGAGATGGCCTATGGAGTATGAATAACAAAAACGAATTCTGAAAGCGTCGGGGAGTAATTAAGTGCTATTATTCTTCCAGCTTATTCGTGATATCATTCATCATAAAGAAAACACTCAAAATGGAGTAGGTTGGTCTTCCAAATAGAATCCAAATAGAATCCTCCATCTATGGGTCTGAGGTGGGTTGAGTAAATGCGGGAAGCACACCACTTACCAAGACGGTGACACGCATTCCCGGGAAGGTACAGCCGAGCTCCTGTTTTTCCTCACCTGTTCATTTTGTTTCTTGCGCTGCCTCTTCTCACTCCTTCGTCTTCTTGACTTTCTTCAAGTAATATTATCTCATGATGTACGAGTGACCTTCAGGACAAGCGATCGAGGTTAGAGGTTCCCGAGCCCAAGCGTGGTGGGTGAGCGGTTAACGCATTCGAGAGGACGCCGGTTTGAATCCCTGTCCGGACATCCAGATTTGGGTTTTCCGTGGTTTCTCCAAATCACGCAAGGCGAATGCCGGGATGCTTGCTGCAAGGGACCATGACCGAATTCCTTCCCGTTCCTTGTCCACAGCCCCATCTCGCCTCTTATGACATCGACTAGGCGTAAAGCCGTAAGTAAAAAAAAATAAAAAAAAAAAAAAAAAATAAATAAATAAATTAAAACAGGTTCCCCAGTTGTTACTGTCGATGTGGCTCATCTTCGCTCTAGCCTTGATAACCTCCTAAACTCGCTTCCTCTTTTTAACCGACTTCAAAAAAGGAGGAGGTTCTCAACTCGTCTGATTTTTTTTTTTTTTTGGATGTATGTTCAGCGATATCATCACTGATTTTGAACCGATTTAAATGAAATTTTTATAGTGGTTGAGTATACCTCCAAAGTGGTCCCATATGAATTTCATTGAGAAACCACCCCTTCTACCCCTTTACACTCCTTAAATTTTATACAAACCCACACTTTTTATCAGATTTTGATGGAACTTTAGAAATGTATAGTAAAAAATAAACAGAAAAATACTGTTAACTTTTGGTTTGAAAAAACAGAACCCCTCTCCCCCTATCCACCCCTTAATTTTTGCCAATGTTCTTTATACAAAACTGTAATCGACATCATTTAACTGATCTCCATTAAAGTTGTCATATACATGTAATATTTCATGGACTAGGTTTCTGACCAAAACATTAAAAAAGCCACCCCATCTTCCCCTTTACACCCCTTAATTTTATAGAAACCTATATTTTGATTGAACTTTGCCAATGTATACTTATGTATACTTTCAAACAAACAAACAGAAAAAACTTGTCAACATTTGGTCTGCCAAAGCTCAACCCCTCTCCCTCCTACCAACCCCTTAATTGTTGTCAATTTTTTTTAAATATAAAAAGCTACAGTCACCACCGTTTGACCTATTACCATAAAAGTTGGCGCTTATATGTATTTTTTCACGAGGAAGGTTTCTGACCAAAAAATCAAAAAACCACCCCCACTCCCCATTAAACCGTTTAATCCAGTTTAGATACAACTTAGCAAACGTTTACTGTAAAACAAAGAGAAAAATAATGCCAGCTTTTGGTTTGCAAAAACTGAACCCTTTTCGCCGTTTCCGCCCCTTGACATATGTCAATTTTCTTTTTGAAAAGCTACAGTTGACACCATTTGACCGATCTGTATGAAAGTTGGCACATATATGTATTTTTTTTATGAAGAAGATTTCTGACCAAAAAATAAAAAAATACCCTAGCTCCGCTTTTACATCCCTTAATGTTTGTACAAACCCACATTTTAATCCGATATCCGTGAAACTTCACATGTGTATACTTTAAAGCAAATAGAAAAATAAACATACTGCTCACATTACTGTGACAAAAACACAAACCCTATTCCCCTTTCTACCCCTTTAATAACTGTCACTATTCATTATATAAAGTTACCATTTCTATCTGATTTTGAAGGAAGTCTGAACATGGAACACTGCAACTGTATACTTAAGAACAAAGAGAAACATTCTGTTTACAAAACCCAACCGCTCACTCCCTTGCCTCATTTAATTTTTTAAAAATATTCTTTACACAAAGCTACAGTTTTTATCTGGTTTCGATGGAACTTTGCACATGTATACTTTAAAACAAAGAGAAAAATACTGTCCACTACCTTAACAAAAACCAAACTACTCTTCACCTCCACACCCTTAATTATTTTTTTATACAAACCTAAATTTTTCATATGATATCAACAGAAATTTACAAACGTATACTTTTAATCAATCAGAAAAGACAGTCTACATTTGGTATACAAATGCCCAAGCCTTCTTCTCCTTTAGCCCCCTCGTTTATAATTTCCAATGTTCTTTACAAAATCCACAGTTTTAAGTACCGTCAAAATCAATTAAGCTATTTTTAAGTCATTGCAGAATATATATAAAATGTATGTGTCCTAATGTCTCAACATGTACTTCAGATTTCAACTTGGACCCCGAGCTTATACGTTGTGGAAACCAATTAAATATCTATATTTTTTGTGTGATGCTGGAACGAACAGATATATTCCAGAGACAGATGTGGTATGTATTAATGTCCGGATTTTACATGTTTCGATTATCGAGCAGCAGCTTAAACAGATGTTATGATTAGATCGAAACACAGCCTGGATCAAAATGTAAACTGACATTCCTTAACACAGCATCCAATTCACCCCATTCTGAAAGTTGTTGTAATGACAGATTTTTTTTAAAAAAAAAAAAAGCATTCGCTTGAACCACTGAGCTACCGGAAGTTCACAAAATGAGAACTGCTGCGGCATATTTAAATACAAATTAACTATAATACCACTAAGTATTTTAAAATAAAATAATTGTTTAAAAACATAAAAACCGCCTTCAAAAAAGGGCACTAAAAATTTTGAAATAACTTTATACCTTGCTTAGAAGAAAGTAAATTTAAATGGAAGATATTTTACATTACTGTTATTGAATTTTTTACATTAATTAGTTATTTTTGGAGTCGGTGCCAGCCAAAGTAAGAAAAAAAAGATCAATATAATAATACATAAATAATTATGTTACTACTTACTTACAATTAATTCTAGAAACATTATTCACCAAAACTGAAACTAATAGATAATACACCGATATTATACTAACTTTAAAGTGTTTACTGCATGATGCAGCCTACCAACTGACACTGTAGCGCCAGAGATATGCCTGGATAACCAACGAGGCCGAGCTACAAATAACATACTGTTAATTTGTTTCCCTAAGCTGTCTCCCGCAATAAAACTATCTTCCTCACGACATGCTGTAAAATATTTGGAATTTTTGTTCGTACTCTCGGTTCACCTCGAACACCAAATAAAGTTCAGTAATTCGATCTGCGTGATCTGACAGCTGGCACCGAATCAAAAAATAACTAATTAATTTAAAAATTTCAATAACAGTAATGTAAAATATTTTCCATTTAAATTTACTTTCTTCTAAGCAAGGTATAAAGTTATTTCAAAATTTTAGTGCCCTTTTTTGAAGGCGGTTTTTATGGTTTTTAAACAATTATTTTATTTTGTAATTATTTCTTTCTTTTGTGTAGTTTCTATCATTTATATATTTTATTTTACTTTTATCATATTGGTTTGCTCATCTCGATGATGATTCTTTATAAGAGTTAATCACGAAAGTACTTGTCAGAGTATTTTCGTGGGTGTATAACAATGAGCAATGCTATAATTTTCGAGGTACTGGCACTAAGGTAGCCGACAGGTGTTTGGAGTTCGCACTTGGTAAGCAAATTAACTTCTCCGCAGAAAGAATTCAGTGCGGTCTCTACAAGGAATTTTCATAAGCCTTGACGTGTAATATCTGCTCGCGAGATGTTCTATGCTGCAAGAGGTTTCTGGGATGCAATTAGATGGCTTCTGTATGGTCATCGCACCTTCACTTATATGCTTTCCTATGAGTCCCATGATTCTTACTTAGTGGGCCTGTTTTATGTGCTCATGTTTTAATTTCTTAAAGTTGTCATCGACTACGTATGTTGATGCGTTCTGTTGCTGTAATAGGAAAACTAAAGCAGTAATTATTTTATAAGTAGGTGGCTGCAGCGAAATTTTATTACAAGTTTACTTCGTGCATGGCTGCACACAAGAATAACGATACACAATTCTTGTAAAAATAGGCCAAGTCTCGTGTTAGTGCAGTGACAAAAAGTTATGAAATCTTCTTCTGAGCCAAGTCTACACTTTTCAGTGTATATTCACTTCACTTTATGAAACAGAAAGGTTTCTCTCGGTATCATAGATCGTTTATTTAGGATAAAAAATCTGATGACTTGGCCATTATGCATGCCATGTTTTAGTTAACGCACACAAACTTATAAATACGTTAAGGCCGAGATTTCCATAGCTCGTTTTCGAATTTGACAAGTATATATATTATGCCCTCAATTTAAGTTCAAATTATGACATGCATAATGGCCAAGTCATCAGATTTTTTATCCTAAATAAACGATCTATGATACCGAGAGAAACCATTCTGTTTCATAAAGTGAAGTGAATATACACTGAAAAGTGTAGACTTGGCTCAGAGGAAGATCTCATAAATTTTTGTCACTTCACTAACACGAGACTTGGCCTATTTTTACAAGAATTGGTTTTGTGGGATCTCTTTTCTTTTTGTAAGTTTATCGCTTATCCCGAATAGCCGCTCAAATGTAATGATTCCACTTGAAAATCGGTTAATAAGAACATTTCAAATTTTAAGACATAAATATGCGTTTACCAACAATGCCCCAATATCTGAAAACAATTGATGTGACCAGTAGCCGAGCAATTCAGATTGCCGCCGGCTTAACTGCCACCATAAATAAATTACTAGTAACTTCCAAACTAAGCATAAGACCAAAGTAAAATTTAAGATGTCACTTAAAATTGCTTATCTCTTTGCATTGAAAATTCTCAGCCATGTAGCTTTATCGGGAGAAAAGCAATTAAGCCGCAAATATGTGCGAGAATTTTTCATATTTGGGATTGCAATTAAATAAATACGGGAGAAAACTCCAATATTAGACTTTTCTCATGATATTGGTGTGAAATCATATATGTGTACCAAATTACTTGTTTCTGGGATGGCTGGAGGTACAGTGGGATTTTGATATCGGGGTGTCGTGGTCAAAATAAAATTTTGAATTTCAATAACTTCCAGAATAAGAAAGGCAAATAAATAACATTTAACACATTAGTTGAACTTAGTAAGCTCACTCTACAATTGAAATCTGAAGTGCATAAAGTTATTAGGGTAGGAAGCGATTTCATGTTAGGGGTAGGTAAGGGGTTGATATATGGAAATTTACGAGTTTGTTGGTATGTGAGTAAAATTTTATCTGTGTAGCAAATTTCAGCTTCCCACGGCTACGGGAAGAACCTTAGAGTTTTGATGATCATCAGTCAGTCAGTGAGTAAGTGAGTGACAAAATCGCTGTAGTTTGCATCCTAACAACAACCGAACTAAGACCAGTGTAAAAATAAAATGTAGTACGTTTGCTAAGATTGCTGATATCTATGCATAACAGAAATTTGAGACATGTAGCATAAATACGACCGAAGAAATTGAGGTTAAAAAATGGCCCGAATCGCTTCGAGAAAAGGGTAGGCAGTGCCGCCGTTGACTCGACGTGTCGGGTGCACAGCCGTGCACTCAAATTATAAATGCGGAAGTAGGTCTCTGTCTTTTTTTTACGTTTTGATGACTTAGTGGCTATACCAATAATGATGGAATTTGACAAGGAAATACTATGTATCTGTAGGAAGGACACCGGAAATATTCTTTTCGGTATGAATAACAGTTGTATTCACGAATTTTTTTAGAACTTATCGAATGGTGACGTGTATTAGTTTGTAATGTTACATTGGATGCTCAAGCTGTGCTTCTCGCGCGATTTGTTAGTGTATGATTTGTTATTAAATTTCGTTTAGAGACAAATGGTATTATTTAATATAGAGTTCGATTTGCTCAGCACTGTAGTATTATTTTGTGTCTGCTTGAAAGTTTCTGGCTCCAGTTTATTTTGTCTTCTTTTTTGACATGCCTTGCGGGTGTAAACCTAGCCTAAAGTGTAGCTCTAGCAGAGTACGAGCAGCTAAAGTTATTAGAACCCAAGAATTGGATGCTCATGCTACAGAAAGAAGAAAAGACCAAGCTGAATTAAAGCTGCCATTAGTTAAACAACCCCCCCCCCCCTTCCACACACACATCCCCGAAATCCCGCACCTTCTGTTGTTTTTTTGTTGTTAAATATGTTGGAAATTAATTCTCTTCATGAGACAGGTTCGACGGTTTGAGCATATTGATTCATCCAGAACAAAGCAATTAACCTGCAAATATGTACCGGAACGTTTCAAGCTTGGGTTTCCATTGAATAAATACAAGGAAAATCAGCAAAATCATTACCAGCAATGCCCCAATCTCTGCAAACAATTAATGTGCGTCGTAGCCTAGCAATGAGCATTGTCGCTGGTTTAACTACCACCTCAAATAAATAACAAGTAACTTCCAAACTAACCATAGGAACAAAGTAGAATTGAAAGCTTTTGTTAAACTTGTTTGCCTTTATATAGTATAGAAATGTCAGGTTTATAGCTTAATCCGGAGCAAAATAACTAAGCCGCAAATATGTGCCAGAATTTTTCATGTTTGGGATTATAATTAAACTAGCTGATACCCGCGACTTCGTACGCGTGGATTAAGAATTTCTTTGCCAGAATTGAGTATAGAAAGTTTTTGGTAACGAATGATTAGTCGCAAACAACACCGAGTCGGCATAATATGACAGGAAAGCCATCACAATATCATTCTACCGTCGAACCTGTCTCTTGAAGAGAATCAATTCCCAACATATTTAAAAAAAAAAAAAAAACGAAGGTGTTGGGATGAGGGAGGGGGGTTGTTAACTAAGGGCAGCTTTATTTCAGATTGGTCTTTTCTTCCTTCTTCTGCATGAGCATCTGATTCTTGGGTTCTAGTAACTTTAGCTGCTCGTGCTCTGCAAGAGCTACAAGTTAGACCAGTCTACGCCCGCAAGGCATGTCAAAAAAGAAGGCAAAATAAAACTGGTGTCAGAAACATTTAAGCAGACGCAAAGTAATAGGACAGAGAAAATCTGCTACTAAATAATACGTTTTTTTCTCTAAACGAAATTTATTAACAAACTATTCACTAAGATAATGCGCGAGAAGCACACCTTGAGCAACCGACCTAACATTACAGACTAACACACACATCCGTCTCTCCGTCACCATTCCATAAGTTCTCAAAATTTCGTGATTACAACTGTAAATCATACCGAAAAAAAATGTCCTGTACCCTCCCTACAGATTTTCTTGTCAAATTCAGTAAATACCGGTATAGGCATTTAGTCGTCATAAAGTAACAAAAGACAGAGACTAACTTCCGCATTTATAGTATTATTACTGCAGATCACACACACATTGACTGCGAATCACCCCTGAGCGGTCAATATAACGTAAAAAGTGTGCACCTACAGCATTGCAAGACTACATACGATTTTCCTCGCATTGCACCCCTAAATTTGTGATATCTACAGTTTAACATTCAATCCGAATAACCGACGGAACAGGCGTGACTCTTACGATCAAAAACAATTTTTTAAAATCTTCGCCTCCATTGGGATTTGATCCGGCGATACAAACATTAGGCAAGCGCGTTAACCAACTTTTTTTTTTTTTGCTAATCTTTTCTGTATTGTTCCAATTTTAGTATATGTACTGCCGAAGCAAGTACAACCAACGAGCCACCTGCCCACGATAGTGTGTGGAACTACAGAGTCTTCACATCCTAAACGTCGGTCTATGTTCGTTTCGGTAATTTTTCAAATTTACGTGACAATATAACGAGAAATTGTTCAACCAAATACAGATAGTATTTTTCTCCATGTTTCAAAGGAAAGGTGTGCAAAGTTTCATCGAGATCGGATGAAAACTATGGATTTGTATGAAGAATAAACAAACACATTTCATCTTTTTATATATAGATAAATACGGTGAAAAACTCCAATATCAGATTTTTCTTATGATTTAGGGATGAAACCATATATGTGTACAAATTACTTGTTTCTAGGATTACTGGAAACAAGTTATGTCGGGGTGTTGTGCCGAAATAAAATTTTGAATTTCAGTAACTTCAAAAGTAAGAAAAGGAAAGAAGTATAATTAAACACTTTAGTTAAACATGTTAAGGTCACTCTACAGTGAAAATCTGAGCTTTATAAAGTAATTAGGGTAGAAAGCGATTTCACGTTAGGGGTAGGTAAGGGGTAGGTATATGAAAATTTACGAGTTTCAGACTTTTCTTATAATATGTGGGTAAAATTTTATCTGTGTACCAAATTTCAACTTTCTACGGCTACTCGAACTGCCTTAGAATTTTGATGATCATCAGTCAGTCAGTCAGTGAGTGACTGAGTGACAAAATCTCTGAAGTTTGCATCCGAATAACATACGAACTAAGAACAGTAATATAATAAAATTACGTACGTTTGCTAAGATTGCTGATATCTATGTATAACAGAAATTTGAGACATGTAGCGTAAATAAGTCCGAAGAAATTGAGGTTCAAAAATGGCCCGAATCGCTTCGAGAAAAGGGTAGGCAGTGCCGCCGTTGACTCGACTTGGCGGGTGCACTGCCGTGCACCCAAATAGAAGAGAAGAATTAGAACTGAATGTAAAGCTCTTTAATCCTTTCGATTGCTCTTCGTGACTTGATTTGTACATTGGAAGATTCTTCAGTGGCATTAAAAAATTATGTGATTTATGGTTTTCTATTGAGCACTGCACTCGCATCTGCCATGGTTCGCTTGGGCTTTAGGGGAAACCCCTTATGCTGTAATTATACTCTTATTTGTTTATTCAATTATATTAGGTGGGTATTTATACTTATTCCAAAGTTTTTCCTTCTAGGCTCCAAGATTTTTGAATCTTTCATCGATGGTTTTTCTGATTTGATCTAATTTGTTATATAGTTGGCTTGCTTGGTGATGAATTTCCTCCTTGATGGTTGGCATTCCAGTTATTTCATGGAGTTGCCTTTACGTGTACCTATTTGGGCTCTTAATATCACTCTTAGACGTCTGTTTTGTGATCTTTGGAGTCCTTGGAGGTTTTATTTTGCAGTCATTCCCCAGTCTTGGCATCCATATAAGAGGAATGGTCGTATAATTGACTTGTAGATTCTTAATTTTGATTCCGTTGTGACGTCTTTTGCACTCAGTATTGGATAGAGATTTAAAATCACAGCTAATTCATTTTTGTACCGGTATTTTAAATGATGATTAAATAGCAACTTGTGGTCCAGTGTGATTCCAACATATCGGTGCGTAGTTGTCCAAGGAAATTTTTGATTCATTGCCACACTTGTTTTGCGGAGGCGGTCGAAATCCGTTTTTTTTTCTGGTGAAATAAATTGCGGTACTTTTGGTTTAGTTGATTGTTATTTTATTCTTTGAACACCTTGATTCCAATTCATTTAATCCTTTTTGCAGCCTTTTAATATTTGCTTCATGATTGTGGCCTGAAGTAAACATTACTAAATCGTCTGCGAGTAGTGCTATTTGGATGTTTGGTGGAGTTGGCAAGGCGTTCACATATACAGTATGTTGATTAAGGTAGGGAATAATACTGCTCCCTGTGGACTCCATCTTCCATGTTTAATTTCGATGATTGGTATCCGTCAATTTTAACATAGGACTGCCTATTTTCTAATGCGCTTGCTGTTAGTTTTGTATAAATGCGAGGTATTTTATTGCTAGTGTAGATTTTTACTTCTCCTTCTCTTAGATATTGGCCATCTAAGGAACACAAAATGTAATACCGTGCATTCATTTCAATCCTTCTTTTCTTGACTCCCAATAGTTCCTCATCTTTTCACTATGCTGTTTCCTCATTTCTTCCGTCCATATGTTACTACATTTCCTCTTCTCCTTCTCCTGGAAACCCTTAAAATTTTGGATAAGTCTCATAAAAGTTGCTCTATCTTGTATTACGATCTCAATCATAGCTTTCTTTACTCCTTGGATCCACTGATTGCTCTTCTTACTCTTGTAAATATGGTTGAAAATATGGGTGAAAAGTCTGTCGTTATCCATTTTCATTATGTGACCAAAAACCTGATTCTCCTCTTTCTGATCGCGTCTGACATCCTTTCAATTTCTTCTTCTTTGTATAGATGTTTATTCATCCTGTGTATAAACTCACCATTTTCAATTTTTAATGGTCCCCAAATTTTTCTCAAGAGTTTCCATTCCCTTTCCCTCTTCTATTTCTCCATTTTTGCTATTAAGTTATCTTTCCAAATTTTGCTATAAGCTTTTTCGATATCTTAAATGAGTTTCCTTTATTAAAGGCTGCTACTATTTCATCTACTAATCGCAGTGATTGTGTTGTCGCAGATGTTCTAGATTATTCTATTCATACAGTTTTTTTTCTCTTGCAGGTTTGCAGTTATTCTTTTATGTATTACCTTTCGGCGACTTTAGCTGCGGCACTTATTAAGCTTATTGGTCTGTAGTTCCATGGTGTTGTGTGATCTTTGTCCACTTTAGGGATGGGAACTATTCTTGCTGACTTCCATTTGGTCGGGTAGTACCCAGTCTTAATAATTGCATTTGTTATTCTTGCTAATAGGACGATGCCTTTCCTAGGCAAATGTATAAGGTGTTCATTTCTGATGTTGCTGAATCCTCCGAGCAGATTATCAATATTAAGGCTGAACCGCCGCACAAATAGATGTTTCTGTGGCCAGGAATTTGTCAAGCCTATACCGCCATCATAGCCGTTCCGTTTTCAGTAAATTCTTCGACTACAGAAGGATGACGGGATTTTCATAGGCGAGAGGTGAGCCTTCCCATATCATGATGAATGTGTAGGTACTGGATCTGCTGAATCTATTCGTATAATCGTAACAGAACCAGTTTGAGACGGACAGACGATGGTTGAATATGACTTAGAATTAACAAGCAGTACGTCTTTGTTGAGCCTGACTTTATGCACATAGTTTGGTTTATGGTGTACACATTCTTGACATGAGCACTGCAAAACGGCGCAGTAATAATCGGCTCAACACTATATAAGTAAATAATTCAGTCAGGAGTTGAATGATACTTCCAAAAATATCTCCTAATGTCTTTAGCAATGAAAGTCTTTAAATGTTTGTTCTTCACTGCTGATTTCATCCCAGATTGAAGTTAACTTGGAAGACTCTTTAAAATTAGCTTTTCAGATTGCTGAGAGAACAGCTTAAACGCCTAGGCCACTTAATCACAACAAAAGCAACTTAGATGTAATTCTGTGAGCTAAGTATTTGAATACGTTTGAGATTTTTTTGATTTTGGTTGCGTCTGAACAGCGCCTGTATCCGTTCCATCACCCTTTTTTTTCCTATCCACTTTTCTGGCAATAAGTAAAGTGTTTAATATATTTCTAGTCGTAAAGTCCATATCGCGTGGTGAAGCAAACCGAGGATTATTTATCTCGGCCGTGTTCGCTCTTTCCCGAATGCAGGCCCGAGCGTTGCCGACGACCCCGTGCCTGCCTGTTTGGATACTCCGTCGAACTAGAAGAGCAACAAGCCGGCTAATTGTTAGGAAACATATTCCCTTACATTTTTTGTTTGTATAATTTATTTTCTTTTTTGTAATAGTTGCTATGCAAGAGCAAAGACGTGTGTGTTAAAAGAACAACTTTGGCGGGGACAGAAGAAGAGAGCAAGTCCGTAGGAAAAACGATGATGAATATAGCGGACGAATTGTGCTTGGAAATATTCTGTTAATATGTGGAATGAATGCTGAAAGTAAATGTTATTTGTGTTTAAATAAATGAGTCACAATAAATATATTAATTTTACACAATGCATAGTGACGGCAGACGAGGTACTCATTTAAAATATAATTAAATCATGGCGTAATTCGCAAAATTCTTTGGCAGCGAAACGAGATTGTAAGCAGAAACGGCAAGACAAGGAAACAGGAAGCAGAAATGTTTTAAGCAAACACTAGACGTCATTAATCGATTGTCATTTTCGGAAATTAATTACCTCGTTCAAAAGGCCATGGCCGTCTACTTTCCATTACCCCCAATCCTTTCCCGCCTCTAATAATCTGGATATCGATGCGCAAAAAAGTTACCTCGATTTTATAGGTTGTGGAGGACATACAAGAAAATTGAAAAAAAAATTGTATGGAAGAAAGATTACTTCCATACCATCATATTTCTAAGATGAATGGCAGCCAATAGAACTTATTCATTTGATATACCAAGAAAGAGTTTATAAGATAAACCCCAAAAAGAGTTTGACTTTCTAAATCGATATTTGGCACTTCTTCCATAGCCTGAACCTAACGACGCTTGTATCTGTATGGTTCAGAAGCTAGTCACTCAACCTTGCAACTATATCTTTAAATGCAGCTATCATAAAGTTGCAGACGTGAGCAAAGGTAGGAAGATTTGGTCTGATCAAGACTGCACCGGTGTACTTAAACACGATTACCAATATTATTAGATAATCCGTATGGCAGTGGCTTGCTTTATGTATGTGCCATCGAGTGCACGCAGAACAGGAAGAGCTCAAATACGAGGTGTGTCAGGAAAGTAATGATACTGATATCTTACATACCAAGGTTTTTTTTTTTTTTTTTTTTTTTTTTTTTTTTTTTTTTTTTTTTTTTTTTCAAACAACAATATTATCCCCTTCAAAGTAATTCCCTTGGGCAGCTAAACAAAAAGGTGTTTGTCGAAAAATCTTAAAATAAGACACTACAACTAGATCGTGAAACCAGAATGTCTATATGTTGGGCTAGTGTTGAACTATAGACTAGATAAACTGGAATTACTAGAAAGAATCATGAGAAAAATCTTGGGTCCAGTTAAAACAACAGAAGAACTACGGAAATTAAGGCAATATACCACAACATAGAAAATATAACAGAATCAATAAGGAAAAGGAGATTGCTGTTTTTTGAACAGACTGATAACAGACGAAAAAGATATTCAATTACATTTGGGAAAAAAAAACAACAACCAGCTGGATTTAAGAGTTTAAGAAAGGTTTGGAAAGAAATAAGATAAGAGAAGAGAAAATTATTGAAAAGGAAATCTTCAGAATGAAGGTATTAAGTATGGAAGGTTTCGAAGGCAGAAGAGGAAAGAAATCTGTTCCAAAGTGTTCTGAGGAGAAAAGGAAGAAACAAAGTGAAATGATAAAAGAATATTTGATTGAAGGGAAGAAAAAATAAGAACAAACGATGAAGAAGTGAAAGCGGAACATTGTCCCAGAAGGCCTACTAGGGAATTTTTTAAACTTCCGAAAGGGCGCACGAAGTATTGTGATACGGTAACGGAGTTTTGTAATAAGATCTTACATCCGAGGAGAACCAAGGTGCATTTTGAATTTGGGGGGCGGGGAGGGAATTTGCGCCCGCCCCTACATCCTTCTGCTATGAACCATCCTGACCTCCTGTTATGAGTGACACAACCAATCCCGGGATAATTATTTCCACATAATTGAATGTGTATTGGCTGTGCTAGCAAATAGAATGTATTTTTTGTGACTGATGAATGTGGGAAAACTCAAAGAGAAAAATGTTCATTTAAAAATTATAAAGATAACACTATGGTACCGGCTAATATCTCCCTAGCGTGTTTTGAGGACTGGAAGAAGTTTAAGCCGTGGTTGTCCATCGACGATAATAATTGAGTGTTCGGAAATATATTAACTTAATGTGGAAAGGATCAAATTTGTGCTAACTGGTGGTACATTTTCATTTGGCGCTTGAGTAATTAATCCCAAAAATTGAACACTAATGAAATATAAATTGCATAAAAATGCTTGGAGATCCTAGGTAGCAAAAAAAATAAAAATATGTGGAAAACTACGTTTTCTTCTTATGGCTTTACGCCTCGTTGACGTCGTGGTCATTAGAGGCGGGAAAGTAGTGGAGGCTAGGAACTGGGAGGAATTTGGTCATAACCTTTTGAGGGAATCATCACGGCATTTGCTTGGTGATATTTCTGCAAACCATGGACCGAAATCTCGTTGCCTGGACGAGGATTCGAACCCACGTCCTTCTTAATGCTAGGCTAGAGGGAAGAAAAAAAAACTATGAATGAAAATGAAAAGTCTGAGTGCTCTTATCAACCCAAGAAGTCTAAACTTCAATTTTATTACAGCTTCATTTTTCTTATTTAAGTTAAACTGGTGTGTGATGTGAGTACTCTTTTATTTTGAGTGACTAAGCAGTGGTATCAGATTATTTATTTTAAGTAATTAATGTTCGAGAAATATTAGGATCATAATTAATGTAGGCTCTTTTATATAAAAAAGAAGAATATAAAGTTAGTGTGTGATATAATTGATCACTCCAAATTAATCGAGGCCTATTAATCGAAGGTTTGAGAAACAACCGATCATTTAATGAAGAAATAACTATCAATGGAAATGTGATAATGGAGACATAGTTGTAGGCTTATATTACTGAACAGAAGAAGGAACGATGAAGTAGGGGACCGAAAAAATTTGGTTTCCCCTTGTATTTGATACTCGGCCTTACAACCACTCAGCCGGCACTAAATGTATTTATATATCGTCAATTTTACGTTTATGAATCTTTCTGCAGTTTATGCGAATATTCAACTGTCGGACAAGACAGGAGAGACGCAACACAAAACATCACAACATTTAACCTAAAGACGGCGTAAGAAAAAAAAAAATTGGTACCCACCATAATTGATACGATTGAAGCATTTAGGTATCTATGTAATATGGGTGAAGACAGACCGCCACAGACGTGTACCAAAGTAGAAAAGAAAAAATTGTAAGCGTAAGAAGGAAATGACAGAAGGATGTTGGCACGCAACCTACAAGAACGAGGCTGGAGAACCCTATTTTGATGGAAACTATTAGGCGATAAACGACTTTACTGTTACGAATTCGGGTAAAAAAAAACAAACAAAAAAAACAAACCAGAATCCAAATTATCCAGTTCAGTGAAACACACAGAGCATGAAAAATCTGTATTCGATGTATAAGTCCAAAGATCAACGGTCGCAGGAACAACTATAAATAGTGTATCGCTGATAGACTGTGGAAGTTGTTTTGAGAAGTTGCTCCGTGCGTTGATAGGAAAACGGTCGGAAGCGGCTATAAGCGTCCCCAGGTCATCGTGTAGTCTTTCTTTACGACTCTCTTCGCGAAAGGACCTGGGAATAGGTTCCTCAAACTGTCTACTCATATCCAAAATTGAAGCACGATGTTCGTTGTCACACGTTATCCAGTAGTGCAATAATTCTTTTCTGCCGTCTAAATAAACTCTAAAGCCACTTTCTCTAGGTCGCCTTCTAGTAATAGTGAAAATGTTATGAAAGTACTACTAGTTAGAAGCATGGCTTCGTGGTGGCTCAGGAAGTTCTATTATAAGAAATATATAAAAATCCCCACCTCCTAGCACAGACCACTGGTGTTTGTGTGAGGTAGTAGCATGGAGTCACCGATCGTGCACAACGTTGGCCGAATGTCGGTAGCTGCGGGGGTGTGGGTGAAAGTGGTCGTTCAAGGACATTTTCATATTTCGACCAAAGACAAGTGTGTCCGTATAAGTCACTTTGCTGCCAATACTACACAGCGCAGTCCACTGATGTTTTGGTGAGGTAGTAGCCTCAAGTCTTCCATCGTGCACTATGGTAGTTGCATGTCGGTAGCTATCAATAAAAGTCCTTTATTGATACGAAAGAAGTCGCCAGCTAGTAGACAGCTAAAGAAATTAAACGACAGTCATTAAAATTTTAATATTTAAACTTCACAAACTGTTATCAAAAACAGTGTTTTTAGTTCATTGCTAAAAATGTAATTAGGCACAATTATAACAAGACACAATCTTTAAATATTAAAAAACAAATTCATTTTTATTTGTTTTTAATCATATACAATATTTAACTTTTGAGTTTCTTTTTGTTTTCACCAATTTATCATAATCGATTTTTTAGTATTACCAATTTGGCCATAACAAAATCTACTATTTAATTCTATGCTTTCTAAAGTTTTTGCCCTCGATAACGCAACATATGTTAAACCAACAGAGGTTACTTTTTCTCCAATATCTACAGCAACTTTATTCAATGTTAAACCTTGAGATTTATAAATTGTGTCTGCGAAAGTTAACTGTAACGAAAATTGTTTTCTTATAATATTGATATTCCATTTTTTTTAAAAATGCAGTTATGGCTGGAATCGGACTCAAACACTATTTTCATAAGTTGAATGAAAATAATTTTGAAAACGAACCGTTATTACTTGTAGCAACTGATCAGACGAACTTATATTTTCTTAATAAATAATTTCTTCAATATAACCTAAAGCTAAATTTACTAACCCTTCTTCGACCGATAAATCAGAGTATAACATCACTTCAGATCCAATAGACAAATTTATAAATTGATCCAGTCCACCTAATATGACAGCACATGCTGATTTTGCAGCAGAGCAATTATGAATACCTGGAATATAAGCAACAGGTTGATACAATTCTTTTAATTTCTGTTGATTATATTCTTTTACATCTTTATTTGTTGCATATAGTCTAATGGCATCGTTGAAATAATTACATTCATGGTCTTAAATTATATTCTCACCATTCCAAAAACGATCAAGTAAATTTCTAAATACTTGTTGATATTAATTTTCTCGGAATGATACGGACAAGCAATAATATTTTTGAACATTTGTTGTTAATAATAATTTTCTTTATAACAGAAATTCATTTCCTTGAATTTTATCACTGTAAGGTGGACTTTCATTAACTGGCGGTAACTCCCAAAAAATATATAATCAATCATTCATCTTGTCCTGAAGGAATAGTTCTTCGTAATCGTAAATCATTTTCTCAAAAGACTGCATCCAATCACACTCATTTAATCTATAAACAGAAATTTACACTCTTGAATTTCCTGTTGAAATTTAGCAAGTGAATCTAAAGCGAGTTCTCCAAATACTTTATTTACTCCTATTAAAAGCTTGGAATATATTGTTCAACCACGTATATTGACAACAGCAGTGGAATTATTATCAGCCGTTTTAGACACTAAGGTGATTACAATAAGGAGAAAGTCTGCCTGGAGAAACCAAAGAATTGAATTCTGGACTGCCTGTCGAACCCAGTGTCCTTCGTAAGTGAAGAACCACAGAACAAGTGTTAGATGAACCACGAACAGATAGAAGACTGCACCAGATGACGAAATGTCATCGTACTAATTCAATTACTTATAAAAATTTAAACTTCATTTCTGTCCAGAATATTTCTAAAGTTTTGACTTGCTTTCACCTTCAAACATTTGCACACTAGGTACCGAACGTGTGACCTTATTGGAATCCATATTTAGTGTGAGCCTAACGAAATTCTCTACCGAATGGCATAAACGATTTCTTGTAGAATATATAACAGATACCGTACCGTTAACTGCACGAACTGTGGACGCCTATTATTCTTCTGTTTTCAGTAGACGGGTAATGTTTGCTTTAACGTTTCTGGATGGAGACTGATTGAATCGTGGCTAGACCAACAGAAAACGTGTCGTGTTTATTCGCCATGTGGCTTCAACGGTACAAATTTTCCTCGTGAAGATATTTTGACCAGCAGTGGCAGATAAAGATTATAGCCACTGTGCTTGCATTACAAAATTCAGAGGAGATGTCTGAAAGCAGAATAGCTACCAGTATATTTCACGCATAAAAGATAGAAACTGCTCCTTTTAAGGAAGAATGGTCAAATAAAAACAATCCTCTGTTGTCACTTATCTTGATCTTAATCGTTTTATAAGCCTCGAATATCTTGAGCACAACTCGTCATTTCACTACACAAAAAATGACACACAATTCGATGACCATAACAGAGAATAGCACCCTCTTCCACATTGCAGAACGCAGTCCTGTGTTGCCTGCCTGATAAATATTTAATTAAGGTGGCAATTTCCCTACACACACATCTTACCGCTGTCCCGCATCCACCTCCATTTGTATTCTGCGAATTTTAACGTTAAATTCTTTGAACGTTTTTGGTAAATTATTCATCATTTCTCTTGGTAACTGATTCCAATCCCTGACACCCTTACCTAAAAAAAAGAGAATCTTCCTACACCCTTGTGCCTGAAATCGAGTGGCAACTTGTGATCATGGTCACCTTTGCCTTCCATGCATTACATTCAGTTTTTACACCATTATCTTACCATGTCTCATCATCAATATATGGCTTGTACACTCCGATGACCCTCTTCACTTGCCTTCTGTCTTCCAATGAATCTCATTCCAGCTCTTTTAACACATCTGTGTTATGTTTGTACTTAACTTCTTAGATATAATGGTGTTACGTATTGCTTCTACAAGTGTAACGAGTATAAAATTATCATTGACGCTCTGAAATGCAGGCAGTGTTATTGAGGCGGCTATTTCTGATTTCCTTGTATGGTGAGATCACTCGTTTTATCTAATATTTTGTTATTCTTGTGTTTAGCTTCATTCAGCTACCAAGCTGCATGCATTTTTGGTATGGTTCGGTTACGTGGAAACAAATTTCTCATGTTAAACAATTTTCAAAAAGTCCACCTGAAATGTTTTATTCTGTAAATATAATTTAATTTTTAGAAAGGTTCTCTTCATAGTTCAGTTTTTGGCAACGTAATTTTCAATTAAAATTGTTTTCAAAAAATTCGACAGATGGCAGCACTTTGCATACCATTACTTACATGTGAATTATTGATATAAATAATTGTTTAAAAAAACATAAACCGCCTTCAAAAAAAGCACTAAAAATTTTAAAATAACTTTATGCCTTGCTTAGGAGAAAGTAAATCTAAATGGTCAATTTTTTACATTACTGTCATTGAAATTTTTACATTAATTAGTCATTTTTGGAGTCGGTGCCAGCTGTCACATCGCGAAGATTAAATTACTGAACCTCTTTTGGTGTTAGAGGGGAAACGGGGAGTACGAACAAAAATTCCCATTCTTTTACAGCATGTCGTGAGGCAGATAGTGTTATTGCGGGAGACAGCTTAAGGAAACAAATTAACAGTATTTTAATTTGTGGCTCGGCCTTATTGGTCATCCAGGCATATCTCTGGCGCTACAGTGTCAGTTTGTAGGCTGCCTCCTTCAGTAAACGATTTACAGTTAGCATAATATCGGGGTATCATCTGTATGTTTCAGTTTTGTTGAAACATGTTTCTTGCATTAATTGTAGGTAAGCAGTAAGATGATTTTTTATGTACTATTGTTATTCATTATTGTTTTTATCTTTTTGTTTTTCTTGCTTTCGCTGGCACCGACTCCAAAAATAACTAATTAATGTAAAAATTTCAATGACAGTAATGTAAAAAATTGACCATTTAGATTTACTTTCTCCTAAGCAAGGTATAAAGTTATTTTAAAATTTTAGTGCTTTTATTTGAAGGCGGTTTTTATGTTTTTTTAAATAATTATTTTATTTTTAGATTTTTAGTGGTATTATAATTTGTTTTGTATTTTAAATATACCGCAGCAGTTCCCATTTTGCAAACTTTCTGGTAACTCAGGGATTAAAGCGCTTGCTTTCAAAGAAGAATTCTGTCTTTATATACCACAACAACTTCCAGAACGGGGTGAATTGGGTGTTGTGTTTAGGAATGTCAGTTAACATTTTGGTCCAGGCTATGTTTTGATCGTATCATAACATCTGTTAAAGCAGCTGGTCGATAACCGAAACATGTAACTTCTGGGTATTAATACATACCACATACAGAAATCTGTGTCTGGAATATATCTGTTTGCTCCGGTATCACACAGAAAATATAGATTTTTGATTGATTTTCACAACGTGAAAGCTTGGGATCCAGTTGAAATCTGAAGTACATGTTGAGACATTACGACACATTTATTTTATAAATATTATGCCATGACTTACAAATAGCTTAATTGATTTTTACGGGATTTAAAACTGTGGATTTTTGTAAAGAACATTGAAAATTAAAAGGGGTGAGGGTAAAGGGGAAGAGGGATTGGGCTTTTGTATACCAAATGTAGACTGCCTTTTCTGATTGATTTAAAGTATAGGTGTGTAAATTTTTATTGATATCATATAAAACTGTAGGTATGTATAAAAAACAATTAAGGGATGTGGAGACGAAGAGTAATTTGGTTTTTGTAAAACTAGTTAGGGCACTATTTTTCTCTTTGTTTTAAAGTATACACGGGACAATTTCCATCGAAACCAGATAATAACTGTAGCACTGTGAAAAGAAAATTTGCAAAAAATAAATGGGGTAAGGGTGTAAGTGGTAGGGTTTTGTAAGAAGAATGTAGACACTATGTTTTTCTTTGTTTTTAAGTATAAATGTGCAGTGTTCCATGGAAATCTGATAAAACTGTGGATATCTATAAAGAACATTGGAAATTATGAGGGGTGGGGGTAGAAGGGAAGAGGGGTTGGGCTTCTGCAACCTAATTAAAGTATACGTGTGAAAATTTCCTTCAAAATCGGATAGAAACTGTAGACTAAAGGATGGAAAGGGCGCAGCAGAGTATGGACTCTCGAAACCAAATGTAGACAGTATATTTCTGTTTGTTTTGCGGTATACATGTACATACTTCCTTCAAAATCAGAAAGAAACGGTAGCTTTGTATAAAGAACATTGACAGTAAATAAAGGGGTAGAAACGGGGAAAGGGTTTGCGTTTTTGTGAAAGTTATGTGGACAGTATTTTTCTTTTTCTATTTGTTTTAAGATATACGCATGCGAAATTCCACCGAATCGGATTAAAATGTGGTTTTTGTACAAATGTTAAGGGATGGGGAGCTAGGATAGTTTTTTGATTTTTTGGTAATAAAAAATTATATATATATATATATATATATATATATTTCTTTTTAGAAAGCTACAGTCGACACCATTTGACCGATCTTTATGAAAGTTGGTACATATATATATATATATATATGTACCAACTTTCATAAATATATATATATATAGCTTACTAAAAAGAAATTGACAAAAATCAGGGGGGTGGAAAAGGGGAGAGGGGTTCAGTTTTTGCAAACCAAGAGTTGGCATTATTTTTCTCATTGCTTTATAGTAAAAATTTGCTAAGTTCTGTCTACATCGGATAAAAACTGTGGTTGTATATAAAAAGTAAGCGGTTTAATGGGGAGAGGGGGTGGTTTGGTGGATCTTTTGGTTAGACATCTTCTTCGTGAAAAAATACATATAAGCACCAACTTTCATGGTAATCGGTCAAACGATCGCGACTGTAGCTTTTTATAAAGAACATTGACAAAAGTTAATGGGGTTGAAGGAGGGAAAGGAGTTGAGCTTTGGCAAACCAAATGTTGACAGGAATTTTCTCTTTGTTTTAAAGTATACATGGGCAAAGTTCAATAAAAATCAGATAAGAAATGTAGATTTCTATAAAATTAAGGAGTGTAAAGGGAGATATGGGGTTGTTTTTTTATTTATTTAATTTTTGTCAGAAAGCTTCTCCATGAAGAATTACATGTATATGCCAACTTTAATGGAGACCAGTTAAATGGTGTCGACTGTAGCTTTGTATAAGGAGCATTGGTAAAAATTTAGGGGGTGGATAAGGGGGAAGGGCTTCAGTTTTTTCAAACCAAAAGTTGACAGTATTTTTTTCTTTATTTTTGACTATGCATGTCTAAAGTTTCATCGAAATAGGATAAAAAATGAGGGTTTGTATAAAAATTAAGGGATGAAAAGGGGAGAGGGGTGGTTTTTATTTATTTATTTTTTGTTCAGATTGTCCATGAAAAATTACATGTATATGCCAACTTTGATGATAATCGGTAAAACGGTGTCGAGTGTAGCTTTTTATGAAGACCATTGACAATAATTAAAGGGGTGGAAGGAGGGAAGGGGTTGAGCTTTGGCAGATCAAATGTTGACAGGATTTTTCTCTTTGTTTTAAAGTATACATGGGCAAAGTTCAATAAAAATCAGATAAGAAATGTAGGTTTCTATGAAATTAACGGATGAAAAGGGGAGAGGGGTGGTATTTTTTTTTATTTTATTTTTTTGTTCAGTTACCATTTCCATGAAAAACTACCAACTTTAATGGAGATCAGTTAAATGGTGTCGACTGTAGCTTTGAATCAAGAAAATTGGCAAAAATTAAGGGGGTGGATAGGGGGAGAGGTCTTTAGTTTTTTTAAACCAATAGTTGATAGTATTTTTCTCTTTATTTTTGGCTATATATGTCCAAAATTTCATCGAGATCGAATAAAAAATGTGGATTTGTATAAAAATTAGGGGACGGAGGGCGGTAGAAGGAGTGGTTTCTCAATGAAATTCATATGGGACCACTTTGGAGGTATACCCTATCCACTAAAAAAATTTCATTCAAAATTGGCGAAGATATCGCTGAACATACATACAAATAAAGAAAAAAAAATACAGACGAATTGAGAACCTCCTCCTTTTTTGATGTCGGTTAATAAAAATAACAAAAAAATTAGTTTTTTCAAAAGGTGTATCACAAAAATGTAAAAATCGTCGCTTAGTGTAAGGGATCGCTTTGATTGCCCTAATTAGGGTGAGTTTACGTTGAGAAGGGGGGGATGAACTGGTTGGTGGGGAAGTAACTAATTTACATAAATATAAAAAATCCACTGCCTTAAAGCTTGAATCGATCTAACATACTACCTTAGTTTCTGGAATTTATTTTCGGAAATGCTCTGTATTTTTGTCTATACTCTGTATAATTAATAAGTGAAGCAATAAAGTTTTTATCTTATGATTGAACAATAGCTTAAAAATCAGGAAAATAAAGTTTATCGTGTTAATACTTACTCCGTATACAGTGGTAGTTAAGTTTCGGTAGAATATTTATTATTGACTAGCATTTGCCCGCTGCTTCACGCGCACGTGCCTTGGCAGGTGTAGAAATTATTTACCGATTTTATTCTCTTATCAGACATTAACGTGGAAAGGCATGAACTGTTAATGTATTCTGAATAGTTTCGTTTGTTTCGGTTAATACGTTAGGTTCGGTTTTCATACTGATGTCAGAGAGTTGTTTTATTCATATTTTAACGTGATGCAATTGATTCAATAGTAGAAAAGGTTCCTGAAAAATTAACAGTAGTAATTCGTGGTTGTAATTATTGTGCGAAGTATAAACATTTATTGTTTAGAAAGGCTTTCACGTTTCAAACGACATTCTTTCTTCTGTGCGCTTTCAGAAGCTATGGATTTAGCGTATAGAACCCGGTTATAGGTCAATCGCTTTTCTCGGTGCAGGTTACTTTCATTTGCTCTAGCTATTTCATCTCGTTCTCTTTGACGTTGCAGACGATGTTGTCGGTCTATTTCACTCTCATTTAGCCGATTTCGGCGACATCTTTTAGCTGCAGATGTTGACCCCAACAGATTAGATCTCTTTCGTAAGGGCATATCATAAACTTTTATACTTACCCAACTCACAGCACTAACAATTAAAACGTTTTCACAGCTGCAATTATCACTATGCGTGAACTTTGGCTGCGAGTATATAGATGAGCATAAACTTGGTTACAATATAGAATATCTGTGGTAGTAATAAATAATATTATTTCTGAAAGCAATATTTAACTCAGCTAAAACATAATATTTTTAAATGCTGATATGGAGGATTCCACGTTAACCGTGGTACCGAAAATTTAAATGGATATATAACAGTTGTAACGTTAAGAAAGTTGATACTATAATCATTATGTGTAATTTTTTTGGCGATTTTATGTGTAAACTTTGCCTGGGATTATATAGCTAGGTATAAGCTTTGTTAAGGATGTATCTGTGGATATAATGAAAAATATTGTTTCCATGATACTTAACTAAAAAAAGTTTATTTTTAAATGTGGATACCGAGGATTGCAACATAACCGCGGTGCCATAAATTTATGTAAATATAGCAGTAATCTACGACTTAGTCCTCTTGGAAGTGTGCTGAAATATAAAAATTCGTTACGAATAATCACAGCATCTCAATTTTTTTGATTTATTTATTTTTTGTTGTTTTTTATTTTTTGTTATTTTTTATTTTTTGTTGTTTGGATATTGGTTTTATTTTATGTTGATACACCA
This sequence comes from Vandiemenella viatica, assembly GCA_031002005.1. Lineage (NCBI taxonomy): Eukaryota > Metazoa > Arthropoda > Insecta > Orthoptera > Morabidae > Vandiemenella > Vandiemenella viatica. Next base: position 10,268,138 of record JARYHS010009186.1, on the reverse strand, counting down.
TCAATTATTCCTGCTTTAAAATAGAAATTTACGTGAATTGGAGCTACTCTTGATTTCAAATCGTCGTATCATTACTGTCATTATTTCAGTCAGATATAATTAATCCAAAAATGTCGAGATGTGATCATGGTACAGTTTATGTAGTAACGTGCATGTAACTGAAACAATTATTTCTGAGTGGCAACATTATCGCAAGTTGTGAATCGCTTGAAATGCAACCTGACAGCTGATATGATGCTTTGTTATAGGCCTAAGAGACGATGCCTGCTGCTTTATAATCTACGCGGTGTAGCATTAGGATATGAAACATTTTAAATTTAAGTTTCTTTCAATATAGCCGTATTTTCTATGTAATTATTTCAGTCGCATGTAAGTACCTGGCGAAACAACAGCCTGGACCAGATGACAATTGACTCGTTTTGTTTAGCATCACGCATAACGGGTTTAGTTTTAAAATTTACGCGGTGTAGAATAGAATTTTAGGATGCCTAGATATATTTTAAATAAAAATTCGTTACCAATAATCACAGCATCCAATTTTTTCTGATTTATTTATTTTTTGCTGTTTGGATATTGGTTTTTATTTTATGTTGATACACCATCAATTATTCCTGCTTTAAAATAGAAATTTACGTGAATTGGAGTTAATCATCATTATTGTCATTATTTCAGTCAGATATAATTAATTCAAAAATGTCAAAATGGATCACCGTACAGTATATGTACTAATGTGCATGTAACTCAAGCAATTATTTCTGAGTGGAAAAATTATCGCAAGTTGTAAATCGATTGAAATGCAACCTGGACAGTGATGACAGCTGATATGCTTTGTTATAGGCCATGCTTTTAGCTTTATAATTTACGCGGTGAAGCATTAGGATATGAAATTTTTTTTATTTGAGTTTCTTTCAATATATTCGTATTTTCTATGTAATTATTTGAGTCGCATGTACCTGAATTTTCGGATGCCTAGTTATATTTGCACGTTATAGCCAAGACATATTAATCGAATAAAGTACTGTACTTCCAAATATGTGCAATTCCGCACAAGTCATTATGAAAGAAGTATGTTTTATTACTTGCTGATATTTATAATAGCTGTTTTTCAGGCATCGTTCTTCGAAAAAAAACTGAATTTCGTATTAAGTATTGGCTTATTGTGGCTGTATTGTACAGCGTTCACGTAGCAATTTTGTTCCAGAGACAAACTATATAACAGTCTACCAGAGACAATACATGTCTTCAACTTTCAACTTTTTAGTAATTCAACAGACCTCTTACGATTCAAGTAAATGCCGATTATACTTGATTCACGTATTCTTTTTATTTTGAAGTACTGCGGTCCAGAAAAATGAATCGCAGAAGTTAAAAAAAAAAAAAAGTGAAATCCTAAATTTGTCAGGTCTCTTTATGAAAGGAGTGACCGTCTGAATGTGTATAATTATCTGTGGTCTACAGTTTCACATTTCTGAAGTTTTTTACTGACTTGCTTCTTCCCATGGTACATATTAGTCGTTCGCTACTTCTGCAGATGTTGATCAGCAACATTAGCTTTAAAAATTTGGAAACACCATGCAATTGATGTGGTAGTTTTTGCGTTATTAGAGATCAAGCCTCACTACAAACGCAGCTTGCTTACAGATTTATAATAGTATAGATACGAGGTTGTACAAAAGTAATCACTATTTGCATCAACTAAACCCCAGCGGCCGATATACAATAAGATTTTTGAATTATTAGTGAGTGGTAAGTTTTGATATTGGAGTTTCCTCTTACCACTCATTTCACCTTAATGGCGGCATAAGCTAAACGAAATTGCTTTTATTACTGTGTAAGATGCACACATTGCAAGCTCATAAATAAAAATTTCTGTAAATTCTGGTATCAGAGATACTTATTACTTAAAAAAAAGTAATACAGACAGCCTCAATAAAAAAAATATATTATTAATACATATAAAATCACAAGTTACAACATAAAAATATTTTAAGGTGCTCCTAAGTTCACAATTAGTATATCAGAGGCTGGACGTACACAAAAGTCTTACCCATGGAATAATAAGTAAAAATAATAATAATAATAATAAAAACATAGACCACTTTATAACTGATTCTCAAGGAATGTTTCCATCTTTGAAATAAATAATTAAAGTTCTGTAAATATTGATGTTATTGGTGGAAAAAAAGTAGAAAAAGAAAGGTACAGATAGAGCTATTACACTTCTTGCCGAAAAAAAGCCTTTCTCGTTGTTCTATCAAATTTAAATGACTGGATAAATCTACGAGCTGAAATCAGCTTTTGATAATATTAGTTATAGATTGTCTGTTAACGTTCCAATTGTTAAACCATGGCTTCGAAGGAATAGGTGGTTGAAAGCAGCAGTGGATAAAGACTTTTTCTTGCAACATATTGTGCCTATCCGTTTGCCATGTCCTCTTTTTAAAACTTTGGATCAATGCTGAATGTCAGCTGAAGGTCCAGTGAAAATTAACATATTTTAAATTATGAGGTACATGGTGGCAGCTGTTAGCGAGGTTGGTGAACTGGCGGATGGCGTGGTGTTGTTATCATACGGTCTCTGGCGCGCAGCCAGCGAGGCGTGTTTATCTCTGATCGGTCAGCGAATATCTTGCAATATAATCCTCTCTGGTGTCCAGCCGGATGGTGTTGTATAAACACAACGTTTCGACACCTAGCTCTGCTATCTTCATCAGGTGTCAGGTCTATTCTAACTGTCGCTAGCTAGCTCTCACCGCGTAGATTGGTTTAGCCTCCTTGCGCGCGTCAGAGCAGTTACTGCTCGCTTTCTTCGATCGAGCTGCTGTTGGCGAAGGTTATTGTCTATTGACATTTCCTTCAAACATTACAATGGATGTTGTTTGCTTTAGGTGCGTTTTTTTGGTTGGCTTAGCCTCCGTCGTCATGCCATTAGCTGCCCCTTTCCTTCGATGGGCAGTATATATTGGAGACTCTGTCTTTTCGACATTTACTCCTATTTAATTATGATGGATTGAGGTTTTTCTTAGATTTATGGCGTGATTAGTTGTGGTTTGAGATGTTTTATAGTTAAGGTACTGGCAGCTGGTGTCTGACGTGTGGACCTGGCCAGATGGGATATATCCCCAGCTCGTTTATGAGGGGATTTTGTGACTGCTGAGCTGCATTATCTCTAATTCCTTAAATCTGTCTTGGAGCATTCGTAGTTTTGTTGCTGCGTTGATGGCTTTAGTGGAAAATCTGTAATTTAGATGTAGGGCTCTCTTCAGGACTCGGTTCTGGATGGTTTGTAGTCTGTTGAGATTGGCCCTGGCTGTGCAGGTATATTCAAGTATTGGCATTACCAATGTTCAATGTACCAATGTATTCGTATACCTATGGACGCGGAGAGCTTGCTGTCCCTGTTTAGCAGGGTGTACAGTGCTTGTAGTCTGGCACTGGCTCGTTTACGCAGGTATTCAATGTGCGCCCTCCAAGTAAGCCTGGAATCCAGAGGCAGCAGCAGCACAGCACCGTCACTGCCTTTGCTTTGTAGGCAGGTGGAGGGTGGAGGGTGGAGGATATTGCCGGAAGACATTTCCTCCAGCAGTAATCAGATGGTTCAAGACATCTTTGTTGGTTCATTTTCACGGTGGTGTCATGTTATTGGCGTAACTTGTTATGACTTCCGTCAGTAACATGGTTTGTTGGTGAAGCAACTGCATTATGAAGCTTACGATTATGATTTTGGAGTTCGTCTAGTCCGCCTGTTGTCGATGGTAGTGAGTAGCGGACTGGTCGCTGCAGGTCGACGACTATTGCTGTAGCCGCTGCTCTTGGTATGGCTGGTTTCAAGATGACGGGGACTATTTCTCTGCTGAGGACTGCTCTGACAGTTGCATTATGGCGAGTGGTCTCTGCCGGTGAGGCCCTGGCGTGTTGTGTCCTTGTAGTGGTCCCGCGGCGCTGCTGTGGGTTCCTCTTACGTTGTAGCTCCCGTGATTTACAACCTCTGTAAGAAGCTGCGTGTCCAGACCCACAATTGCAGCAAGTGGGTTCATCGCGAGGTTTCTTGCAGGCGGCGACTTCGTGACCGCCTCCACAGCAAACACACCTGGCAGGTTCAGTGCATTCACCGGCGTGGTGCCAGAAGTTCTTGCGCTGGACCATTTTACGTGAGGGCGGCTTCGCTGCGGTCGTTGGTTTGTCTGCTGTCTGCGTGGTGGCATTCTTCACACGACTGAGAGTCATAATGCCATATGACATGTAGTTCTGATGAAGGATATGGATGACTGCCGCGAAGTCGTCGGGGCAGGAGGGAAGGATCTTCATCCTCTGATGGGCTAGACAGCTGAACAAGGGCAGCTTTGTGTTACGCTGCAGCAGAGTCAGAAATTCACAGTAATACCCTACATAGTTGACGGTGATAGGTGTTACTGGGCCTTCCAATCTGCTGGTGGTGACTCGGGCGAGAACGAATGGATGTTCTGCGGTGATGTTTCGCCTTTTTGTGAGGGCGATGGGGTTTCCCTTATCGGCGTCACCTTGAAGTTTCGGCCGGTCGCCGGATCGAATGCGAGGGTCTTTTCTGATGTAATCAACATACTCCTCCCAGTTAAAGTCGGTGGCTAGAGGGGCGGAAACACAAGTGCCTCCGGCCACGCCGAGACTCCAACACGGGGTGATGGTGGTGCTAGTGGTTAGTAAAGGTTCTGCTCGAAGGTAGCGGCGTCGCAGGCTGGTATATCCCAGCTGAACTGAAGTTCATCTAGGTGGACTGTAATGGTGAACTACCACTGCTTGGGATTTCCGCAATCGAGTCGTTTTCTGCAAACTTTCATGGACCAATCTTCTGGTCTGACGCTTTCCACGACTCGTTCAGTAGCTCCAGAAGGAAGGTGCGAGATCTCCCCCCTGATGCCAACTTCCCGTGTGAAGGCGCCAGCAGCAATGCACTTCCTCTCCGATTTCACCTTCTTGCTCGTGGCAGTCTGCAAGGGCGTCTCGGAGGCGCAAGTAGCTGCAGCGGTGTCTGCCTTGGCACTGACAGATGGGCACGAACGAGTAGACTCGGTGGTGCTAGTCTGCACAGGCGTCCTGGAGACGACAATAGATGCAGCAGTGTCTGCCATGGCTTTGAGTTATGTTTTTTTTTTTTTTGAAATCACTGCCTCAACGGCGTTATGTAGCCCCGCTACTGTCTGTCGCTCTATCTACTGGATCATATAGGTTGGTTTTGGGTTAATTAATATACTAATTAGGGAAAAACCCGGCTTTGGCCATTTTATAATTACCTCTGAGGGAAACCCTTGCTTATTCTTATCTCCTGATGGGGATGAGCGTAAGCAGGTGTACGACCATCCCTAGTTGATTTTCTTGTGGCTGGCATTGACAACGGTGGTTGTGTTAATGCTCATTGTGTCTGGTCAGGTGGTTATGATTGGTCAAGTGGCCGTGGGTGGTCTTATCCTTTGTCGATCTTGGTGGCGTCATGATCTTCTCTGTGCTGGTGTGGGGGCGTTTTGAGTCGTTAGTCTTTCTTGTATTTATTCAGGAATGGCGCGCAAAATCTTGGTATCGCTACGACGCCTGCTCCCCGGCTGCCCGGATGTGCTGGCGGTGCGCATATCGGATACAACGTCACATTACAACATACGTACTTTCATGTTTATTGTCTTTTCGATTTCCCTCCTTGTTTTGCTGCCTTTAGTTTCTACGTAGGAGGTTTTATATGTTGTTCTGGTCATATATTTCCGCAGCAAGATTTTGAACGGAAATACTACCAAATTAACAACAGTAACTCTTATATCAAATTATTTCGTATTTACATTAATTTTGATATACGTTGCTTTTGTCCCTAGACATAAAGTACAGTCAGGTAGCATAGATATGTTGGGTTCAATTTCCTAATAATTGAGAGAAAATAGTTTACCAAGTGGCTTATATGTGGCCATGTGTTTTATAATAACTAATTTTGCGAAAATATCTTACACTAACAAATAAGGCAATCGGGATAAATTGTGAATACAGGCGCTTGACCGGCAATGCACAATGTGTCAAAACTGAATCAGGCGAATTAAATAACTCTCTCTAGCTTTATGGCACGAAAATTGCTTCTGGTGTAATTTAGATGCGAACGTGTAGTGATATTCTGCTAGAAACAACTGAAATAGCATTTCAGTCCGTTATTGTTCTTTCAGAAAGTGAACTGATGTTGGATATCATTTTGAGTACATAGAACTTGCAGCTTCGCGTACCAACCTCAATTTCATTGATGTTCATTATGTTTTCTTTCGAAACGAGATATATTTTTCCGTCCATGACAAGATGGTTTTACAACGAATACACGTTTTCCTACAAAAAATAATGACCTTGAGAAAATTTGGAAAAAATGTAGTACCTAACAATTTTTCTCGGTATAGCTCCTATGTAACCATTGAAATTATAACGAAAGAAAATTTTATATCATAGAATACAAGGCAGGTATATAGATGGCCTCCATTGCAGACAGAATTTGTGCCGTTGTTCTGCCATGGAACTTACTTCGACACCAAATGAAGACAGACTAGCTTCCTACAGAAACTCTGCACACCCGACAAGTCTATATCCCGTCCGGATAACTTAGCATGGAGAGTTTATGTTGGCAGAAAGAGGATATGATTTTGAAAAATACATGACACAATACACAATCTACTGGCACTTCTTTTTCTTCTTCTTCTGGTCCCTATCCGTTCCGGATGTCGGCAACCATCTTGGCTGTCTCGTCTCTGCTGGCTGATGCTCGAATTAACTCCGTTGTCTTGGAGGTCCTTGTTCTCAAATTTTGTAACCAAGAAGTTCTTCTTCTACCAACACTTTTCTTTCCTGATATTTTCCCCTGGAGAATAGACTGCAGGAGTTCATAACGGCTATTATTCCTCATGATGTGGCAAGGTACTGAAGCTTTCGTGTTTTTACAGTGGTCAATATTTCCATATCTTTTTTCATTTTGCGGAGCACTTCAGCATTTGTGGTGTGGTCTGTCCGTGGTATTCTCATCATTTTTCGATATAGCCACATTTCAAAAGCTTCTAAACTTTTAGTGATAGTTTCTGTTAATTTACACGTTTCAACGCCATACATGAGGACAGAGAACACATAGCAGCGCAGGAGTCTCATCTTCGTGGTAATCGATAAATTACGACTTTTAAAAAGGTTATTCATTTTACGTGACTTTAATTCATCAGATGGATCCCATTGGCTGTTTATTGTGGTGCCAAGATACATATACCTTGATACACATTCAACGGTCTTCTGGTTAATCGTAATATGACATTGGGAGTTATTGCTTTTGCCAATTACCATTACTTTTGTCTTAATGATATTAATATCAAGTCCCTATTCGTGGCTGCATTGTGATACTCTATCTATAAGATATTGTTTACTTTACTGACTGTCTGCAAAGATGACTGTGTCATCTGCTTAGCGAATGTTTATCCAGCTCCCATTCAACAGCACTCCCATCTCTACATCACTCAACTCCTCCCTAAAGATATACTCTGAGCAGATATTAAATAATAGGGGGAACAGAATACATGTCTTAAACCACGAAAATTTTTTACTTCATCCGTATTTTCTCCCTTCAGTCTCACATGAGCAGACTGTTTCCAATACAGGTTAACAATAATTCTCAGATCTTTGTCATCCAAGCCAATACTTTTTATAATTTCTATCATTTTTTGATGCTTTATCCTGTCAAAGGCCTTCTGATAATTTACAAAACAAGCATAGACATCACAATTTATTTCTCTGCAGCGTTGAAATAGTACTTGGATGCTGAACAGAGCTTCTCGTGTTCCAACTGCATTTCTGAATCCGAACTGTGTAGGTGATACATATTCTTCACAGAGCTTATACATCCTTCGGTGAATAACCTTCAGAAAGAGTTTCAATGTGTGGCTCATAAGGCTGATCGTTCTGTAGTCACCACATGACTTAGCTCCGGGTTTTGTTTGGCAGTGTAATACACTCTGATTTGAGCCAAACTTTAGGAATTCTGCCAGAGTTGTAGATTTCATTGAACACTGAGGTCAAGTAGTTTAAACAATTCTGCATTAATTTTGGCAGGGCCAAGAGTTTTATCGTCTTTCATTCCTTTTATAGCAGCTTGTACTTCAGTCAGTAAAATGCTTGGAGCTGTTTCACATTCAAACTGTGTAGGTTTCGGACGGCAATCGGAGAACAGTTGTTCTAAGTGTCTCTTCCATGCATCTCTGATATCTTGAGTATCAAAAATGACGTTTCCCTCACTGTCCACTAGTTTATTCACTGTATTAGGTCTACATTTGCCTGTTACCTCTCTAACTTTCCTGTTAATGTTGAAATTGTCATATTTCAACTGTAGTGCCTCTATTTCAACACATTTCACCTGTATTTCCTTTTCTTTAGCGTCTCTTATTTTATTTCTTATCATCTTATTGATATTTTTATATTCATCAGGATTACTTTTTACAGCCCTTCTTCACTCTATCGTGTCCAAAATCTCATCTGTCATCCATGTCTTCCTTTTGACCAAATCTGATTTCAGGTGTTCATCTTTAACAGATTATTCTATTGAATTTAGTTTTTCAATTTTTTCTTGTGTGTGTAAATTAGAAGACATTTTTTTCAGTTCGTCATTGAGACTTTCTTCAACCTGCCTTCCTATGAAGGGCTCTTTTAATTTCCGAATATTAGTATTCATAAGCATCTTTTTTGTAACTTTTTTCATCCTAACTTTGAAGACACCGACTAATGGATGATGATGAGAGTGAATGTCAGCACCGGGGTAGGTTTTCACTGAAGTACAGCTGTTCCTGTATCTTTTGTTGACTAGGATGTAATCAGTCTGATTTCTGATGGTGTTTTCTGGTGAATCTCTGGGAGACCTCCAGGTGTACATGCGTATAGATGGCAGTTGTTATTTGATTATTACAAGTCCTTGTTCACCTGCAAACGTACTAAGTTGTTCTCCTCTTTTGTTTCTTTCACCAAGTCCATAAGTGCCTATAACATCCCCCTGACTTCCTCTTCCAACTGTGGCGTTGAAGTCTCCCATTAACATAGTGAGATCTTTCCTTTGGTAACTTCTTCAATACTTCTCTTATTTGGGAGTATAACTTTGATACTTCCTCATAACTATCATCTGTGGTTGGGGAATACGCCTGGATTATATTCATCCGTGTTGGTCTGGCATTTATTAGTAGTAACAGGAGTCTCTCAGAAATTGGGACAAAATTAGTGTCACTCTCAGCAATCTGTTTACATATTATGAATCCTTCGCGAAACTGAAGCTGACCATTGGACGTGCCTGAATAGTACACTCGATGTTTAATGATGTCACAAAAACCTGAACCTGGCCACCGCATTTCACTCACTCATAAGATCTTGATCTCCATTCTCTCCATTTCCTGGATTGCATTGTTAATTTTTCTGGCTTTTGCCATGGTTCTTACATTCCATGTGCTTGTCCTTACATCAGCATTTGTTGGAAATTACTTCTCACAGTGGTGTCCAATACTGTCCCCTTCCCCCCCTCCCCTGGAGATCCGAACGAAGGACTTGAAACTCCGGAAGATTTAGTTTTGAACACAGCCGTGATGTGATACAAGAGAATCCAATGGATCTTTAATGCAGTAGTTTCTCGTTGCTTTCTGCATCCTCATGCCGTTGGCCCACTTGTGGCTCATCCGCCTTCTGGAGCGATTTCTCACTCCTAGGGCAAGAGAGTGCCCTACCTTGCACCACTGATAAAGTCATAACATATAATAAACTAAATAAGTAAATAGAAAGATTCGAAACGTAATATGCTGTTAATAGAGGAAAGGTACCCCGCTGGCGCCTTTGATTCCGGTACCGTAATGGCGCAGAATCACCCGGTTCGGGTCCAGGTGGCGGAAGAAATAGTCCGGCAGAGTAGCAGAGGTGATGGTGCACAGTCCCTAACGGAGTGAGGGCATACCACGCTGCTGGGAAGGCAGCTCCGTTGGATGGGGACGCTAAGCCTTGCGGCTTCCACGGATGTGCTGGCGCCGGGTTTCAACCTCTCACTTATTCGATTTTTAACACAAAACAACATATTGCACTGAACATATACCAATCACAACAAACAATGATAACGCAAATACGCTTTCATTACTGGGAAAGGCAAGGAGAAACCACCCAAGTTTAAATGTGCCGAGAATACTACCCTCCAACTTAACCGCTGAAAAGAAAATACAAATGGCGACCGTCTAAGACAGGGAGAAGTATCTGCCAGGAGTGAAGTGTAATATAGTTTGAAAGACTAAATATTTGTACTGCCACGTGGATAGGTACCTCAGCCGTAAGTGCTGTATGTACTGTCAGCAGCGAATGTATTAAACGGCTTCGTTAGGAAATAGTTTCTTAACATGAATAAAATTTGACGCCATATAGTTGTATTTTTACGTGTAATCTACTCCATTAGTATTAGGAGTTAGAAAGTGGGCAGCTGAATTTTGCTCATCAGATGAACCGATGTAAACGTTGTCTGAAAACGGCAACGACAATAGAAACTATTGAAGAAATACAAGTTAGAGAAATTTCCGAGTCGTTGCACATATTTTTATTTAAAGCAGGACATATATTGCAGTAAGAATTGCCCTAACAAACTAAATGAAACCTCAGTTGAGTGTTAGGAGAGCAGCAAGAACAATAGAAACAAATTTTTCCACCTGGGACACCTACGAAAAGCAGACAGCATGGGAGTCGGTACCCCGTGAGGGCCGCCTCGTGTCCACCGCGAGGACTGGGCAGATCGACTCCTGCGGCTGTGTCGAGATGCCACTCATACAAATATTTGGAACTCGCATTTGCTTCCTAAAATCGCCGGTTGCGTCAAATTCTCGCAGAGTTCTTACGTGCAATAAAACTATTTCTCTCGAGTGCCTAACGCAACACTTCCCGCGCGCTCAGGAATCATGCGTGTCGACACGTTATCCACTGCAGAACACTCCTCTCGGCGTATTGATGTCTTTATTGCTCTTGGCGCTGCAAAGGCCCCTAAAGGATATTGCCTCCAGCGAACTTTTCCGATAAACCCTGCAACTTTGGCTCACAACATGAAGTAGTGCCGCTTCGCGAAAACATCGCAGTCTATACGCTACGGTATTAATGTGGTGATAGGTCATATTTCCGCACTTGTTGAACAATAATTTTATTAACAGTTGTTTTTGACGGAATTATTTATAAAATTATACGCTACGGTATCAATACGGTTTAATTAATTACTACACTTGTGTGTGAAAGCGTACTTAAATACTTTAGCACGTCGCGAATTGGCACAGATCTTACAGGAAGATCGATCGGATAGTATGGATCCGTGAGATGGTTTGGAAAGTCATCGTTTAATTCGCTCTTCCTTCTTCGGGTTTGGAATCTTTTGAATGAAGAACAGAACCATTATGATTGTATCCTCCCATCAGTCCCTCTGTACGCCTGTCCCTATTTTAACTTGTGATGTCTCTAAGCACTAATTTGGTTCATATTAATCTTAACAGGAGAAATTTTTGTTAATAACGATCTGGATTTCTCCTCGTCTTCCGCCATCTGTTGACCGAGTGAAATAATGTCATTATTTGATTTATTTTCTTTGTTATTACTTAATTTTTAACTGTGATGTTTCAATTTTTCTTTTGTCTCAGTTGTTTATTTGTTTCTATACTTTATCCTGGAAAGTTTGATACCATTACAAGTTTTTGTACATGTGACCCTGTTCAATATTTCATCTTTCTTATGATTAATGTTTGTTACGTCCATTTTTACTTAGCTAAACTCAATTATTGAGTTATTATTATTATTTTTTTAACTTACAAATTGGATCTTAAAACCAATCTAATACCCAGTCCGTGTATAAAACCGTTAGTGCACTAGAGTAACTAACGTTTGTAACGTTCTGACCTCATTACCTGATTAAAAATTATAATTAATTTTATTATTTTATTTTATTAGAACTTGCGTGAATACTTATATGAGAAATCACAAATGGTTTTATTTCAATTACTGACATGACATATACAACAAATTAGTTAAATTACTCAGTTGTCCTTTTGCGGGCGCCAGGGTATTTTATATAAAATACACAAAAATTAAACAGTAAACGAAGTCAACATTTTGACTTCACTTCTGAAAGAGATGTTTGCTCCGGGCTATGAGAGTTCTTATCTGCAGGGTCGTAGCTGGGCAATGCTATGAACTTGAAAGTCTAGCTAGCACAGTGTCCTTCATTGGCGATGTATAATTACCGAATGTACATGTCTGCCGCCACACATTGGATGACGGTCTTCTCTGCTATGGACCAGTGTAGCACAGTTCCTCAGATGTCGCCCTTTGCCTGAACTCATCTGCTCAAACAAAATAGCGGGTGTTCGGATCCAGGCAGCAGCAACAGTCCCACTCACGAATAGATAGTCCAGAAATCACATCGTCCGAATGTGTTGGCCGGCCGGCATCGAATCTTCCTTCCCTCGTTCGTCGTGCCTCATGCAAAACAGAAAACTTTCGCCGATCACCCTGTTTGTCTACCTGGCACGCACAAATCTCCCCTCCATTAGGCACACACTATTCTCCCCTCGCTAATTCTAGGAACCGGCCTGCTGGCATTCCTCAGATCTGCCACTCCACACTTGTACACTGCGCCCAAATACCCACTAAAATATTCCACAATTTAAATAATAAACATATAGTTTATTAATGTAACTAGCGGTCACAAGACGCGTTCGTTACACGTTTGACGGATATTTTAACAAAAATAATAATATTTGTGGGGTGGGGAGGGAGACAGATGGAATAACGTATTTTCGCTGTGAATGTCTCCGAGACGTTTTAATTGATGCTGGGTAAAGTAGAGGCAGTTTGCATTACGCTTACTGTACGCCTTACCAGCCATGCTGTTCAGTCTTGAGTTGAACGAATCACAGCGAAGGGGCGAGGGGCTCACGCATTCTGTTCGTTGCTGCACCATCTCGTGAAGTCCGGCCAAACTGCAGGCCGACCCAGCTGTCCATTCAATTAGCATTAGTATTAATTTGATTCAGTGTCGCTGTTGGAGGTACTCAATTAGACAAATGTCTCTTATTAGTTCTTAGCCAACAGCAAGCCGGGTAAGTAGCTTAATCTGTATGCAGACTACGAGGGTCGTTCAAATAACGTCTGCAGTAAAGAGTTGTGTTTGGCGTCTTTAAGGCGTGCCCCTGTTTGTCTTGTGCCGTTTCATTCGGCGGCAGTAATACTTCATTTCTATGCGCCGCTGCTCTCGCGTCAGAGCAGAGCCCACTGCCGAAAGTGGAGTGCGCGGCCTTATGGATTTATGGTAATGGCGGCGTCTGCTCCGGGATAGCGCGTTATCGGCGTTATAACGATCACGGCAACTGTCGGACATAACCGGCTGCGCAGGAAGGAGACGTACCGAAGATAGGGAAAGGGCTCAGGCGACACTGGGAGAATCGAAGGGTAGTTTCTGTGAGGCAACAAAGACACAGCGGCTAATTGCAATTTTTAAATGTTTATCAAAATTTCATTTGTCTTTTCTGCGTGTCGTATGAACTGCCTAAAACCAAAAATAAGACAAGATGGTGTGAAAGGCATGTCAGAAAATAAAAAGTTGAAAAATTTAATGCCGTATTATGACCAAATTATTTGAACGATATTCAGAAAGAGAGAGAGTTTTTTTTCAAAAAGTAAAACTCCAGAAATGAAACTGAAATAGGTTGATGAGTCGTTGCATTGCACTTAATTTGAATTGTTTTATAAGTCGAAAAGATGAGCAGACATTTTTTTTTCAATTTCTACTTCCTGTTTCAAAGTTTCTTTCAACATTTTCATTCCAGAATCTAAGAAAAAATCATTAATAATAAGCAAAGAAGGTATTAATAACTGCATTTTTCTTAAGAAGTTGGAAGATCTTTGCACCAAAAGAATTATTTTAAAATATCAGCTGACATATCGAACAGTGATGAATGAGACGTTTACGCCTCGTCAACGGCTAATGTCATTACTCATTAGAGGCGGGACGCTTACGTGAAATAAGATCATTAAGGGAGATAACCTGCGGGAATTTTAAATAGAGTGCTTTCATCTTGTGTACTCTAGTGTAAACTGTCGTGTTAATTGTGGATGACTTTATTGGTATATATCTTAAATGTTTTTTTTAAGCTTCAAATATTCGCGAATATTCTTCCGTCAAGGTTAGGAGTGTCTATCGCTCAAGACAAGACACGATGGTTTGAAACTTGATGATGAATAAATTTTTAAAGCCTGCCCAGAAGGGATGAAGAGGTGGTAATGTACGACCCCTAGTCGTAATATTCTGCACCAAAGAGCATTGCATATGTAAAGGGGTAATACAGAGCTGTTAGTCCTTGTTCGCTCGTCAAATCAGTCCATTTACATTGCGAGTTGTAACAATGGAGAATTAAGTAAAAAAGCATAAATTAAACATTATCACAGCCAATGATGAAATAGAAGAAGACAAAAGTAAATAACACGAACATGTTCGGAGAATAAGCGACGGACGTCAGAGCTGGCTATGCAGTATAAGGGTGCAGTTAGAAGAACCATGCAAGTGGTAATCCGAGGGACCGCAACAAACCATACGGAAGGACAAGAGCAACTTACGGCGCTACTTGTCTCTGGGACGGTCCCGCTTATGGTTTCATCCCCCACACTTAACAAACTACACTGTATACGCACGCGACCAAGAGCATGTTCAGCCAGGAAGATGACGAGTAACCGCGCTATTAAAAAGTTAACTTTCCAAAGCAGTTGCTTCTTAGCGAAACGGGTAGGGCAGATGGAAGAAATGAAATCTCCACGCCGCCTCCATTCCATTTTGATATACACGTTGAAACCTGAATCCCAAACAGTGATAGCAATAGAAATTACATCATGTAGCCTTACAACAACAGACGAGTAAGACTGTATGTATGTGGCGTTGTTCGTCAGACCCGTCTGTCGTACCTGTACATCATTAACAACTGCGTCGATAATATAATTTGCGAAATAAATTGCAAAAATTGTGTTAGGAAATCTATATTTTTGTAGTCGAAACCCTGGAGACTTGAGTGTTATTTTTGACACATATAGTAATAATACTAGTTGATAGGTACCTCGTTTAAATGAAATAATTAGTGCAAGAAGAATCACTTTCAAGGTTTTTTTTCTTTCTAAGACATCAGACTTCATACAAAGATACTACGTACAAATGTAAACAAACATTCCAGCGATTATAACTTGTAGCTTATTCAAACTAAAATTCAACTAACTCGTCTCTGCCTATCGCTTAAATAGGCTTGACAGAAAATTCCAGAATAATTCAAAGACTTCCGACTGACGTTTCTCGAATTCTAACAATACTTAAACAATCATAATTAATATAAAATCATTCACAATCGTTATGAAACTCACAGAAATGAAAATTAAAGAAATTTGCGCACAAAATTATCCACATAAATCAGTCCAAACTGTCAGAAATTTTCGTCCATACATCGTAGGTCACATCAAAACTCACAGTTACAAACTTTTAAACAATGTTTCGTAAATAATACTGTTTTTGAACATATTAAATAGTATTTACATAATTTATCTCCATAATAATCAAGCTGACACTCGATTTCAGGCACAAGGGTGTAGGAAGATTCTCTTTTTTAGGTAAGGGTGTCAGGGATTGGAATGAGTTACCAAGAGAAACGATGAATAATTTACCGAAAACTTTGAAGGAATTTAAAGAAAAAATTTGTAGAGGGCAAATGTAGGTGGGTGCAGGATAGGGGGAAGATAGCTGTGTAGGGAAATTGCCACCGGAGCCTGTGCTCCATTGCAATTAAATTAAATTAAAAAAAAATACCATATTAATATACACAAAATCACAGTTAATTATAAGAAAAATTATGAAAACCATATTTAATCATCTCCCAACTTGCTACACGTAATTCTTAAAATACAATTTCATTAAAGGTCTGTGCTCCGTTATATAATGTTGAATAAAAATTCAGTCAAGATTAGCAATAATTGTAAAGTGTAAAGCGACAACTCTGTTAAATTTGTTTATAGTGTATTGCCACTAAAAAATAGAACTATTCTTTCGAAAGAGATTAAACATCTAATGGAGTCTGGCATGGGACGCATTTTACTTAGTGAAGCAGTTATCCAGTCCGGAAACTATAGGGTATATACTTTGGTGTAAAGGAACGGAAGGGGTCGTAGTTATTCATTCACATGACGATTTTTAGTAACTTCATAATTTTAGCAATTAACAACCCAGTTTCGAAATTATTTCCCAATTTCAATAATTAAAACTGGAAGTTCTGTTTGTGTTTTTATTGTTATTAGGTAATACTATCATGTCGCAAACGTGTACTTTCGTGCAAAATTGGAAAATTACCAGAGAAACAGCCTACACATCAGTCGTTATCAAGCCACATGTCGTGTGCAAACGGAAATGTAGAGGTTGGTAACACATGTGATTCCGTTTTTTGTTGTTCCTTACTGGAACCACACTTTGTCACTGTTAAATTTGAATTTCGCAACAACCCAATAACGTTTGCTTATCGACCATGGCGGGGCTTAGGCTGTGACGCTTGTCTGTTCTCGCTATTGACACGGTACGACGGTCCAACACCCCGTGCAGACCGGCGCGTACGTATTTTTATTTTCAAACTACGTGATAAAAGAGGACTGTCAATAGCGCAGTCGGTGCCCGTCAAATAATCTACACACGCGCGTTTCGTCGGCGTTGCGCCACATTTTGTACCGTCCAAAGTGAGTCTCTTTGCCACAACGAAGACAGAGATGTCGCTTAAGGTGTCCAACACTGTATCTGTTGTTCTTATCTATGTATTTCCATGTCACCGACTTTGGACAACGGTTAATAAGATCCTGCACTGTTTCCTTTTCTTTGCTCCCAATATCTCCTTGTCCTTTCCTTGTATTTTATATGGTTAGTAAAAAAAAATAAAAAAACTGAAGTCCTTACAGTTCCATTATGTCTGTCAGTTTGTATGTCACAGCCTTCAAATTACGTCACTTTTGCACCAATCAGAATAAAATTTGACAGAAAGATTTGTCTAATTCTTTTTGTCTTCCTTTGGGCAATTTTTTTTTCTTTTTGCTGTACACCTCGTCGACGTCGAGGTCATTAGAGGCGGGATGGGACTGCTAACAGGTAACGGAAAGGAATTCGGCCATGGCCTTCTGAAGGAAGCATCCCAGCATTCACCTGGAGTGATTTGGGGAAACCATGGAAAACCCAAATCTGGATGCCTGGACGGGGATTCGAAACAGCGTCCTCCCGAATGCGAGGTCAGAACGTTAACCGCTCACCCACCACGCTCGGTGTTTGGGCCAAGAATTTTTCTCAGTTCTTCTGCTTTATGTAATTCGTCCTTCGGTTTGTATAATTCTACTACGTAGAGACATTTTGGCTTCTTAGCTGCGTTTTATTACTGAATTTTTACTTTTATGCGTTTCGATTTCATGCTTTAGAGATCTTTTGTTAAATCACATTTACCGTTATTATTATTTTTATTGTTAACTAAATGTTACTCGTGCCCCAGTTACAAATTATCAAGGCACCTAATTAAGTTTTATCCTGATTTTTACTTGAAGTATTTTTTCTATCGCAAGTGTGTCATTTATATTTTATTTTATGGGCAGTGGGCGGAAACACCATACAGGCATTGCTCATCTCGCAATTAAATGACATGGGATACCTGCTAATATCGTGTGGGGTTTGTTCTTACCAGTGAAGTGCAGACGCCAAATGTGGCACTGACTAAAAAAAGTCACCGGAGATCCTCTCAAGGAATATTATCCAAGCTCCCTACACTGGCGTCCATGTTCGTGAAAGTGTTGCCGGTGCAAGACGTTTTGCACGAACAGATCTTCCGATTATGTCACAAATATCTTCGACTGGATTCATGTCTGGCGATCTAGGTAGCTAAATCACTCGCTGGAAATGTCCACAATGTTCTGCAAAACAATCGTGAATGATTTTGGCCAGATCACATGGCGCAATGTCGTCCTGGAAAAGTCAATAATTTTTTTTGGGAAAAAAGACGGTAAATGGCAACATATAGTCTTCAAGTAGCTGAACATAGCCGTTTCCACTCAATGGCCGATCCAGTTTGATACATGTTGCAGTATATCTCACGTTAATACAAGACACACCAGCGTGGAGCCACCATAACAACCTGGTCTGTGGCTTCGTGGAGTCGAACCCTAACATCAGCCGCTGCCAACGAATAAGGAACGAACCGGTGTCTGGGATTTGCAAACTGGTGACAGAATGGTAATATCTTTGCGTCAGTAACAAAGAGGGTTTCCGACAAGAGCGTGGTAGTCCACGTGCCCACCGCTAGAGGGTCACGAGTGCAAGTCACGTGACTAAATAGCTAGCAGAAGCATGCCTCAGTCGTCCATCGTTCATTCGTGTTCTAAGCAGTGAAATTGAGGCGTCGAAAGAACAACAAGAGGTGTTGTTCGTCGGAAGGAGTAAGGTGCACGGACGTTCATTGAAGAATGTCACAAGTTTACGGTGAACACTGCATTTTCCTTGCATGGGTCATGGCGTGGCACAAGCGCTTCAGGGAAAGTCGGGTGTCGCTAGCCGATGATGCAGGTCTGGAACACCACACCGCATTACCGATGACGTCGTCCAGCTGGTTGGTGGACTCGTTACCCAGGACCACCCAGTTACAGCGAAAGCAGTAGCGGCCGAGGTCAGCGTCGGAAGTGTTACACCATCATGACGGAAAGACTAAACTGGCGCAAAGTGTGCACCCAATGGGTGCCCCACAGTCTTCAACCACAACAGGAAGCATGTCGAATAGCCCACTGTCTTGATCATCTGCAGCGCTATGCCAGGAAAGGGAATGAGTTCCTGGCACGAGTGGTGGCTGGAGATGAGTCTTGGTGTCATCACTTCCAACCAGAATCGAAACCCCAAGTCTGCGTTGGAAGTATCGAGGAGCACCACCATCAAGAAAATCCAAGGCCATCCACACAAGTACAGGAAACGTTATTCTGACGTTCTTCATTGACCAGGACGGCCCATTCCTAATAGATTTCCTGAAACACTTCCTGGGGCATGGGGTCATTCTGTTCCAAGACAATGCAAGGCTTCAAACTGCCAACACAATCACGGCACTCGTGCAGAAATTTAAGTGGGAACTTCTCTGTCACCCTCCATGGAGTCCAGAGCTCTCTCCCTGCGATTACGACATTTTTTTGCTTTCAGCGGCAAACGATTCACCTCAGACGACGACGTCAAGCAGTACGTGCGAAACTTTTTCACATCGCAGCCCCAGGAATATTAAGAGGCAGCCATTCACCGCCTTGTGTCGCAGTGGGACAAGTGCCTCTACAGCCAGGGACAATACTTCTTGAATACAGTCACTGGTTTCTGTTCCTAGGCCTCCGGCTGGTTTCTTTTTGAACCAGCCTTATAGTATGTACCATCTCATTATGCAGTTGAATACCACATACAAGTGCTCGAGAGCTGTGTACAATCTTCGATAAAGAATCCACACTTGAAGAAAACGTAGGCTAGACGAGAGCTCTCAACAGGTATAGTGTATCATAAAAAAGATGCAGCACAAGAAGAATTATAAAAACAAGGGAAAGGGACATCATTACAAACTAAAATATTAGATAACTCTACTTGGCACTTCAAATTGCATAATGTTTTTATAGAATAATATGCTTCATTAAGATAATTTAAAAAGATCGCCATTCCATCAAATCATCTTTTATAGATGCTACAGTTTTCCAACAGAAGGAGTTATACTCGTATAAATATTACCTAATCCAGTGGAGCAGCCGAAATGAAAAAAGTTATTTCGCATACTAATTTCTTTCCAGGGTTATAATTTGCAACATGGTACATTCGTATCGGAAATTTGAATGTTTAGATTTTTGGATCATCGTTTTCTCCCCCTCCCCCTTCCTGGAGTGACCCAGAAGGTCAAAGTTGATGGGAACTGAAAGAAGTATTGACCCCAAAATGAACCCAACGTGGGGTTGTACAGCTGCTTCCAACGACAGAATTTTTTTTTTTTTACGTGGTGAAGGACTTCGCTGTTTTTCCTATGGCGCTCATTAGCCAACCCGCGACCAGCAGAAAGCAAAGATTGTCCGTCCCGCTGTGTCATTTATCAACCTCGCATCGCCCGCGGCGTAATACAAAAATACCACCCCGGGGAGGGCGCGGGTGATGGATGGGTGGTGCGGCGTGCAGAGAGTATTGGAAAGTAATCCTATCACGTAATATAGCACACAGC
Source organism: Vandiemenella viatica (assembly GCA_031002005.1). NCBI lineage: Eukaryota > Metazoa > Arthropoda > Insecta > Orthoptera > Morabidae > Vandiemenella > Vandiemenella viatica. The sequence goes on along the minus strand of JARYHS010009186.1, from coordinate 10,247,850 downwards.
GAAGCTCTTCTTTTGAGATGCAGTTCTGCTACAAATAATTCACTGTAATTACGAGCTGAGCGTTTAATTTCTTTATCCTCTCAAATTACTCAAAGTCATGGCATTTCTTTAATATACTTGAAATGGGCATAAACGAAAAATAATTCCTGTCCTCTGTAAAATGGACCCAGAAAATTTTATTTCCATAGTTGTTTCTCACAAGGGACCCCATTGACCTCGAACGCTCCGAACCGCAAGAAAACATACTTAGAATAACAAGCGAGCATAATCAAAACAATGGTGTGTGTCATTTCCATGCAAAACGTTGCATTCTACCTCAAGTAACATACTGATCTTGTAAGACTGCAATGCGCCAATCCACAAGTGAAGATATATGATCGTTATTTCATCATGAAACTTCACTCTCTGATTTACAATCAATTCGCTGCACCGACGTTTAAGCCTATGTTGCAACAAGCTTGGATAATGGCAGGTTATGACATTAACATACCAACATCATCACTTTAAAATGTAATTAGTGTGGCTTTTGATATTGGACTGCATGATTACGAAGGTGATTTAGAATGTGATAACGTGGCTTTAGTGAGGTTTGAACATTGTTCTCATCCATCTTGTTGTAATACCGCATCTAAACTTTGAAGATTAATATAAGCACTATCAGGTTTGTAGTACTGTTGCATATACGTGTTTTTGCGCTTTATTAATGAACTTCAAGCAGATAATTTGCTGGCACTGATTATTGAAAATGTAATGATACACTGACGTCATTGAATTACGTATAAGTTCCTTCATATGGTATTGATTTGTTTCTCTCTATTGAAATGTTACTTGAGGTAAAATGCAACGTTTTGCATGGAAATGACACACACCACTATTTTCGTTATGATCGCATGTTATTTTAAACATGTTTTCGTGCCGTTACGAGCGTTCGAGGTCAAAGGTGTCCCTTGTCAGTTCTAAAATACACGCAAACAGATTACTATTCTTTGACATGTGTAGAGTGAAAGTGGGTTATTTTCGACTAATTTTTGTTTATCTACGACCACGCCGATGCAATTAGAGCCTGAAGAGGATTAGGGGAAAAGAAGTTGGCCATTGATGTTATGGAGGAACCATCTAGCCATTTGGCTGGAGTGATTACGGGGAAAGATGGAATTCTGAAATGGAACAACGAAGCAACCACTGACCCTGGACCTTGCCATATACCCAACAGGCCTACTATCAGCGTAACACATTTGTTTGTGGCTCTAGCTGTCAGTTGAGTCCTGGCATATAGGTGCTGCATTTATGTCATTCAAACAACTGATAACGGAATTCAAAGATTTTTTTTTTTATCAGTCATCAGTCTTTCGACAGGTTTGATGCAATCCTCCATCCTTCCTATCTTCTGTTAACCTCTTCATTTCTACATAACCCTTACAACTCACGTCCTCAATTATCTGCTTTTATATTCAAATCTCTGTCTTCCGGTATAGTTGTTACCTTCGATTGTTCCCTCCACTAAAAAATTAACCAATCCTGCATGTCTCATAATATGACCTACCAGTCTGACTCTTTTTTCTTTAAGCTCCTTCCACAAACTTCTTTCCTCACCAATCATTTGGAAAACTCGTTCATTTCGTACTTTTTCTGTACACTTAACTTTCAGCATTCTTCTGTAGCACCACATTTCAAATGCTTTAATTTTCTCTCTTCCTGATATTCCGAAATGCTGTTCTTTCTAAGTCCTATATCAATATTTGAAACTAAGAGATTTCTCTTTTTCATGAAGGTTCTTTTTGCTAGTGCTATTCGGCTTTTAACATCATTCCTGCTTCGGTCATCGGTTGTAATTTTTCTCTCCAAGTAGTTCTCCTGTTGCATGCTGTTTTTATAAAACCCTCGACGATGATGAATTATCGGCTTTTACTTCGGACAACGAATCCATTTCAATTGAACATGACAACCAGGATATGGATTGCGACACCACAGCCTCCCGCAAGCATGGCGCAGCCACGTCTGCAGAAATCTCTGATGACAAGAACCAATACAAGAAACGGGACACTGAACGTAAAGTCACGTGTACCAAGAAAAGTAACAAGAGCCGGCCGTCGATAATCGCAGCCACTTCTTTTCCCGAAACCCACAGCAAATTACCCTACTCAGTGGACCTCAGTCTATTATTCGCTGCTTCAGCTGCAACAGTGACCACAACACCATAAAGACCTCAACAGCCGGATGAGGAAGGCTCCATAGTTCCTCGTCGTACTGCAAGGGCATCTCCAACCAATGACATGGCGCAAGTTGTCGAGACCTCAAACCGATAACAGCCCCTGCAAGATGAACCACAGAGGCTCCAAGATCGCAACTATCGTCGTCCAGTTCGAGGATAGTTACAAAAAGCTACACGACTGGGTGGCCAAAACAGCTGGTGGTGATAAAATAAAATTTACATTCACTACTACAGTGTACTACATAAATGCGACAAATACGCTTGCAGCCAATAAAACACTCTACTTCACTTTCCCCACTGGGGCAATAAAGCTGATTAAAGCTGATTTTTCAGGGGTATTTCCCGCACCTACACCACAGCAGATCTAAAGGAGAACTCAAAGACATGGGGTTCTAAATACAAACTGTGGCCCAACTTAAACGACCAGGCACAAATGTTGCCATTCCATTGTTCCTGGTGGTGGTTCCGGACCTTCCAGCCAATATGAACCTCTTTCGGGGAGAGTCTATATCACACCTGAAGATCTCTACTGAAAAGCTTCGATCATCTCCTGGACATCCACAATGCTACAGGTGTCAATTGTACTGTCATGTGTCCATACATTGCAGTAGAACCCTGCATGTGTAAAATGCTCCAGAGGATATGAATCGAATGAATGCTCATTACAAAAGACTCGTGATGCAGCCAAATGCACCAACTGTGTCGGGAACCACGTTGCTAATTACAAAGGCTGCATTGCATCTAAGAAAGCCCATGATAGGTACAGAGGAGCACACCCTTCTCAAACAAAAACAGAAGACAATCTATCCCCGGTGTCTAACCGGACTAACGACAACCTTCTACAAGTTCTACCTATCAAACCAAAATCCCAGCAAGTGCCTATGAATAAAAAGACTATCAACCGATGAAAGGACGGTAAATTTTATATGGGCACCGCAGGGACAGTTCTAAACACCTTATTGGGCTCTGATCGTAACACGGCAACACTCGCAATTTCAGAGACTCCAGACCGGACCATGGAAGCCTCTTCACCTGCAGAAAATCCAGAACCAGCTCAGCTTCTTTTTTTTTTAACTGCTTAACGTCTTCTATAACAACTAGGTCTTTAGAGACTGGATAGGATGGGGGGCAAGGAATGGGAAGGAATTCAGCCATGGCCTTTTGAAGGAAGCATCCCGGCATTCACCTGGAGTGATTTTGGGAAACCATGGAAAACCTAAATCTGGATGCCCGGACGGGGATTCGAACCGCCGTCCTCCCGAATGCGAGGCCAGAACGCTAGCCGTTACACCAACACGCTCGGTCTCCGCTTCTTGCTGCTGCTACCATACAACGCACTCGCCGTCGCAACAGACCGCTCAGAACCTACGCTCCAGCCCAGAGTGTCGGAGTTGAAATACTCTTCAGCATGATAGAAGAAGTCTATCTCGGTGCCCTCTTCAAAAAAAACATTCAAACGCACAGGTACCTGGGTCACTGGAAGCACGCAGAAATAGTAGCGCTTTATAAGGTTGGGAAAAATCCATCGCTGCCTCAAAGCTGCCGACCCATCAGTTTGCTCCCCTCAATAAGTAAGGTGTTCGAGCGTCTGTTGCTGAAAAGACTAAATCGCCACATAGAGCAGCAAGGAATACTACCCAACCACCAGCTTGGGTTTCGCCGCGGACATTCGACCACTCAACAACCGATGAAGGTGGTCGAGACTGCCACGCGAGCATTCAGCTTCAAACACTACTGCCAGCTGGTACTCCTGGATATTTCCCAGTCCTTTGACTCGATCTGGCATGCTGGCCTTCTGCTGAGACTACACGAGCATGGGTTTTAGTTAACATCAAGTAAAAATCTGATACTATGGTCTAAAACGGCATGATACCTGGGAGTAACGCTGGACTCCAGGCTAACGTGGAGGGCCCATACAGAGGACTTGTGTAAACGCGCCAGTGCTAGGTTACAAGCACTATATCCTCTAATCAACAAGGACAGCAAGCTCCCTGCGTCCACAGGAGTGCGGATCTACTGTTCCTTGATTAGGCCAATGCTCGAATACGCCTGCCCGGTATTGGGGTACGCTGCCTACACCTACATACACCGTCTACAGACATTGCAAAATAGGGCCCTAAGAAGAGCCCTGCATTTAGATAGCAGGTTCCCCACCACCGAAATCCACGAAGTTACAGGACTCCAAACTCTACGGGAAAGACTCCACGAACTTGATATTAAGTTCCACAAATCATCAAATCCCTTAATCAAAGAGATGGGGAATTATCCCACTGAGCTAGGTGCCTACGTCGGACCCCTGATTCTTATAATGCACTAAAAGACATGTGAAACCAGCTTAGATAGAAAAACGCCAAACAAGAAGACATACCTATAGTTATGAAATGGCACATCTAAGAAATTAAGAGGAAATGTCTAACGACAAACACTCCAAAACCCTCTGCAGTAAACTGGCGAGTAAACTGGCGTGGCTGCTACGTTTAAAGAGTGACTATAATGTATAACTTCAATTCTTGAGCATTGAATTCTGACCAAGTCAGTGACATTTAGTTTTGTATAATAGGAGTACAGTTCTGAGAATAATTATCTTGATTTCATCTCGTCTATAACTTCTAGAGAATTCCCGATATTATTAAAAATTGCTAGATTTTTCCTAAAAATATCACCATATGACCATAAATATTATCATAATATCACCTAAACTAAGAAAATATGAATTTATATGAAATACATAAAAATACAATCAAAATCGTTCAATGAATATTTAATTCAGCATTACAGCTCATAAAGAAGGCAGGAATCACGCATGACCTGTCCTAAAGATCCAAACCCTAGTCATCACCCCACGCTGCATCACCACGACGGCTTTCTGCATGAGGCTACGCGATCCACTTTTATGTACAGTCACTACATACAAAGCTGCGAATTCATCAGTGAATGAAATGACAACAGTTTCAGATCTGAGGAGTTATTTTATCATGTGCCCAACACAATGCACGCTACAGACAACGGATGTTTTGGCCTCTCTTGATCCTTTCAGGCCGATACAAGTATATTTACTGAACTTCATTTTTTCACTCTTCTTTAACTGCTTGATTCGTCTCTTCATTCAAATATTTTTGTTTCTTTTACCATATATTTGTTATAGTTCAAATTAAGATCTTATATGTTTGCTTGAGTGTTCTGTCCCAAAATCTGCAACTTTTTACAATAGTTCTTTTCTTCATTTTGATCACATCAGTAAAGGGTTCTGCATCATTAATTGCTAATGGTCTTACCCTGGATTTATAAATTATTAGTTTTTTGTATCTTGGTATCCTTAGGTCTCATTTCTTTGGTTATAACTTAATGATTTTTTTTTTTTTTTGGTTAGCAAATGAAATTCTGAAATGATATCACTGCTACGATTCTTCTATGATTTTCCCGTTTACTTTCGTATTGAATTTCGCCAGGGTATTCTGAAATAATTAAACACTTTTCCCTTTTGGTGTTTGTGCCGATGTTGTTCTTCGTTACCACTGCATTAAACTTTTTAGACAGACATGTATATTGTTTTCGTTCTCTGCCATTACAACCAAATCTTCCATGAAACAAACACGTCTCATTCATTATGCAGGGAAAATTTGGTAACGTTTTCGTTATATTGTTCATGATAATGTTTAATTTAAAACTACTCAAGGGGTCTCTCTTTCTTACAGCTCACGCTGCAGTTATTTATCAATTTTGAATCACCTTGAGCTGAGTGTTGCAGTTTGTATTTATATTTTTAACTATGTTTGCAATTTTGTCATACACCCTTAAATTACTATTTACAAATCAATATATCAAAGGTCTTAGAAAAAAAAAATTGTTGGCCATCGCCTCTACATCCTTGCCTTTCTCTCAATTGTAATTATTATTACATTTTTGAAAGGGGGGTGGGAATTATGATTGTAAATAATGTGGTCAGTCTTCTTACTTGTTGCTTGAATATTACAATCATGATACGATTTTTTCAATTTATATGGATTTTAACATGCATTTTAATCCTTCTAGTTCATAAATAATCGTATAACTAATTTTTTGTTTTAGCGGATATGAGATTTTGTATTTTTTTTTAAATAGTGCTTGGTTGCTGTCCTCATTAATAATTTTAACTTTATTATCCCAACTTAGTTGATTTATTTGTTTTGCTACTTTTCTGTGTCCCTGTTTGGATCCTGAAGGCGCTTTTGATGAGGTAATGTAGTTTGTTTTCAGATTTGAGACGGTACTATAACCCATTGTTCTCCACTTAAATCAATGTATCAGTCGTCGATGATTATATTAATCATGTGGTATCAGCGAGATTTTTATATGAGCTGTTGTTTCCTAGGCCCTCAATTTTTTTTTTTTTTTTTTGCTGTCATCAGCCTTTCGATTGGTTTGATGAAATCCTCCATTACTTCCTGTTTTGAACTACCCTCTTCATCTCAACTTATCCCTTCCAACCCAATTATTTGCTTCATATATTCTAATCTCTGTTTTCCTGTACAATTCTTATCTTCGACTATTCCCTCCACTAACAAATTAACCAATCGAGCATGTCTCAAAATATGACCTACCAGCCTGTATCTTCTTCCTGTAAGCTTCTTTCCTCACCCATCACTTCCAATACTCGTTGATTTCGTACTTTGTCTTTCCACTTAAATTTCAGCATTCTTCTGTAGCACCACATTTCAAATGCTTCAATTTTCCTTCTTTCTGGTATTCCTAAAGACCATGATTCACTACCGTAAAGTGCTGTGCTCCACACATAGAGTTTTAAAAAGTTTTTTTTTCTAATTCCTAGATCAATATTTGAAACTAAAAGATTTTTCTTTTTTCATGAAGGCTCTTTCTGCTAGTGCTATTCTGCTTTTGACATCAATCCTGCTTCGGCCGTCGGTTGTAATTTTGCTTCCTAAGTAGCGGAATTAACGTACTTCTCCTATTCCATCAGATCCTATTTTTATATTTAATCTTATTATGATTGGTTTCATTTCTGCTACATTTCATCACTTTTTTCTTGCTTTAATTTAAATTCAGTCCAAAATCTTACTTCAGTATTTTGTTCATGCTATTCGGTAAGTTCTCAATATCCGCAACATGTTCCGCTAACAAGACAATGTCATCACCAAATCGTAGCATACTGATATTCTTTCCTTGAAAACTTATGCCACATTAAAAATTTTCTTTCACTACCTTTATTTCATCGTCTACATACAAGTTGAATATTACCGGGGATAGACTACAACCTTGTCACACACCCTTTTTAACTGATGCATAACTCTCATGGTTCTTTACCTTTATTATAGCCACTTGATTCTTGTATAGTTTATAAAGTATTCTTCTATCTCGAAATTCAATACCTGACTTCTTTAAAATTTTGAAATGTTATTATGGTCAGTAATTTTGAAGCTTGTGATTCCAGATTAATGGTGCGATAATTCTCACATTTTTCGGCTTATGCTTGGTTAAAATCAGTTGGGATTTCTGCTGTTTCATAACTTGTTGACATCAGCTTGAACAAAATTTTGATTCCTTCTTCTCCTAGTGATTTAAAAAGTCCTGCAGGGATCTCATCAATTCCAACTGCCTTATTTGCCTTCAAGTCACTCAGAGCACTATTAAATTCTGCCCTCAAAACAGAATCTTCTAAGTCGTCAATGTCGACTTCTTTTTCCATTACGTTTTTATGCAAGTCGCCCCCATCATACGGATTCTCAATGTATTCCTTCCATTAGTTAGCTCTATTGTCTGAGCTTAGAAGAGATTTTCCATCAGCAGCTTTAATGGCCAAACCTCTCTTCTTCAATTATCCAAAATTCTGTTCCTTCCTGTATGAAACGTCTACTTTAGCTACGACCATTTCCTTTTCTACTTCTTCACACTTTCTTCTAGCAATTTTTTTTGGTTGCATTTCCTGTTTATCTGAATTCTAAATTGTCTGTATTGCTCTATGCCTGCTTCATCCTGAGCATTTTTGTTGCTTCTCCCCTGATCCATCAGCTCCAAAATTTCTTGTGATCCAAGGTCTTCGGGCAGTTTGTTCCCTAATGTTTCTTTACCAGCTTTTATTATTTCGGTCTTTAACGAATTCCATTCCTTATCGGTTGAGCTCCTTTTAGAGTTTCCTGCAAATTTTTCTCTCGTGCGAGATTGTTTCAGTTTATTCACTACCAGTCTGTTCTGCTTATGCGGCTTCCTTATTCGCTTGAATTTCAGTCTGCAATACATTACTATCAAGTTATTGTCGGAGACTATGTCTGGTCCTGGGTACGCTTTACAGTCTAGAACTTGATACCTGAATCTCTGTTTGACCATGATATAATCAAGCTGGTATCTTCCTGTATCCCCAGGACCTTTCAAAGTGTATATCCTTCTTGCATGGTTCTTAAACAGTGTGTTTGCCACGACAAGCTATATCTTTCATAAAATTCCAACAACCTGCTTCCTCTCTCATTTCATTCTCCTAAACCAAAACTTCCTACAGTGGCTGGGGAGGCCTTCGTTTCTAACCTGTTCATAATAACTCACCCATTTCCCTACTCTCTTATTCATTACAAATCCTACACCATTGACTCCATTGACAGCTTGTGTGCTAATTATCCTGTATTCCCCAGACCAGAAATCCTGTGCGTCCTTCCATTTAATCTCACTAATCCCAACAACATCTAACTTAAGCTGATCCATCTCCCTTTTTAAATTTTCTAACCTACCTGCCCCATTCAGACTTCTAACATTCCACGTTCCGACTAGTAGAATCTTTCTACCCAATCTTATGACTTTTCCCTGAGCGGTCCCCACCCGGAGATCCGATTGGGGGATTATTTTACCTCCGGAATATTTTACCCAGGAAGAAGCCATCGTGATATATGTAATTTGAGAGGATTACATGTCCTGAGGATACCCTTAGGATCCTTAATGCAGTGGTTTCCCGTTGCCTTCTGCATGCCCATGCCATTTATCATTTCTTATTCATACGCCTTTAGGAGCCGTTTCCAACCCCAGGAGCAAGAGGACAGCCCTGGACCACTCCCCGCTCTTCCTCCTTCCTTTCGAAGACCGTTGGCAAGCAGTGGGTGATTCTTTATTTTGGGTATCTTTCAGTTGCCAGAGCCTCGTCCGTGCAAACAGTGTGTACCACGTAAGGTAAACATTTGGTTAGAAAAGGCTAATACAGTCTCTCGCAAACTCTTACACTTAGCTCATATGATCTCATTAAAAATCTTCATCTTCGAAAGTTTGTTTTGGCAAATCACGTAATCATCAACATACTAAACTAATGTCTCACCTCATTTTAAATACTCATACCAAGGTGGAGGAGGGACACATTTATTCAAATTTAAGTAGTATACTGTACAATATTTTATATAACAGGAGGAATACACAGGAACAATTAGCACTTGAAAGCAACAGTACAGATGTTGATGATAACAACTTTTAGGTAGAGAAATGATTTGTTATATCTATTACTCAAGTGTTTACAACTGAAGCAGAAAAAAATCACGAAAAGCATTTTTGAAAATTATAATTTAGTAACTAATGCTTATATTCTATGGTTTTCATTTTTATCTGTTGCATAACATAACATTTTTCAGATGTAATATAGAATTTTGATGCAGAAATTTTGACAGATATTAAAAGTACTGCTTCCCCCTTTTAAATTGGTTGGCGGGAAAAGGAAATTGAATTAACTGTCTTTCTTCATTCAAAAGACTAAAGTTTGCGTTTTATTCCCCAATTCTAGAGGCCTTATTGCATTCCCTACATGTAGTTTTATGCCAAAAAAAAAAAAAAAAAGCTTACCATCTGTTCTTAAATGAGTAAAATGTAATATGGAAGTAACTGATAAAACCACCTCTGGTAAGAGTGTGCTGGATCCAAATTTCGAGTTTCCTTAGATACTCTTAAACTTGGCACTGCACCAATATGTAATATACATTTTTTGATATGTTTGTATTTGAATCTACAATTTTTATATGATTACTTTGAAAATGATGGAGTAAGTCCCTCCACTGAACCCTTTCAAAATTGTTTAAGCAACATGTACCACATGTCTGTATTAACTGAGGATGCCCATGTGTTTCAGCTTCTGCTTTCACAAGTAAGGACAATGCCAAAAATATTGGGTTTTGTGTTTTTTTATCAGCACAATCCACCTTCTTTAAATTTTGGTAATTGATTGTATATTATTTTTCCTTTCTATATTAATATCTCATCATAAAATTTCTTCCTGTTCCATTGTTTTTTTTGTTGGGGGGTGGGGGGGGATGGCGTCACACGACTGCCTGATACGAGCACCTCTACTCACGCACACGGCTCAGCTCAGTCATTGTTTGTGAACTTGCTCTTCTTTTGGATACAGATCTGTGATTTTTCCAAAGGTTATGAAACAATAATATTTCAGTTGATACTCTCCATATGCAACAGCCTATACCTTGACCGATGAGACCAAGTACCTGATTTTATAAGGGGTATGTGAGAAATTGATCAACGGCTAATGAGTATGTTATCCTAAGCACCGATGCAGCAATGGCAGTAAGTAACTGAACAGGGAGCAGCAGACGACGGGTATCGCTGATTATTTTCTATTTCCTCTTAGCTCTGGGGGCACATGCGGTGTAACGAGGGCTGTGTATTAGCTCTTTATGAGTTCGCGTCGGCCGCAGCCTCCAGGGCCCCAAATGAACCGCGCAGCTGGTGGGGCATGCCGCTGTATTAATTGTTTTAATTAGAGAGAGCTGGGGCAACCGTTAAGGGCACCCGACGCCGCCCGTGCTAAGTGGTCTGTGGGAGAGCGCCTCGGAGTGAAGCTGAAGCCACAGCACGCTGATCGCCGCAGAAATAAAGCCATCTGCGCTAATTATCATTACGACCGCGTCACAAACCACCAATGTGGGTGCACGCGTTGTAGCGCCACCATACTGGTCGGTCAGGAACAGCTTGTAACATTACGGTGGTTTAGTTAGGGCTTTATTTGAGCGTTTTGGTCCATTTTGGGCTGTTTCAGAGTGTGGGGCAATGGTTTGACAAGCGCGAAGGATAAAAGTTGCACCATCGGTGCTTAGAGGAAGTACGGCACCTTATCGAGACGTCTGTCGGGGTAGCGGGGTGAGCGGGGAGAAGCGTGGCTGAATATGGGTGGGAGCGTGTGTTCCGCCTCCAAGAAAGGAGGGAGAAATCCTGCAGCTCTTCAGCAGGAGTGAAACATTGTTTATTTTTGTTTGATAATTTAATTCGGGTCAACGTTTATTGTGGAGTAAGTGATTTGGCAAAGTGGTGGTTAGAAGACCAGAACCAGACTGACTGACAATTTTAGAGATTATGGTTTTATACTTAATATTGGTAGCAGGTTTCAGAATATTACCAGATGGACTAAATTTTACTCTGTGGGCACTCGTGTTGTTTAATATTTCAAAGTAGCTTTTCAAGTCCTTGGCAGTATACTGTTTTGGGTTTTTCAAAAACAACAACTCCATTAATCCTCTAGTTCTTTCATATTCATCACCATCGATTACAATCACATTTTCATCAATAGTAACAGGTGAGTTTCCAATCATTAGTGAATCATTCTTCCATCGAACACCATACACAGAATCATAATCTCGATCACTTCGACCAAGTGACTTCAAGATATCTTTGATCAAGAGAGGAGACTGCTGCTGCTGTATATGTCGCTGAGGTAAGAAAACTCTTTCCATAGTATCTGTCACAGGTCTTAATGAATCCTTGAAGAATCTCTCAGAGTCAATTTGGCCCGTCTTCAGCTCGAGTAACTTGCGTCGAATTGCATTGCGGGCCTTTATGATACCACGTTTGGTTGTTGTTGTTGGGTCCATGTTTACACATCGAATGAAGCTTTATTACAGGTTACTGTATTATTTTATATGTTAAAGTCACATGTGCTGTAAACGGCTCGTGGGGCATATATGCGGGGAAAAAACTAAGTTTATCGCCTCGATTCACATGGAGTACTCCTCCTTGATAGTTAACGTATACCCAATTCAATTTTACGTCAACCCTTTTTGGTTTGTCTACTGAGAGGATCATTACCATTGACTTGGATTTCACGATAATTTCGACCCTGTATCTAGTATGTATGCATTATCTTGAAAGTCACCTGTTGCAATTATAGTTTCAACCATAGTCATTTCCATCGATTTTAAAAACATTAAACCATCATTAATAGCTTTGTTAGCATATCGTTTTGTTACCACATCGTCATCATCGATGGGGTCAGCTACACGTTTGAGTACTTTACCCTGGCAATCCAAATTACCATCCTTCGCAAGAAGTATGTTCTGTGGTGGGTACACAAACACTCTCTTATTCTGTGTCGTTGAAGTTCTCCCAAACTTGTCCATGGTTGTAATGATGTCAGGAGACAGTGTGCGCAGCTATTTATTCAAAAATGAATCAAATCCGTTGCGATATCTTCCATGGTACATGTCGCAGTCTTTGTCAATAACCAAAAATCCATGTTTACAATCATTCCAGCAGTACCCACATAGGTTCTTAAACTCCTTGAACGTCATGTCGGTGTTGACGTGGTCAGTTGTAAATGTGTTTGAGATTCATATCGTCCTGTTTAAAGATTACGATCAAGTTAGCATTGTCTCTAACCAACTGTTTCGGTATACGGCTATATGTCTGACACAAGTAAAAAGAATCGACTGATCTGTGCCTGCCCATGCAAAAGTAATCTCGTATATTATTCTGCTTCTCACACGAAACATCATCAAACACAAACACAGAATTAGGTAGAGCTTCACTTGGAGGAGGTACACTTTGATTATCACTAAATGTCAAATACTGAATTTCTTTAATGGGTTCTAAATATTTTCCCTAGTAATTGATACTTTGGCTGGTACAACGACTTTGAAAACACGTATACATTTTCAAATCTAAGACCATTGGGGTGTTCCAGCAGGGACAGCACAAGATTGGTTTTCCCACAATTTGATGGGCCACACACTATTGCTCTCACTGTCTCCGGGAACAGAGGTCCGTTCTTCTTCCGTCTAGTATTGTTGCCGACAGAATCAACATTACTCACGGGCAATGTGTCTCGCTGTTTGACAAACTTCATATTGACAAGTTTAGGTGGTTGCTCCGGCTATATATAGGCGCGCGAACAACTAAAGTATGTTAGTTGGTAACAATGCCTCCTACGAGGAAGAAGAAGAAGAAGGGTCGTGGCTTTTTAAACAAGCTCATCGACAAGATGCCTTTTGAGGCGCATATACCTACATACCAGTTTTGTGGTCCCGGTACTAAACTGGAAAAACGGTTGGCACTTGGGCAGAAGGGTATCAACCCACTAGATGCAGCCTGCAGGGAACACGACATTGCTTATGCACAGGGGGCAGATAGAGCTGAAGCAGATCGGATACTCGTTGAGAGGGCTGCAGATAGAATGAAGGCTAAAGATGCAAAGTTTGGTGAACGTGCAGCGGCATTCTTGGTTAATAGGGCCATGCGTGCCAAGTTAAAGTTTGGTGGAGGTGTTAAGAAAAAGAAACCGAAGAAAAAAAAGAAGGGTGGTATTCTGCCATTAATACCTTTATTTGCTGGCTTGTCAGCTGCTGGTGCTTTAGCAGGTGGGGTGGCTAATGTCGTCAAAGCTGTTAAAGCAGCGAAAGAGGCGAATAAGCAGTTGACTGAGGAGAAACGACACAACAAAACGATGGAGACACTTGCAATGAGGGGTAAAGGTCTATATTTGAAGCCATACCGGAAAGATGGGTCTGGATTAAAAAAAAGTCGGTTCAGCCGCTGACGGACGATGACATACGTAAGCATGTAAAGCGTTTGCGCATACCCAATTTTCGTGGTGTTTTCATGCGTGACACATTACCCAAAAAAATTCGTGAACGTGAATGTGGAATTGTGAACTTGGATAGTGCTAAAAGTGCTGGAACACATTGGGTTGCTTACATCAAGTACAAAGATGGTGTAGTTAAATACTTTGACAGTTTCGGTGACTTACCTCCTCCATTGGAACTGCAGCGTTACTTTGCAGGGAACAGAATACAATACAATGTGCAGCAACACCAGAAGTTTGGCACACATGTATGTGGACATTTGTGTTTAAAATTCCTGTATGAAAATGTATGACATCAGTCTTGAACGAACCTTGGACAAGATAACACATGTCTGTAACACTCTGCTTGTCAGGCACCAGTTCAGTCTTGGGCTGTGATTACTTCCCACCAATAGATTTGAGCCAAGGTGATTACACAGTCGGTTTGGTTGACTTTCAGACTTACAATTCGATTCCAAATATAGACGAATCAAATTGTAAATTTCATTACTCGAAGAATAAAGTGATAGTCATACCCACAGGATCTTACGATATTGACGATTTGGCTAATTATTTGGTTCGACACACTAAAAACGACAAGCTAGTAATTAGAGCAAACAACAATTCGCTCAAGTGTGAGATAGAAACACCTGTGGAAATTGACTTCTCTAAACCAAACTCAATTGGATCTCTGCTCGGATTTTCGAAACGTGTGTTAAAGCCTGGATTTCATACATCAGACTACACTGTGCAGATCTTCAAAATTAACGCCATAAGAATTGAGTGCAGCATATGCACAGGAAATTACGTCAACGATAAGCTGGGACATACACTACACGAGTTTTTTCCAACAGTCCCGCCAGGGTACAAGATTGTGGAAGTACCCGCTAATGTCATATATCTACCCATCACAGTAAAAACTCTCAGTAATATCAACGTTAGAGTTGTCGATCAAGACGGTAATTTAGTGGATTTTAGAGGAGAGACCATCACTCTCAGACTACATATAAAAAAGAATGGGCGCTCGTTATAACAAGAAGCGTCACCCACGCAAAGCTGTCAGTCGTGAACCAACAGTGAAACGATTAACACCTGAGAACGTCCTCTTCCTACAGTCGTTAGGCTATACAGTTAAAAGTCATGGATGATGTGCTAGACATAACTTCCAGTGTGGAGTTTGACGAGTCGGTGACGCGCAAACAATATTTGAGTCACCAGCCGCATACGCCAGCCACATTTAATAACAATGATGAAATCCGAATACCGATTCAAAACCAAGATACATATACACTACCATGCGAAAGCTACTTGCATATGGAAGGAAGATTCATCAAGTCAGATGGTTCAGGAGCTACAAATTCAACTATCACATCCAATGCATTCGCTTTTCTGTTTGAGGAAATTCGATATGAACTTAATGGAACTGAAATTGATCGAAATAGAAATGTTGGTATCACAAGCACATTGAAAACGCTTATTTCTGCAAGCCCCCCACAAATGGGCGTGTTGATCAATGCAGGATGGGAGCAACGCGCTCCTGGAAATGGCTACTTTGATGTATGTATACCACTGAGTATGCTCTTGGGTTTTTGCGAAGACTTTAAAAAGATACTTGCAAATGTAAAACAAGAACTAATATTGATTCGAGCTAGGGACGATACAAATTCATATGTACAAGCCAATCCAAATCCTCAGGAAAGTAAATTCACCATCAGCAAACTGGCATGGGTGATGCCTCATTTGCAAATAGGTGAAAGAGAAAAGCTAGCGCTGCTTAAGATTGTAGACAGTGGGAAACCACTTCGCATTAATTTCAGAAGCTGGGATCTGTTGGAGTATCCGTTGCTTCCAATCAGCAAGACTCAAATTTGGTCTTTGAAAACATCAACACAATTGGAGAAACCTAGGTTCGTGGTTCTGGGATTTCAGACAAACAGGAAACGGAATGCGGAATTAAGTGCAAACATCTTTGACGACTGCAATCTTACCAATGTCAAGGTGTTCCTAAATGATGTGGCGTATCCATATGAGAACATGAATTTGGACTTTAAGAAAAACCGAACCACGTTGTTGTATGATATGTATGCAAGATTCCAACAGTCTTACTACGAACGAGACCATCCTTTACCGCTACTAAAACGTGAAGAATTTATAGAAACTGCACCTATCGCCGTAATTGACTGTTCACATCAAAACGAGTCTGTTAAAACGGGGCCTGTTGACATTCGTGTCGAGTTTGATAGCAGTGAGAATTTTCCTGCCTACACCGCTGCATACTGCTTGATCTTGCACGATCGTGTTGTGGAATACAGTACCTCTAACAAGTGTCGTGCGTAAGCTGACATAAAATCAAGTAGCAGAGAGTCTTGTCAACCATTACCATGCCGACCATCTTCCTGGACGCACAGGGCTTCACGAAGAAGGATGGTGGGTTTATTTTCAAAGAAGTTGCTGTGTGTGTAACACGGTCTGACAAAATTATCTCTACACATTGTATTTCTGTATCATCACCATCGCGTGGAGGTAATGAACCATCAGTTAGATGGCTAACACATAATTACCATGGAATACCTTGGGATTCTGATGGCGTTTCCTTCAGCAAGATGTGCTCTATACTACATGCAATAACCAATGAGGATGATTCAATCATTTACGTTAAAGGACTGGAGAAGGCTCGATGGTTACAGAAAATCATCAGGAAGAAAGTATGCTACAATATAGAAGATTTAGGATGTCCACCACTGCGAGAACTCAAGAAAAATAATTTGAGAAAACTTTGTAACTTACATATATTTTGTAATAATATGTGTGCAATTGAAAATGTATTTTTAATCGCCAATTGGTGGGCGAAATAAAAAAGATTTTAAAAAAATGTATATTCTATCTTATTATTTAATTAGGATAGGTGAAATGATAAAAGAAAAATCTGGTAAAATGATTTTATTTACTCACATTGAAATTCTCTGGTTACAATTTTTTTGACATCATCAAGTACAATTAAATTTTTGTATGCAATGATTTCATTTTTTAGTTGCATATAGTCAATTGTAGAACTGTAAGACACATGACTAGGGTGAACGCCGCCGATGTGTACATCGATTAACTTTGTCACCGAAGCCGTACATTTGTAGTAGTCACTCATCACTTTATCCGCCAACTCATTCACAAATACCTTGTAGTAAACTGATGCGTTGTAGCTCCACTTTTTCCTGGCGGACAAGGATGCGGTCACTGCAGGCTGCACGTCGATGAGGTTCTGCCATGTAGACTTGGCGAGGAAAATGCCGCTGGTAGGATCAGTGCTGTTGTGAAAACATAACATTTTCACCCCCGACACCGTCAGGCAGGATACAGCATGCTCACCGAGCGGGATGCTGGTCTGGCCGCTGCCGGTGAGCATTTTGGAGACTGCGTCCGACTCCATGGCGAGGACGTCCCATTCTTCGGATGAAAGGGTGATTTTGTTGTAGCCCACCCTCTCAAGTACCACAACAGGCTCGAAATCACGTTGCGGTGACAAACCGAAAGTCAGCCGCTTGGAATCTCCGGCGTTCAGCTGGTACACAGACGCGAAGAACATTACTGGACGACACATCGCAGCGGACTGAGGGACACTAATTATTACCGCATACGTCATCACCACCTCTGCTAAATACATCAGTTCCTTTTAAATCTTGCTCAACTTTGCGTTTAACATAGTCATACACTAACAGTTTTTTATATGCTTTAATTTCTAACTTTAAACGTTCATAGACTAGTGTTGAACAGGGGCTGTATGACACTTCATTGACATGTACACTATCAAAATGCAAATCTATCAGGCCATTCACAGAACAACGGGGGAAGTCACGAATCACTTTCACTGATAACGTATTCACAAACTCGTTGTAGTACTTGGTAACTTGATAACTCCAGGGCTTCATGGTGTTGATGGCGCCGGTCACTGCTGGCAGGGCGTCGACCATGTTGTCCCATGTTGATTCGCCGAGAAACACACCATAGGCAGGCACAGCATTGTTGTAAAACCATATAGTTTTCGCTCCAGCCACTGTTCGGGAAGAGATGGTGTGGTTGCCGAGCGAGACACTCGTTTGCAGATGCTCAGTGTTGTTGAAAAAGCCACCAATTGTATAGACCATCTGTCTCAGTACATCCCACTCATCATGTGTGAGAGTGACTTTATTGTACCCAACTTTTTCGAGTACAACTACTGGATTAAATTCCAGTTTAGGTGACAAACCAACAGTGATACGCTTGGTGTCACTGCTGTTTAACTTGTAGCATGTTGAAAACAGGAGAACCTCACTAGCCATAGTGAACTGGACTTGACGATCGCCGACCGGGAACTGAGGGCTAGCTGGCTGGTGTGATGGCCTTTATACTCCGGCAGTGACGTCAACACCCACTTCTGTATCAAACAGTATACATCTGAGAGGAAGTGGATTCGTGACATCATGGAGACCATCATACTCGATTTCCCGATTAATGGATGAACTAATCGTCCATTGTCTACTTAAACCAATGGTCCATTTAAACTCCTCGAAGATAAGACTTTAATTATATTTAAGTTACTCGGTAAAGGTGGAATTGGTATACGCAACACACGATGACCACTAGGAACTAAAGTGATAGACGAATCCATAGTTTTGTCGCCGCGATACAACTTGTCTGACGTCCGCATTCCAGAACAGGGATGAGGAAATAGTTGCAGGCGAGCACACCTGTGTAAACACGCCCCGGGCGGCGGAATTTCCCCGCTAGCTGGGGGAGTGGAATATCTGCGCCCAAAGAAATTAAGCCCTTGGGAGATGCTGCTCCCTAGCGGCCGGTTGAGGAACTAACGTATGCGCAAGCACGCCCGGTGCCGCCATCTGTGCGGCCGGCCAAAGAACTAACGTGTGACGTCATACGACCTTGAACGCTGATTGGCTGCTCACTTCGTGACGTCATGCGATCCCTGAACGCTGATTGGCTGTTCCCAGAATCGGCCTTCCCCTACTACTACGCCTTAGGGTAGGGTTTTCTCCCGCAAGACAAGGATAGAAGATTTCGTGGCGAAGTGGAATATCTCTGGCCGGCGCATGCGCAGATGAAGTTTCTCGTTGCATCGGCTGTTCGGTGGAGACACCTGGTGGCAGGATGTGTGTATATGCTACATTGCAACATTTGTGCAGCTGGAATATCTACATCATATAGGACACAATCGTAAATAATATCGCTGATTTCAGATTAACATTGTTGGAGATAAGTGAAATAACAGTTAGAATAAATACTAAATAACAGTTATATATATGTTTACCCAAAACTACCGAGGTCGTTTTAATGTGGACTTCTTTTTGTTTTTTAGTAAAATTGCAATGATTTACGCTTAAGTATATTTCACGACACAGAACCGAAGAAAATATTTTACTGTCCTGAAATATTTGCATCTTGCCAGAACAGAAATAGTCAGCCGACGCGAAGAGTACACATTTCGCAACGCTTAATGGATAAGCAAACATAGATAACAGTCGAGTGGGAATTTCTGTAGGTGTGTTGAAACAGTGTACACATTTCACAGAGCGCGCATTCCAGAACAGAAATAGCCATTGCCTCAGGGCTTGGGTGGGCGGTGTGGAATGTCTGCGCCCAAAGAAATTAAGCCCTTGGGAGATGCTGCTCCCTAGCGGCCGGTTGAGGAACTAACGTATGCGCAAGCACGCCCGGTGCCGCCATCTGTGCGGCCGGCCAAAGAACTAACGTGTGACGTCATACGACCTTGAACGCTGATTGGCTGCTCACTTCGTGACGTCATGCGATCCCTGAACGCTGATTGGCTGTTCCCAGAATCGGCCTTCCCCTACTACTGTGGTTAAAAGTCGTAAGCCCCTGAGAAGGTTTAGTAAAAGCTCAGAATAATTGTCTGCAGATCTATAGATAAAAATCAGTGGTTTTGATTTGAAAGGGCGGCGACTGTTTAAGTTTTGTGAAGGGCCACACAAATTCCCGAAGTAGAGAAGATTCAGCAAAGCGTTTTTAATATTAAATTTGTATAAGTTTTGCGATCAGTGAAACAGATTTGCATTCAGAAGTGTGGTTTCAGTAAAGTGTGATGTGTCAAGTTGGGTCTTACGCTGACTTGGTGTCCAGAATACTAATGGAGAAACGAAAATAAATGAGAATGAGTTTGAAGGGAACCATTTTGATTTGAAAACGGTTCTGTAACTTACAGCAATAATTATTTGGATCTTACTTTCGAAACTGTAAATGGATAGAAAATTTCAAATGAGGTGTTAATTATTTGGAACTTTGTAGTTGTGAGGAATCTTCTGACAATTTATCTTTAAATTTACGCATCAGTCGGTGGCTTGTTTCAAGGAAAAGATAATTTGAAATAAAGTCTTAGTCTATTATAAACTTATTAGTTGTTTCTTTTTGCCAGTACATACGAAATAGGAAGCTTTAATGTTTTTTGTGCTGATAATCAGAATTACAGGAGGCTGAAGTGCTCTCTGAAGTTTAAATACATCGCCGCCATAGATATAATGTAAGATTAGCTGTTCTCTCGAATGCAGAACTGTCTGCAGGCATTTGAATGCGTCTTGCAGAGTTGGGGAGTGGACTGTTACAGTCGTTGTAATCTTACAAGCTGTGACGGCGCGTGCGATGCGGGCAGAGCGACCTGACGGAGTATGTCGAGAGCGAGACAGGAGGCGACAGCAGGCGAGGCCACTTCCGGCCTCGATTCGGCAGCAAAAGAGAGCCCACGAGACATCTGAGCCCACATCTCCATACACAACTATCATACACGTATCGAGCAATTGTAATCTTCGAACCCGTAAATCGCCATCAGCTTTCATCTCGATGAACATACGTTAGAAGAACCATGTTGTAAATTTTAAACTGCGTTTTAGTATAACAATAATGATTTAATTTGAACCTTCAGTCGTAATTTTCGGATTCGCAATAAATGCAAAAATGTTTCCTAAGGCTTTTCATTTCATTATTCAATTAATTTAGAATCACAAATTTCGTCTTGGAATTTTTAATTATATATTACTAATTAATTAATTAAATGATTGGTGATTATATTTACGCGCTCTTTCTGTATCATTATACTATCACTAAACAGAAAGGTAACTCTCGTAAACCTTTCTCATCTGTTACCTGACTGAGAGAATTTTGAAAATTAGATCCGTTGGATAATTTCACATATTGATTCAACGGATGTTACAAACCATTTACGAAGCGGATCCAGTCCCCAGCCATCTGTTTTTTTTGTTTTGTTTTTTGTTTTGTTTTTTTTTGGTACAGGACGAAAATTAACAGGCTATTCAATCAATCACAGAGCTCCTAAAAATTTTAGTTTATTCTATCTGTTTGCCTAAAACACAACTTTTAGATAGTAATAAGCTCATAAACATGAATCAAAGAAGTAATTCGTAACTGAAACAGTACTGATTTTTTTTTCAGGAAATACGAGGCGATACCCAAAAAAACCGGAATTATTTTTTAGAAGCAATATATTTTCAAACTTTTTACATAAAAACATTATCGCCTTCAAAATACTCTCCATTACATCTAATACATCTGTCCCAACGGTGCTTCCACTCTTCGAAACATTTTCTGTAGTCATCTTTAGAAATGGCTGATAGCCCCTCCCTTTTTTTTGACCTCTTCAGTGTTGTCAAATCGGTGTCATTATATGCTCAATTTCATGCGTGGAAATTTTGTCGTGGTGGAAGAACCAATCGCCTGTCGGCCACAAATCGAGTCTTTTTCGACGAACACTGTTGCGTAATCTTCTTAAAACTTCCAAACTTTTGATTGACGGTCTGATGTGGACGAACAAACTCTGATGAACTGCGCCATTGGCATCAAAAAAGCAAATGAGCATTGTTTTGATGTTTCATTTGACTTGACGACGTAGACAGTAACATAAAGTATCAATTGTGTATGGTGTAGTTATTTTTTTATGTGACAAATACCCCTTTTGACCAATTTAAATTGTAATACCAATGTAAAATATAAATTTACTGGTTCGAAATTACAGTACAGTTTGAAACAATTAAAACATTTTTATAAATATTTTCCAACAAATTTTAAATTGAGGAACATTTAAAAAACGAGTTTAGTGTATACGCGTATGTGGAATTAATGAAGTACGCAACTTTTTGTGAAAATTTCAACACCAATAAGGAGACAATGTGAATACAACGAAACTTCTTCTGCAGATTAAGAACATATCAATACACAAATGACTGGAATTACGGAACTGCAGGCGCACTCTGACCGTGAGATTTCAGTACAACGAGAAGCAGACACGTGCTGCAATCAAAGTATCTACACGTCGCGGCATGGAATCAGAGAGAGCCTGGATATGTTGCTGGGAACACACTGCCGCGTCCACGAAACATCGACAGTGGTTGCAGGAGAAGAACGAATAAGTTGCCGACCGACCACATCGTAGACATGTTCAGTGGGCGACATGCCGGGTGAACACGCGGGCCAGTGAAGCAGTAGTGTCCGTAGTTCTTCCATGTAATGGACCGATGTTGTAGGGAAAATTTGTGTATAAAATTTTATTTCATTTTTTTTTTTCTATCACTAGTTGAGACTCCGTCTTGGAGCGTCTGTGTACTATATCGGAAATGCTGGCGTAGCGAGTTGAATTACACCCTGAGTAGCATCACATGTGTCAATCACGTGCACACCAGGCTGTCTCTGTGCAGTAAGCTTAGAACATTCTAGCATTTTCTAGTATGGTACAAATCCCCCACTACTAAGTCGTCAAGTTAACGTCACAAGTCTTCTTGCACCTAATTGGCTGTCAGAGTAATGGCCGCTGTTGAGCCACATAGTGCAGCTCGCTCCTTAGGCAATAAAGACTGTACCGCCATATTGCTCCTTCTTCATTCTGTTGAACGCAATCACTAAAGAAAGATGTAGTCGCTACTAGAATACCTGAGTAGCAGGTAAGACGAACAATCTTACACAGGCCTTGCTTGCCTCGTAGTAGCAGTGTTTCGCTACTGGTTCGGTTTCACAATTATTTTCATATATTAGGTATGGGAAGCAGTTGTCCCGTTGTGTCTAAAGTGTTATCTAATGTGAGGTTATTTCACGATGAGTGTTATCAAACAGTTTAATTACCTTTTCTTAGTGTTTGATATAACTTTGGTGACCTCAGTAACGTCTTATTTCCTCAATCCGTCGTAAAGAAGATAGTTAGCCGACGATCGTGTAATGGTTAGGTTTTTCTTAATAAATGTTAAATAGTATTTCTGCTAACCACATAACACTCTACGTTAAAGAACTTACATTGCCTTACTATTCAGTGTGCGAATGAGCTAAGTGGATTATAGTCCGTTTCTGTGGTTATTTGCCCACATATCTCCTTCGGAATATTATCTAAAAGCAGTTGCTGTACTAAAACTTAACAGCTGGTATCAGATTACAGTAGTGTCTGAAGGGCAGTCAGCGGACAGTTTTTTCCCCATGTATTCCTTATGGACGCCGGTCAGCGGACAGTTTTTCCCTTATGGACGCCGGTGTGAGCCCAGGACCACCCACGTCGCGCAGGTGTGCGCTGGCCACGTGCCATGCAGGTGTTCGCCACGTGCCACTTCTTAACCCGAGTTAGAGGTCATAAATATGAATAATATGTAAATGAGGCCACGTCGCAGCGTAACCCGACCCCGCTCACGTGCCGCCAGCGGACGCAGGTGTTCGCTCTAGTCCTAAATCTGTCTTAATGGGAATAATATGCAAATAAGGCCACGTGCCACGTTGTTACGGGTCATAAATCGTATTCTAATGAGTGTCGTGTGACCAAATCATCTAAATGGCTTTATTATTTAATTTTTTCTACGCGGTCAGGGTACTAAACCTCAATTACATGGTCTTACCCTCGAAATACAGTATAATATTCACTTTTTCTTTTTATTCTGGGATCCTGGCTTCAGAATTTTAGGGCAAGTATTACATTCTTAATTTGTACTAGTGGTGTGTGGTATCGATTGACATCTACATTTTCTCACTATTCTAATGCCGTTTATTTCAATTAAATCGGAATACTGGTTCGAAAGATACGTATTCTAACGTTTTTAGCTGAGTACCGCGCACTTGGCCCCGCAGAGGTGGAGCGGAAGCTATTAGTCAGCCGCGATACGCTGCCGCGCCGACCCCGCGCAGGCGCAGCTGCGACCCCGCAGAAGGATAGCAGAGAGAGGGAAAAAAACACACTCTAAGAAACACGATTCCTTACGCCAGACGTTTTAAAAATCGCTTTGTCAGTCTAATTCATATGTATACCATCTGGAGTGTACTGCCCGCTGTCCCCGATCACATTTTTCGAACTGTTATAAACTTTACGTTACTAATAATCAATTTTTTTGTACATGTGTTTATAATTAGCTGTTTACAATTATAGTACCCTACCGATAGAAATTCTATGATAGTCAGATTTTCGCCGATTCCACTTACAGAAGTGAATAGCACGGTTAGTTTTCATACTTATAGAATATTCGATTGCAGAGATTTCAAGAGTCAGAAGACTTGATGAAACCGAATGATAGCAAAGTAAACCACTACATCGATTTTTTTTTAGTTTTGGAAAAGTTTTTTTTACTGATATTACTGCGTATTCTTTCGTATTAGATTTTCTGCTACAAGCAAAATGAAACAACTCTTTCGTCCTTCAGTTGAAAGAAGTGATGAGGTTGTATACAAATTACCATTTTGTTTTACTTCAAGGTATTTTGGAAAGTCTTTCTGGGGGTTATTTACGTTTTTCTGTAGCCGTCGCCCTATTTAATGAATAACTGTGAGAATTCTGTGACAGAGCGTGGTGGGTGAGGACGCAAGATTTTAATTCTCGGCCGCCCATTTGGATTTTGAATCTCATGGTTTCACGAAATCGCACAAATATGTACCTAGGTGAATGTGTATGAATTAGGGATTGCAATCCAGCAAAGCGGTATCCCGCAATCCCGCATCATTAGACAGTCTGGCGGATCCCGCACAAACTTAAGCGGATCCGCAATCCCCAAAATCCGGCGGAATCGCGTGTCAGTCTGCATGACTCGCTGCCCCACTCGGTCTCTGTCGGATATTTTGCATTGTTTGCCTGTACCCTTCCAGTTGGCATTTGACTCATGTGAACATGCGTTTGTTTTTGTCAACCTTCGTCATTCGTAAGTAAATAAATACACTTTTACGTATTCATCAAAACTTTAGTTTGTTTCGAGTACACATTTCGGTAATTTGAGTTGTTGTGCGTATTCAGTACGATTTTCTAACTATAATTATTTTTTAAGTGTCGCACACGTTATCTGAACTACACGGTTAAAGGTTTTTATTCACGGTTTCATTATTCCCATTTTCTGTATTTGCAGATAAAGTAATTTTGACAATTTCCTAAAATGCGGCTGAAAATTTGATTATTCCGTGATATGAAACTAATGTTATCGTAATTTTAACGATCGCGTACCTATTTATTTAATAGCTATCAAAAGGAAATTCTACATCCTTTGACTTATTGTTGTTTTGGCCGCTGCCTCAATGCGTTTCTTTAAAAAAAGCCACCTGCTTACATGTGCCGCTCAGGCTTTCGATTAATCCCTCTTCTCCTTGTTATTATTTCGACTAAAGGTAAAAAAAGTTATAATAAAATTTTCACGGGTGTATCGACGAATTGTGTTGTAGGAACACCATACTTCGATGGCTGCCTCCACCGTCTTCCCCACGTGTGTAATTTCGTGTGTTTGCAATGAAATCGGGAGATACAACCTATGAGGACTACACTGTAATCACTCGCCGAGCAAGTCTCCTTTCTTACTAAAAAATAATAATTTCCACTTTAAAAACGTCGTTACGCCGCATAAGTAAATCTGAAATACTTGACAGTTTACATGTTGGTGAGTAGTTTCTTTTAATAACATTGAATCAACTGTAATATCAATCAAGGAATCAGGAGATATAATAATGTATCACGCAAAAAAAGGCCAAGTCTCGTACTTGTGCAGTGACAATAAGTTATGAGATCTTGTTCTGAGCCAAGTCTACACTTTACAGAGTATATTCACTTCACTTTGTGAAATGGAATACTTTTCTTGGTGTTATGGGACGTTTATTTAGAATTAAAAAAAAAAAAATCTGGTTACTTGGCCATTAAGCATACCATATTTTTTAAAGTTATGTGATGTATTGTAAGGCACATAATATGACCTAAGACTCAATATTTTCCATTTTTATTATTTATTTAAAAATTGGTTAAGATTAAAAAACAAAAATGTAAAACTTCGAAATATACTTAAGATACGCTAAAAAGTTTTAATGTCATTTTGCCAATCAAAATATTCTTAACTGTTGATTTTTATCATTTAACATTAAAAATTATTTATTAATTTAAT
Organism: Vandiemenella viatica; assembly: GCA_031002005.1. Classification (NCBI taxonomy): domain Eukaryota; kingdom Metazoa; phylum Arthropoda; class Insecta; order Orthoptera; family Morabidae; genus Vandiemenella; species Vandiemenella viatica. The sequence continues at coordinate 10,221,443 of JARYHS010009186.1, read as the reverse complement.
TATTATTTAATTTATTAACGTTTTAAGCAACTATGTTTTAAATATATTCGTTAAAAAACTTTTTGTACTAATCCCGCACGGATCCCGCGGGATCCCGCGGGATTCGCGCAAATCCCGCGCGGATCCCGCGGGATTGAAAACACTGCGGGATTGCAATCCTTAGTATGAATGTTTTGTAAATAGTGTTTGAGTGAAGAGGACAAATCGCGCATCTCTTTGTAAAAAAAAAAAAAAAAAAAAAAAAAAAATCAAGAACTTGAACTAGTATTTCAACGCCACAAGGACACTAATTGACGTCTCCAACGCAGCAATGTAAGCAGACGGGTTATAGATTCACGACTTTGATCTCTGTTGATCAGCTCAGGAGGTGAAGGGATTTACCGACATCTATTATAGCTTTGAGATTTAAAGGCTATTCAAACATGGTTTTTCTATGTTTCGTCGCGTAATCTAACATACTTAAGAGGTGTGTACAAATTTAAAATATAATGTGAATTCAGCATAAACAAGCAAAAAAAAACAGTTGAAAATATCGAAAACTACAACAGAAAAATCACAAAAATAATATAAAACAAATAAATTTTGTCTGATTTCGGAGAACAAGTACCAGTTGCGCAGTGCTGTTTATTTGTCTTCTTTAAATGAAGTATAAGCGCATCCAGGCGTGGAACAACACGTTATTAAATTTATGACAACAGAAAACGAAAAACTATCAGAAACTTGTGGAAGATGTGAAAGACAGTTTAATGAGGAACCGCTGTCAAATATAGGCGTTATAAAGGGTATAAAGCTTTCCAATATAACAGAGACCATGTTGAAAATGAGCTTATCCTCTTCGTCCGAAAACATCCACAATAGAAGGGTTTCTCAAGAATTACGCAGGCTACGAGAATTAAATCTTCAAATAAATGATAAAAGAGTGTACTAAAGGCAAAGACTCTTAATTTCGTAACGACCTGGTGCAGAGTTTTTACCGACTGCGCATTCCGCCCCTGTCATAGCCTGCCTTAAACTAACCCGGTAATACTACCTGTTGTAGGAGACCTACAGTTTAACCTGGAATTCTAGCGAGTGTAGGAGAGTTACAGTATAACGGGAAATTCGAACCATGGAAAGCGTTCTGATGTACTACACATTACACAGCTTGCTGCGCCAGAGGTGAAGGTCGGGTTAAGGGCCAATGAAAATCAGCGCCGAGACAGGGATTCGAACCGGAGACCGGGTTTCTCAAGAATTACGCAGCCTATGAGAGGGAACGGGAATGAATTCGACCACGGCCTTTTGAAGGAATCATCCCGGCCATTCTCCTGGAGTAATTTCGGGAAACCATGGAAAACCGAAATCTGTATAATTACATTTTAAGATCTTTCAGCATCTGCCGCAGGAAAGCAGCTACAGTTCTACTCATCAAAGGAAAGAATATTTTGTGATATCAGTGATGGTAAAAGGGTATGTATTGACCCAACCATTCGGTTTTGCATCCCGATAGTAAAGGTTTAGTTGGATTTGCAGTAATTAGAGTGTAAATATTGATATTCAGAACGTGGTCATAAGGTCATGTTTGGTCTATTACGTTACGATTATCGTCAGGTTCGGGACCTGCCGCCCACATATAAAAAAAACTCACTACATCGAAGAAGGCTTGCACGTTCTTCGCCATATTTTGTCGAGAATTTGCATTTTAAGAAGATAGCAAAGGAAATAAGAAAGTATTATATGGAATGGTAAAAAGGAGCGGATAGAAAATGTCAACATGCTGGATGAGGATGGAAACGATATAAACAGTTCAGAAAAACTGAAAAGGACATCGAAGGAGTATTCTGAAGCCCTACTGAACCAAAATTGGTCACAGGATGATAGAGTTGTTCAGGAGAAGAAGGAAAATAACAGCTGTGTAATAGAGAAAGAGAAGAATCTAACTTGGGAAGAAGTGGAAACAGCTCTCGTTAAGATGAAGGGTGGAAAGGCACCAGGCATCGATGAAGTGAGCGTGGAAATGATAAGGGCAGCAGGAGTAGTAGGAAAGCAGTGGCTATACCGTGTGATGAGAAAGGTATGGAATCAGGGAACAACACCTGAAGACTGGAAAAAAGGGATAAATATACCCATATTCAAAAAAGGGAGCAGGAATTAGTTTAAAAACTATAGCGGTATTCCACTGACGTGCCACAGTGTATGAGAAGATCATTGAATAAAGGATACGTGACAGGGTGGAAAAAGGGCTAAGGGAAGAGCAGTATGGCTTCAGATCAGGGAGATCGACGGTGGAACTGATATTTGCTATGAGACAGCTGCAGGATAAACTGTTGGTATTTCTCGATATTGAGAAAGCATATGATTGTGTACACAGGAGTAAGGTATGGAAGGCCTTGAAGAAGAGAGGAGTTCCCAAAGAAACCATCAGAAGAGTGACGGAACTGTACCAAGGAAGTGTGAGCTATGTGAAAATACGGGAAGGAAGATCAGATTGGCTGGAACAAAGGAATGGACTAAAACAAGGAAGTGCCCTATCACCACTATTCTTCATTGTAATCATGGATGAAATAATGCAGAAGGTGGCAGCGAGGATGGGAGAGGAAAACATGAAGGTGATGGCTTTTGCGGATGATCTGGGGAGGTGAAGAAGAGGAAGTACAGCGGTAGTTGGATGTATGGACAGACAGTGTGGAGGAATATGGCCTGAAATTTAATGTAAAGAAATGTGAGTACACGGTAACAACCAGAACGAAGAATAGGTTAACCCAGGGAATTGTGATTGCAGGGGAACAACTAAAGAAAGTAAACAGGTTCAAGTAACTGGGGAGTGTATTAGAGGAATGTGGAGGAAATCTACATCTACATATATACTCTGCAATTCACAAAACTGTGGTTGGCAGAGTGTGCTCAGCACCAAAGCTAATCTCCTTGCTGTGCATTCCAATCCCTAATGGTACGAGGGAAAAAAGAATTCATATAAGAATCAGTGCGGCACCTTATTTCTCTAATTTTATCTTTCCTGTCATTCCGACCCAAATAGGTTGGTGGACGAAGTATTTCACTACACTCGTAAGTGAAAGTGGGAGTACGCATGTTTACCAATAAGTGTATACGAAACGTGCGTCGTCTATCTACCAGAGACTCCCCGCCTAGTATACTAATTAGTTCTGTGACGCTTTCATAAGGACTGTAGCAAGCGGTAACGAATCGAGCGGCTCTTCTCTGTACTTTCTGTATACTCTCAATCAACCCCTTACGAAAAGGATCCCAGATGGCACAACAGTAGTTCAAATTTGGACGCACAAGAGATATGTACGCTATCTCCTTTGTTTGTTAATTCCAATGTTTCAAGATTCGACCTAGGAACCGCAGCCTAGAATTAGCTCTACCTACTAAGGTATTAATATGTAAGTCCCATTTCATGCTCCTTTGTACTGTTACTCCCAAATATTTCATAGAATCGACCATATCAATAACTGAACTGTTTACCTCGTATTTCTGAACAATCGGATTCTTTTTGTTAATTATGTTCATTGTCTTACACTTTTTAAAATTTAGTGTGAGTTGCCACTCAGCGCACCAAGCCAAAATAACATCCAGATCACGCTGAATTTCTAAACAATCGGCCAAACTCTTTACTTCCCTATAAATAATAGCATCATCAGCATACAATTTGTCTCCAAGATCGTTTATAAAAATTAAGAAAAGAAGTGGTGCTATTACACTTCCTTGAGGTACACCCGATGAAATACCTAGATAAGAATAACTTTCTCCTTCAACAACGACATACTGCGATCGACCAGTTAGAAAATCCTTTATCAATTAACAAAGCTGATCCGATATACCGTACGCTCGTAGCTTCGCTAAAAGGCGGTTGTGTGGCACAGAGTCAAAGGCTTTCTGAAAATCTAAAAAAATTGCATCTACTTGTGAACCCGCATCAATAACTTTCATTACGTCGTGTGGAAATAGGGCCAGCTGTGTTTCACATCATCTTTTTTTCGGAAATCCGTGTTGATTTGTTAAATGATGGCCTGATAAGTGAAAGAGGAAGACAAGCGGAGGTGTTCATAAAGAGCATTAGAAGCCTGATATGGAATAAAGAGGTGTCACAGAGAAGCAAGAGAGTAATCTATCATACGTACTATTTGCCTATCTTGACTTATGCTACTGAAACGTGGACAATAAAAATGCGGGACATCAGCAGAGTACAAGCAAGTGAAATGAAGTTTTTAAGAGATAGAATGGGAGTCACTAAGATGGACAGAATAAGGAATGAAGTGATTAGACGCACCATAAAAGAGGAACCCCTACAGGAAAGGGTAGAGAGGACCAGACTGAGATGGTATGGAAATGTAAAGAGAATAGACGCTCAGGAAATCCCAAGAAAGATCCAAGACATTAAGATGCATGGTAAACCACCCACAGGAAGACCAAGAAATGGATGGCTGACAGGAATGGAGGAGGGTGTACGGAAGAGAGGAGAGGACTGGAACAAAGTGGTGACAGAGAGATGGTGGGATGAAAGAAGCAAATGGAGAGGCTTGTGCAGAAAGCAGACCCGGCCAGAGGTTGGAAACTGTTGAGGATGATGATGATGATTTGCCTCCTGAAAAACGGCATGTCGAGCATTTTAAGGCCGAATTTAATGAACAGAAGGAAAATGAGTTATTACTTGTAGCAAGTCCGCTGTATAAACCTTTTTGCATTTCTTGTGAAGTTACTCTTTCAGAAAATAGGAAACCAGATCATAATAGACAATTTAAATCAAAGCTTTACACTAAAATGCAAGGAAAGAAAAATAAGCTGGTCCTTGTATCTGTGTTATGGAAAGAATATCTGACTAACAAAAATGATGAAATCAATGAAAAAAAAATAATATTTGTCCAAAAAAAGAAACCCTTCTTCTAAAGGAGATGAAGTTGTTAAACCTTGTATCCATACATTTGAAAGCCATCTTGGTTGTAAAGGTATTGAAAGGAAACAAAACATATTGCTGTATCAGGGCAGAAGGATACGTATTGTAGTGAACACAGTTGTTCGCTTGGCTGATAAGTTATATATTGTTAATTATGAAATGAGGACAGCAAGTTTCATGTTAAGAAACCATACAGAGGCATCGACAGGGGATTTAGGGCGCTGACAGTAAGGAAAATGTGCGCAATGGTCGAGCTAAGGAGGACAGATGACGGCATGCATCGGCCTCATCATTGGCTAGCATTTGCCCCTCCACTTTAAGACCATAGTGGGAGGTGGTGGAAAAACCTCTGCACGGGCATCGGAGAGTGTCGTGTCTTGATCAATCAGTCGCAGCCAGCAACAGCCGGAGCAGAGAGAACGCAGACGTCGAGTCGCCCTCCGACGGCCGTGGCCGCGGGGTGGCGCCACACACGAAGAAGATGGACAGCGCATAACAGGCTGGCTCTGCTGTAGGGTATGGTTGGACGTGGAAAGCCATCGTTGAGTCATAGACAGGGAGCTAGGGTTCTCCACAATGTCTATAGCTGGGGTTACTGGTCTAGATAACCGCCCACAGTCGAAGAAGCTCTTGCTGTTCTCAAGATAAATGTCACACTCATGCAGTTATAATAATCAACCTATTTTCAGTATTCAGTTACGTCATAGCGTGATGTTGGAAGGTAGCGCAATAGCACCTTACATTGTTATCGGTATTCAGCAGTAGTTTCAATGCATACCATTTGTATATTTTGTACAGCCGTGAAAGTAAATGTTGTACATAGTACACGTTTATGAACTTATTCACCCTGATGATCCTACCACGAATGTCTCACTCCGATCCCAGATCGACTCCTATGATCGATCCTTACCCATTCGCTCATTCCTCTCATCGAATCTGGCCAAGTCTCCGCTCGGCCTGCTGCTAGGTTCGCCATAGGTCCCCATAGGTTGACCGGTGTCCAGGTGGGGGCACTTCAGTATCGAGGAATTTTCATTACATATCTCAGCAACCGAAAGCTATGGGCTGTGGAAGTAGAAAGGGGTTTTGTTGGGTAATTTTAATTATTGCATTCCATTTATCATTTTATTTATTTAAATATTAATGATTTTGTTGAACTTATCAGTTTAATATTTTTAGTCATTTGATTATATCAAATAGGAAGAGGGTGCAAAGTGATATGCTACCTTGCATCACTGACAGATTTATTGAAACTCAACATTGAAGGCATACAGACGTAGGTATATTTTACAATTAATCTAATACATATAAATCAAGGTTCAAAAAATTAATTCAAAGTCTTACAATATGAGGCATATGATGTTAATTCTAAACAAATAACAGTGACATATTTATATGAAATTTAAGCACTACATCAAGATTGAATTTAGCTAACATGAAAAATTGGACATAGGAAGCTAACATCAAAATTCCTCTAATAGTTTATAAAGCTGTTCACAAATACAAGCTTGTAGAAATAAATTTCTGTATCTTAATTCAAATAGGGCGCCATTAAGTCTAGGACTTAATTAAACTACTATTTTCTGATTGATAGGAATTTATGACAGTCTTCCCATATCGAATCAGGTTGCTCACGGCTGTTAACACACTCAGAAAGATTGTCGCAGAGTGATACTCTGCTCAGGGGCGTTGACGGGTCCAGGAACGCGCAACACTGAGTTCTTTTTAATGGCTGTGTGTCTTTACCGTTTATTCAGCAGCGTTGCGTCGACACCTTCCTTCAGACAAGAGCAACAGGTACCGCAAGCCAGAGGTGGTCCAAACCGTACTCTTATATTTCTTGTCGTAATCGAAGACCAGGCGATGACATGACTTTTCTCTTCGCAAGTCCCCACCGCAAGACCCCGAGCAATCGTTCCCATGTTGCGATGTCGTATCGGAATTCCTTCCAGCTCCGTCGAAATCCAATCCGTGGACTCGTAAGACATATGGACCCAGAATACACCAAACAGCAAGTTATTATTTTTTAACATTCACGGTAATTGGGTGCCCGCGACAGTTTCACCCCTCTCATCCCCCGCCTCCGGGAGTGGCATCTCTACCTGCGACAAACAAAGCAGCCTCGCCGACAACAGGACGCCAGCAGGAATTTTCCAACCTTCCCTGTCTTCCAAAACGGCTGGATGAAATGTCTCACAAATCAATGACAGCAGAGGCTGGACATTACAACTTCTATAGTGAAAATTACTTCTAGAAATCAAGAAGACCTTTTTGATAAACTGTTTGATTGTTATTCTGTCATCTCTGATGTAGATATACCGATCGCTCCTGACGATCAGCAAATGAAGGATCTTCAGTTAAGTTAAATTAAATGTCATTGCCAATAGTCCGTCAAATTCTTGCAGTACCAATTAATTTTATTTTGAAATTGTTGGATCTCGATGTATATTATATAAGGTTTTATTTAGCCTGATAAGATAAGTGTTGTTAAGCCCTCTCTTATATCATACCAGGTGTTTATAACAAATAATATACACCCTACGCAAACTAATAGTATAACACACTTATTTAACATTTGGCTTAAATTAAGTTCAAGAGTAATACGGACAAAAAACTTATTAATATTTAAGAGTAAAATACTAACTAAAATCTTAATAGTATTCATGTTAACTTGTCAACCATTTGATGGTATAAACTAATGCTAGTGAAAGCTAAAGAAGTAAACGGTACCAACTCAATACTAGTAGGATGAAGAAACAAGACACAAACTAATAATTTGAAAAATAACCAGGTGGACACAGTATAAATCAGTGTAATTCAATTCTAAAAATTTATGCGTGGAAGAAGAGGTTGTTTAGCTAGTGCTCGAATAAGTAATGCTTGCTCAAAGGAATTTTAAATGTGCCGATTTTTTGGTAATTCTAATTTTCAGGGGAAATCATTCCACATTCTAGCCGCTGTAATGTAGAAGGAAGTGGCTAATGTTTCCGTGCTGTGGGAGTGGATGGTTCGTATGTTTGAGTTCAGGGACCTGGTGTTAATATTATGGGAAAGTCCTAGGTATGAGATGTTGGAAGAAAGGTAGGCGGGAGTTTCCAGACGTATGAGGCGGTGAAGGAGACATAGAGTGTGGAATCGTCGTCGATCGCAAACGCGCAACCACTGTAAGCGGTCATATGAAGGTGAGACATGGTCGTACAATCGCAGGTCACAGATGAACCTTACACAGGAGTTCATAACAAATTCAAGTTTCCTTATGTCTGCCGAGTTAAAATTTTGCTGAACAACGTCACAGTAATCGAGATGGGGAAGCACAAGGGTCTGCACCAGTGATTTTTTTAAATGAGTATGGAAGAATTTCATACATTTATACGGAGCATGAAGAAAAGGAGACAGTATTTTCAGACCAGTATATATATTATTAAGTACAGAGTGTCAGTGTTACTAGGCACCGAGTGTTAGTTTAGTTTCCGTGGTTTTTTTGTTGTTGTTTTTTTTGTGGTGTTTTATGGAGACGAACTAACAGTGCTTCGTGACGAAGTTGACTAAACATTTTACCTGGCTTCGGAGTGCAATGGATGTTTGCCCATCATAAATAGCTAAGGTTCATTTTCCTTTTGGGTAAGTTCCGGAAACGACCAGCCAGGCGGCGATCGAAAAGAAGTCCTTAGCGCTGTTTCCTGGCGTGCTCGAAGGTGGTTGGGGGGAATGCAGCCACTAAAGGGTGTGTCGTTTATCTGTTGAGCCCTCCAGGCACAGAGCCCTGATTCACTGACATACGCCACATTGTAGTGCGAGGAGTACGGAGTTTTCTTCAGAGGGAAAAGAAAGGATGGAGGGAGATTCTGATCTGGTGCAGCAGCAAGTAACCTTCAGCAAGGCATCTCGAGAGGCGAACACGTCTCCCATAGACAACGGAATGACTCCTGCTACGCCATTCTGGTTTGCGAGGGTCGTCTCACATCGCTATAGGCGGACAACGGTGAAGCTTCCTTCGCGATGGAAACTTATGAAATCAGTTCTACCCGCAAAACAAACCCTGAGAAATCTCAAATTTCTCTAACTCTTTAAAAATCAAAGATATAAGACAAGGTGTAATGATTCAACCGTTAATAATACACATTTCATGTTTGCGTAAATTTCACCATGTTTAAATTTTAATAGATTCAAGTTAAGTGTACCCCCATTTCTCAATAATGCTATAAAGTCCAGTAATATGTCACGTGACTCGCTTGTTACTCATGATCTCTACTAATACTCAACCATGATATTTTTTTATGATCGCAACAGTATGATGGAGATGTCACTTTCCTCAGTACTATAATGTGACGCTTTGTTAGGGGTATCTTAATTAATTCAGGAATTAAATTTTATTACCCCAGGTCATATTTTATTAAAACTATTTTCACGTGAGAAAGGGTTTATAAATTGTAAATGTTGAAAAATCATAACAGCACATGAAAAACTAGACTGTCATAATCTGACAATAAATTCTTGTAGGGTGTACATTTCAAATATATTCAATTTTACTTTATTACGAATATAACAACAAACACAAACATCTTAATGACGCCATCACGGTTATTCTAAATATTATCTTATGCTGCAAGGAAAAAAACCTAGAAAGCCGGCATGCAATGTGACATTTATAATTAGAAACAAGATTAATGAAATAAAGAAACACCAAATGCACGGCGTCGATTTTATATAAAAAAGTAGTCATTTGATATATATGCTTCAGCTAGAACTCATGATTGTTCGGCATATTGAGATTTTACCAGCTCGTCTCAGTGACCTCTCCCCTCAAGAGTCATCGATCGAGTCCATGTTGCGATCCTTGCCACTTGCCTTCACATCTTCGGAGACCTTAATCTCCAACCAGCGAAAGTCAGTCGTGCCAATGACGTCTTGAGGTCCTGCCGACACGTCCAAACATTAAAAATATAATTTTAGCAATAGAGTAAACTTAAATTAGGTGATTTGATATTGGAGGTTCTCATTCACTCTACTACACACATCACCTCCTTCATTCTTATTGGCTGCGAGCTCTCCCTACATGACCACATCATTTTTTTTTTGTTTTGTTTTTTTTTTTGTTTTTTTTGTTTTGTTTTTTTTTTCTGCCTTTGCGGCTGTGATTGATGTCCCACTACCTTCGGTAGTATAACTTCTAGGTGTTAGGATAGGGTGTTTATTTTTTGGGACACTTTTTATTTCACTTTCAGGGGAAAAACCAGGGCTATGACCATCTGGGATGGTCTTAATGGTGAAAAAACCCCTGCGGAGTTCATGTTCTGTGCTGCTCTATGATGGCTGGTATAGAATACTGAGGGGAACTTTATACTTATGCCAAAGTCTCGGCATTACCGTTCCAATCGACTCAGTTCTTTCGCCTCTGGCGTCGTTCAATTTCTTGTGGAATTTTTCTGTTAGATTAAATATTTCGGTATTGATTAAGGGAATATGTGTCTCGTTATGTAGAGTTTCTATTGGTGTATATCTGGGTACGTTTAGGATCATCCTTAGACATCTGTTCTGGAGTAGCTGGATTTGTTGTAGATTGGTTTGGCTTGCCAGGCCCCATATCTGGCATCCATACATTAAAAATGGGAGAATAACCGATTTGTATATTCTTATTTTTGTATTAAACTGTAGGTTGCTGCTTCGTAATACTGGTGAAAGGTTGGAAATAATTGCTAGTCCTTTTGTTTTCCCATCCATGATATGTTGTCTAAAAAGTAATTTGTTGTCCAGTAATATACCCAGGTACCGATGTTCTTTAACCCAGGGGATATTTTGGTTCAAAATTTTTAAATTCTTGTTAATTTCTGGCCTTTTTTTGTGAAATAGATTCCCGCACATTTTCCAGGATTGATTTTGATTTTATAGTTTCTGCACCATTTACTGATTTCATCTAGTCCTTGTTGTAGGTGAGTAACGTTAAGATCATGTCTTCTTCCTGATGTGTACTCTGTAGTGTCATCGGCAAACTGTGCCAGATTCACAAAGGCGGGGTCGGGATTTTGTTTGTATAAATTTTGAAAAGTGGCGGTGCGATAACCGATCCTTGCGGAATTCCAGCTGGAATCGGAAGAATTGAAGACCTCTGTCCGTCAACTTCTACGTAGAATTTTCTGTCGGCTAAGTAACTACCGATGAATTTAATGTAGCAGTGTTTAATAGCCGTTTGAGTCCGTAATTCCTGTATAAGTTTAGCGTGCCAAACCTTGTCGTAAGCTTTTTCTATGTCTAAAAATACTGCTGCTGTAGATTTGCTAAAGTTAAAATTTTTTGTTATATCTTCTGTAATACGGAGGAGTTGAATTGTTACAGTTACGCGGCTTTGAAATCCGAATTGTTCTGGTCTTATCGTCTTTTCTTCTTCGAGACTGGTGTTAATCCTCTTCAGCAGTATTCTTTCTAGTATCTTTGATGTTGACGAAAGAAGACTAATTGGGCGGTAGTTTACAGCTTGGCGGTGGTCTTTCCCACGTTTTGGAATGGCTTTAATTTTTGCTACCTTCCATGCTGTGGGATAATAACAATTTAGGAGACAGCTGTCAAAGATTCTAGTCAAAAGCACTAATCCCTTTTTGGCAGGTTTTTCAAATGTATGATTTTTATTTTGTCATGTCCTGGGCTTTTATTTTTTGCAAGATTCTTTATTATACTTCTTACTTCCCTCGGGGTTGTAAGCTCTGGCTGGTCTGCAGTTGGTTGCTGGAGGATTTCCAATGCGTGGCTTTCAGTTTCCTCGGCTTGTCGGATCTCTGCCGGTGTAAGTTGGTACTCCGCTGTGGTATACTGAGATGCGAAGTTTTCAGCTAGTAATTCAGCCTTTGCTATAGGTAGGAAGCAAGACCCTGCCGGACCTTTTATCGCGATGTTCGCTTGTCGAGGTTCTTTTAAGGCTCTAATTAGTTGCCATGCCTCTTTGTTCTGCAACAAAAGGCTTGACATTTTGTCCTCCCACTTTTCAGTTCTTCTTTCTTGTAGCCTAGCTTCTAGTTGCCGTGCGAGTTGGAGGTATTGTCTCTTGTCCCTTGGATCACGGTACCGCTGCCAAAGTTTTCTGTATCTGTTTCGCAGATATCTCAGATCTTCCAAGATGGCTGGAAGCTCCTCTCGTTGATGGTTATCCAAAACGATTGTAGTGGAGGCTCTTCTTTCTGCTTCTAAAACTACCTTGTCGAAGTGTTGTATAGCTGCATCAATTCGCTCTGTGCTAGAGACATTATATGTGGTTCGTATCTTATTGTGGATAAGTCTAGTAAAGTGATTCCAGTCAGTTTCTTTTACTTTCTTTGGTTTCACGTCAGAGTAGAGCCATCTTTGAATAGTGAGCAGTACAGGGAGGTGATCTGATGAAAGGTCATTCAGAGTTGCCAATTCTATGTGTCCGGAAATATCTTTGGCGATTATAATGTCCAGCACGTCTGGTCTATGTCTCGAGTTGAAGGGAATATGCGTCGCTTCTGATGGTCCGATGACTTCTAAGTTCCTGAGATCGCACATTTGTAACAACCGTTCGCCTCTTCTGTTACTTGTTCTTGAATTCCAAATGGGGTGTTTGGCATTAAGATCTCCACCCATTATGACCTTGTTGCCCACAGCCATTATCAGGTCTAGGTCCTGGTCATGTAAGTTCTTATTTGGGGCTAGATACGCACTGACAAATACTATGTGTCCTTCTCTTGAGTGAATGCACACTGCTGTAGCCTCTAGGTCTATACGTTGTGGCTTGGTTATTGGGGCGTGTGACAGGTTTTTGCGTATGGCTACAGCTGTGCCTCCTCCTCTTTGTCCCACTCTATCCGTTCTGTAAACTTGGTATCCAGTTAAACCCACATTTTGTAGAATCATACTGTAAATATCGTACTTCTCTGTCTAACAGAGAGTCTGTCCTTGTCTCACGTGTTTACGTGAGAAAAAGCTTATCTGGCGAATATCTATCTAATCGCGTCTCGTTTCGCTACCGCCACATGAGTCTCGTTTCCCTAAATTTTAAATGTCACGAATACACTCTACTACCACACATCACCTCCTTCATTCTTATTGGCTGCGAGCTTTCCCTATATGACCACATTTTGTAGAATCATACTGTAAATATCGTACTTCTCTGTCTAACAGAGCGTCTGTCCTTGTCTCGCATGTTTACGTGAGAAAAAGCTTATCTGGCGAATATCTATCTCGTCTCACTACCGCCACTTGAGTCTCGTTTCCCTAAATTCGCATAAACTTTAAAATGTCAGGAATACAGAATTATCCACGTTGAATGTTGGATTCATATAAATATTCCCCTTTAGGGTAACGTCCCTATTGAAGCCTTCACTGGTTGACAGGTGACGAGGGTCAATCCTCTTGAGCTGTTTGTGACATATGGTCATTTTATGATGCACCATATTTTTTATAAATTAATAAATTATTATTTTCTATACTTGGAATATTTATGGTAAAAAAATAATTCATGATTTGTGTACATTTTTTTTAAAATTTATAGTAACGAGTATTCCACAGACGATTTATTAATAGTATGTCGTTGGAATAATACAAATGTCTTAGTTTTTATTATTATTATTATTTTTTTTTTGATATGGCAAACAATTGCACCACTTTAGTTAGAATGAATATTCAAAGTGATTTGGAAGATTCGAGTAATATGTCGGGTTGGCAAATGGACAGTACGGGTGTTATTAGTTTTAACATTGGCAATGCGAACAATGGTAGGCATGTTCAGATTGAGAATACTGGCAGTCCCAATGTTAATGCCGAACAAAATATTTTGAAAATAGTAGTATTAACAATAATGACCAGAATAGCGGGTTAAGTAACTAAAGTGGTATTAATACGAGGAGAGAAAATTATGAAAGTAGAACAATCTCACCAGAATTATGTCAAACATCAAACAATCGATAAAGGAGTGGTGATACCCAAATAATAATGTCCCTTTTAATGCAAATGAAAATAGATAATCAAGAAATGAAAACAGAAATTATGTCAAATCTAGAAAAAAAAACCATTCAGAACCAGGCTATTCAGAAGATCGCTTTGAGTCAAAAGAAAACAGAAGAAGGATTGCAAGTTATGAGGGATGAACTAAATAAAATTCGGGAGAATTGGAAGCAAGAAGTGGAAGTTAAATTAAACAATTTCCAAGAACAGTTTCAGCAAGATGTTGCTGTATTGGTGGAACGGAGGATAGAGGATAGCAATGAAAGGCACACCGCTGTTACTAAATTTGTTAAGGGAATTATTGTTGAAAACCGGACGAAATGCAGCGAAGAATTGATTTCTATAACTAAAAATGTGATTGCTATGGAATTGAGTATAAAAGAAGTTAAAGAAGAAACTACAGAGAAATTGACACAGCTGGAAAATCAGGTCATTAACGACAGTGAAAATGTTAAGAAAAAAAAATGGTTTGGAAAATGAGATTGGCTGTAGGTACAAACACGTGCAAGAAAGATTAGAAATGGTAGAACTAAAACCTAAGGCAGTAATTAGTGGAACTGTAACCTCGTACAATCGACCACTTTTACCGGAAGCAATATTCAAACCCGCAGGAAGGATTCCCCCTACCGATTTTGTAAAAATATGTGCTAAAGACTTGCCAAAAGAATGGTCAGATGTAGAAAAGATTCGTTTTGTAAAGAGCAAATTGAGAGATGAACCATTTTCGTGGAGCTGCGAAGCAGCAGAGGATGTAGTAATTACGACGAATTTTTAAAAATGTTTCGAGCCTAGTTTTGGTCTACACCAAAACAAAGAAAAGTAAAAAGCGACTTTTATAATGGTCGGCGGTATAGTAAAAGCGACGGACGAATGAGAGATTTTTGTGAATCAATGAGTAAGGAATTACGGTATTTGGAGCAGCCGGTGGTAGAGGTGGAACAAATCGAGATCTTGTTACAGAAGTTACCGCGATCGGTACAGGATAAATTAATTATTATTCAATGGGACAAATTAGGTGATTTTTTGGATGCGCTTGTACGGACAGACCGTTGTAATGAAACGTATGATAACAGTATAGAGAATCACCGAAATAACGGTTATGGATCTGACAGGAACGAAGACAAACTTTATAATAACCGTTCAAATAATTGGTCACAAAGAGGAAATAATGGTTACGGGAGAGGAGGCGCGCCAATACATCAACAAGGCAGGAATGATGCGCGGCAAGTTGAAAATGATACGCGGCAAGTTGAAAATGATAGCCATAATAGCAATAGACCTAATAATGTGTTTAATGAGCGTGAAAAACAGAGGCCACAGTATCAACAAGCAATGTATCCAAAAAGAAAAGATGATGTGCAACCAAACGAAGAGCGAAGGGCAGAAAACTCAAATCCGGAACTGTAATGGCTCTAGCAGGCGCGGAGAAAGAGGATAGCGAGCCGTCCAATGCGTCTGATAAAGAGAATACTAGTGCCAAAGACATCTACAGAAGCAAAGAAGCAGGTAGGAGGGATTATTTAAAATGGTGGGAGTGTTTGCATCTAATGAAAGATCACAGGTATGAGTCCACATTAGTAAGTAACGAAGACAACTGGAAAGACGACGAAATATCAGAGTTGGCTAAAATCGATCTGTGTGAGGATAGTTGTTGAAAGGAGGAAATTGAGTTTTAAAAAATTCAAGCGGCGGAGAAAAACAGTCTAGCAGAAGATATGTTCACAGAGGAAGAATTAGATAGGAGTAGTACAGAGTTACCTTTAGATGTTGTTGTAAGTGAAGAAGATAGGTCAAGCAGTGAAAGTGAAGAATATGAGGATTAAAATGAAGAAAATGACGAAGATGAAGTGAGAATATTTTATATATGATGTTTCGAAGGAGAAACGAATAATGTAGGTGTATCTCAAAGATGAACACTTGATGATATAATAAATGGTAGCAATAGTAAAATGAACGTATCTGCAGAGCAAGATAATATCAACGTCGCGACATATTTTGAATGCAACAAGGAATTTTTGGTCCAAGGTAGAAAGCCGGATTTGAAATGAATAATTTAAAGAAGCAGGAGTCGTCAAGTTTACATGTGGATGAATGGTCACAGAAGGAGATTAGAAGAAATCTATTAAAAGAGGAAATTGTTGCAGCTGTAGATGATGAAATACGACAGCCTTTAATCAACGTAAAAATATTCGGATTAATCTCTCAGGCGTTAGTAGATTCGGGAAGCGATTTTACAGCTGTATCACACGCATTTTATGAATACATTAAAGGAAGGCACAAACTCACTGAAATGCCTATAAATTATATACAAATTATGGGAGCGCTGGAAAATGAAGCAAGCGGTTGAAAACTCAAATTTGGATGGAATTGGAGATGAATAATATTAACATAGAGCACCGATGCATCGTAATTCCAGGTCTAAATGTAAAGTGTATATTGGACATGGATTTCTTAATGAAATATCAAGTTACTATTGACTGTGGGAAAGGAGAAATGAAATTTTTAAAGCATGGGGGAGAACAAATAATGAAATTTTGGCAAGAAGTAGTGAATGATTCCGGGATTTTTGGAAGCATGAAGTTACGGACGGTGCAACAAGTATATAACGAAGAAGATTTTAATTTCGTCGAGAAGTTCGAAGAGGGTAATAATATGTCACGTGAATTTGGTCTAAGGGACAAGACAAATGATTTGGAAGACATTACTTGGGAGCAGAAAGAAAAATTGATGAAATTTTGGAACGAAATGCGGACAGATTCTCAAATGTTCCAGGTGTAGTGAAGGACTTTGAATGTAGGCTAAAAATTAAACCGCATGTATCTTTTTTCGTAAAACCGTATCCAGTGCCTTTTGCTAAAAGGCATGCAGTTGAACAAGAAATAAATAAAATGTTACTTTGAGGTGTTATTGAGCGAAGTAATAGCTAATATAACAATCTTCTTATTGTTGTCGGAAAAAAGGATGGTTCAGTAAGATTAGTTTTGGATGCTAGGACATTAAACAAGATCGTAGAAAGAGAAACGGATAGAGCTGAGAATTTAGAAGAAATGTTGCAAAAATTTCATGGAATTAAATACCTGACAAGTTTTGATTTAACAGCTGGATATGGACCCTTGCCGAAATCTAGAGGATGTTTCGTGTACATTTTTGTGGTCTTGGATGTTTTCTCTAAATTCGTGAAATTATATGCCATACGAAAAGCTACTGGAAGAGCATTAGCAAAAAAGTTGGAAAGGGATTATTTTGAAAAGCTAGGACGACCTAAGGCACTAGTTTCGGATAATAGAAGTCAGTTTACATCGAAAGGATGGGCTACCATGTATATATATATATAAAAAAAAGTTCTGCGTATAAGAATTTCTGCTTACCATCCGGCATCAAATCCAGCGGAGAGAATAATGTGAGAATTAAGTTGATTTTTTAGAATCTATTGCAGCCAGAATCACACCAAATGGGCCGAATACTTAAAGGATTGTGAGTATATAATTAATAGTGTATAAAGTGAAAGCACGGAATTTTCGCTGTACCGTGTTATGTTCAATGAGAACCCACCCAATGTGATAACGGGAAATATGAAGTTTCCTCCAGTGAAATAAATTGAACGAAAAGAATTAGTAACGCAAGTTAAGAATAGGATGAAAAAAAAAATACGAAGAGCAGAAAAAGCGATAGAATAAAGGGATAAAGCCGACAGAGTTTGAGTTGAGAGATTTGGTTCTGGTGAGATCGCGAAAGAAATCTCGCGAACAAAATTCAAAAATAAATAAATTTTTTAAGATTTATTGCGGCGTTTTACAATTGTGGGAAAACCGGATGCTAGTGCTTGACCAAAGTCTGGTAAAAGATTTGGTTTAAGGAATGTAGTGGACCTAAAATTGTATAAATGTAAATAAGTAATGAAGTGTGTAATGTCTCGTTTTATGACGTTATTAAAATTAGAATAAAATAATGAGATGTATTAATTAATATGTAAATTTGCAAAATTAATCCCGGGTAGGCGCCAAGAATGGAAGTGTTCTCTATCTGAGAGAAGCGACATTCCAATTCTGAAATACTTTTAATCAAAGCAATTGTAATTGTAAAATACCATTAAAAAAACACAAAACTTCATCTATTCCAATGATATACTGAGACATTGGAAAGGAAGTTATTGAAAGCAGGGTTTACAACACCTATTATTTTCTTTGAATATAAAATTGATTGGTTTATAGAACAGAACTGAGTATTAAAAGTTTCTTTTGAACGATTTATAGCATGATTCTCATCTCAGAGCGTTGCCTAGGGTTGAATGACGCAAGAGTGTCTATACATCGCCGGCGTTCTTTACCGTGACAGATGACGTGCGGATAAAACAGAGTCTCATAGACCCTGTTGATCAGCTGGGTGCAAGGTCATTCGTGTCGTCCGCTTGGCGAGGCAGCTCCCCGCAGGTAGTGACCTCTCCGGCAATCTCCCGGGGTGTGGCGCTGTGGATTGTTTGCTGGCCAGAAACATAATGTCTTCTCTCCCGCTTGTTCGCTCCGTTGAAAACTTGCAGGCTCCCGAGTTTTAGCAGACGCGGGAAATTTCAGCGAGTCGCAGCGTTTGGCGGGTCGTCCACGATCTCCATTAGCGCTCCTCATGCAACATAAAAAACTTATGGTTTCTAAACGTTCGTAACACAGTTTGATTCGCTGGTTCCCAACAGAGGTGTCCACAACCTGACTTTTTCTCCGAAGCATCGTTTCTCTAGTTTCAACTTTCTACTGTGCCAGGAAATCCTCATTTCGGCACAGTCCCTATACTGTCCTTTGAATTTCATTGAATGCGTAAAGCTTTTAACTTTACGGCCTGCCATAAATCGTTCGGTCTTTCAGCGCAGGTATGAGTCACCTGGCTCTCGCCGATGCCAAAGAAACGTGGAATTCACACAAATAGATTTCCCGTCACCAAGGAACATTACAAGTGAGAGTGTTTAATGGTCAGCATAAACTGATAAACAACTTTATTGATGAACGTTCTGACAAAATACCGTGAGATTTATTATTAATTATGAGTATTAATTTTTGTGTTGTGTAACTGAATGGTGTGTTGTGTGTGAATAATTTTTCTGATGGGTTTGGACATTATTACAGTGCAAGCACATTGTAAAATAATGTTTAATGAACATGTTAGCAAAGAAATGAGAATGGAGTGTGATATTGATAAATCTCGGCAAATAAATGCTGCGCTTTAGTAATAGATAAGTAGTTTGGTAGCTTTATTTCTGCCACGATGTGGGGGAATGTGTGACATATGGTCATTTTATGATGCACCATTTTTTATATAAATTAAGAAATTATTATTTTCTATACTTGGAATAATTGTGGTAAAGAAATGATTAATGATTTGTGTACATTTTTTGTAAAATTTATAGTAACGAGTATTCCACAGACGATTTATATATTGTATATCGTTGGAATAATATAAATGTCTTAGTTTCTATTAGTATTAATATCTTTGATTTTTTGTTTGTTGACAAAAAAAAAAAAAAAGGAGAAGCATAAAGATTGTTAGCTAAATGTTAATGTGCGTAATTGTAATAATTACTATTGAATTGAATCTTAGATGTTTTAAAAAAGAATTGTTACAAAGTATATTCACGTGATATATTAATTTAAAAGTAACGAGGAGGTTACATGTTGTTAGGGGAACAATGGCCAAGCGTCACGCATCTCTCGGAAGCTGGCCACCAGAGTCACTGGCAATTCACGTTTGCACTTATAATAATTTCTAGACTTACTGCATTGCTCATCCTATACTAATCAAATAATGTAAGATTATCGGGGTGGGAGGGGATCTTCTCCACCACCCCAAAACTGGTACTGACCTGTTGAAATCTGGATTAACTGCGTCCTTATAACGTCCACTTCACGTTTTGCACTCTCCTTTTTCGAAAAGTCTCCACGAATTATATTAAAAATGCTGAAATAAGACACTGCAGGGAAGCTAGTAGATGCCGCCGGAGTTCCGCTACGAAATCAATGATCATGTCTTGAAATGTTGGTTTAATCCTTTGTTGAAATATTTTCTTGCCGTTTTAGTTTCACTCCGTTGTAAAACGTCGCATGAAATTAAGATACAAAATATTTATCTGAAATGCTTTACAAGGCTCGCCATCTTAGAATCGATACAAGCAGTCAGAGACAATCGATTATTGCCGTTGTAAACAAATGCGCCGTTTCCGAGATGGATGCCGCAGAACGAATTTCCAGTAAATGTTTTACTCTGGGTCAGGTCGAATTTCAACCTAACTACGATCACTAAGACAAAACGAATCTTTTTAGGTTGATATGATCCCTGTGCCGATAATTTTTGTGTCATTTTTGCAGTGCTGCTAACATTTCGCGATTGCGAAGCATCCCATATTTCAGCATTTTTAATTTAAATCGAGCGACTTTTCCGAAAAAGGAGAGTGCAAAACGTGAAGAGGACACTATAAGGAAGCAGTTAATGGAAATTTCAACAGGTCAGTACATGTTTTGGGATGGTGGACAAGATCCCCTCCCACCCGATTTTCGTAATGTTATGAAATATTGCAGTACGTAATACTTCAACATATACGCAAAATGGTGAGAAAAACTCAATTGAATTAAGATATTAGCTGTGTTTGTATATTACACGATGTTCGTAAAACAATCTATATTCTAACTTCTTAATTCCCTTGATTTTGAAAGGTTAATTTAATTTATTTGCGCTGATGCATTTGCCACGGTGGCGTTTCACCTGCGCACATACTTCGGCATTTCGCGATTTGTTTTTTAATATTTTTTTTTTAACTTACATTCCTACGTATCAATTTCACGATCTACCTGCTTTTACCTTTACCGATTGTTAGTTTACAGTGTTTCAGATAATTTTCTAATGATTTATTCCAGTCACTGACTCCCTTATGCCTGAAAATGGGTGCTAGTTTGCGACCATGGTCATCTCATACCTCCCACGAGCTATTCCTGATTGTTTTACCAATATCCATCATAGCTTTATCTCGAACTTACGATTTAACACTGGCAACACACACTTCACTACGACTTCCAACCCAGTTCCTAGATTGCATGAGGCATTGATTGCGTTTTGTGTTAGTTTTTAGTAACAAATCCAGCTTGCTTTGCACATCCTCCAACTCTTGTATTTCGTAGCCATAAAATGAATGCGTAACACACTATATTCAAGGTTTTGTAACTCAATTCACTCTTTTCCCTAGAGCAATAAATAAATGGTTTTAAAATATCTCCCCACCTCCTGCCAAATATTTCCTGTACAACTGAGTTTACTATCATATTATTTTTACCACATGTAAATTATTACGATTTTTGCTACAATTACAGTATTCAAGTATAATTACTGTTTTTCGTTTAAATTTGTACATTTCTGTTAAAAAGTATTCCACATGAGCTTTTCAAGCAAACAATTTTCTTATTACCATTTCTCATGCGATATTTCTGCAGAAGACTGGTATAATGGCTGCGTTGCCTAAGACGTTTTTCTGTAGGATGCAATGTCCTCTGCTCGAATCCTGGTCTGGTTGGGAGTTTTACGAGCGGCAAAGCTTTGATCTGATCTCCTGAACCGCCTTAGGACACTCCCCAGTTTTCTTATTACTTGGCGGATTACTAGGGTTTTTTTGTGATAATTTTGAGAGAGTTGGGTTACACTACAAACTGAAACTCTGTCACTAGGAATTTACTTTCCCTCGGTTTGCTAGTGTTTTTCCTGCAACACTACGATTCATCTGTGACTGATGCTTCTCGTTGAATGTTTTATTTGTTAACAGAGTCTTTAAAATGATGTATCAACTCAGGATTTAGCATTTTAATTAGACAGTCAACACAGGCGGATTTTTTACTCTCGAAAGTAGCCTGGAAGTTTGGATTATCAAAAATTGTGACAGCTGCTACACCGTCTCCCAGCTTGTCAGTCTTGTAACATTTCTTAGAGTTTACGATTGGCGAGGTTGAACTACGGAGAGCGTCTCGCGGGAGTGGCAGAATGGAAGGCCGGGTGGACTCCTTTCTCAAGGCTGCCACTTCTTTCGCCCTGCGCCACTGTTTCATGTACACTTGTTCCCTGTTGTCTCTCTTCAGCAGTGGGGATGATCGTCGTCAGGTGACAGTCTTTATTCGCGCTGCCACGAGCACACAGAAACAACTTCTGCCCGTCAGGAGCGCTCCACAGGAGTCGTGTCGTGGGGCAGGACTGAGTCACAGCTTGTCCATTGTCTCTTCTTTATACATAATATTGGACAAGCATACGGGTTTTGTAATTTCATTGATTCGGTCGTCATGGTCGGTAGCCCACCAAAGCTTAATCTGTTCGTACTGCAGAATTTTATTTTACAAACGTATAATAGGAAAGTTTGTATGTATATATATATAAAGCCACACACACACACACATACACCCATATATATATATATATATACATATATATATATATATATATATATGTGTGTGTGTGTGTGTGTGTGGCTTTTTTTTTTTTTTGTTCAGATTTCTATATAACTGTGCGCACTTATACTATAAAACAGAGAAAAAAATACTGTATAGATTTGGTTTACAAAAACTCGCCCCTCTGCCATAAACAAGATTACGCTTTTATTTTTTTTTAATATCTCGAAAATGGTAGGTACGTGACATAGTAAATAGTGATATTCCTGATATTCTGGCTACTAAATTTGAATTTGAAATTTAAACTCTACAGTTTGTAACAGCCCTCATACCTGAACTTTAAATAGAATTGTATTTAATGAAGAATCTGTAGTGAGCTTAAGTTTGCTTGAGTCTGGTATGTTTATTCTGTAATTTCTTGTAAGTCATTGTATATCGACTTTATTTGATGAGAAGAAATTATTTAAAGGCCATTTAATATGTATAATAATCGAATTGAGCAAGAGAATTGCTTAAATGTGTGTAATTCCAAGTATTAATGCAAGTTACGATGTCTACAGGGCAATTTTCTACAGTTTAAAATGATACCTGTAAATAATTTTGTGTTTAAGTATCTTTAATTTCCATTTCTGACCATTTTGTAATGATGTTAAGTGATTATGTATTATATCTGATTGGTTTTAATATGTTTAATTGTTTGAGTAAATGTTAATGTTCAAGAAATATCTCGCGGAAGTCTTTGAAGAATTACAGAAATTTCGATAGAACCTATAACAAGAAACCTGCAGAAGGACAGAGTTAGTTTACAGTTAGTTGATACCGGTACAGATTCATTTTGGAAATGCGTCAGTAGTATCTGTGGATTGTATCTTTGCATGTAAACAATATATCTGACGTTATTTTGAAAATAAACAATATCTTAAACTGAGTCTTCTTGGTGGACTATTTAATTAATTACTAAATTAATTAAACCACCGAAGAACCAGAATAAGTTGCTATCGGATCTAGGAGGAACTTTAATGCATATATGCTTTAAAATAAGTGAGAAATAATGTTTACATATAGTTTACAAGGCTTTATGCTCTCTTCCCCTTCGCCCCTAATTTGTAGGCCTACAAGCAACGTTTCCAGTTTTTTTTTTTTTTTTTTTTTTTTTTTTTTTTTTTTTTTTTTTTTTTTTATCCGTTAGGAAATGTGTTAAAGTGGATGGTAGTACAGAATGTTTTCTATAAACTAAAAAAGGGATAAAACATAAGAACTTTGATATCCATTCGCCTAGCAACGGTAAGTGCTCTACTTTTCAGAAAACTAATGACCAAAGCATTAGAATAAACTTTTTTCAATTTTAATTTAATCCGTTAAAACCATTGTCTTTCATTTATTTTATATAAATATCTATTTTGTATACGCTTACCCACTTAAGACAGTGAAAGTGGCATTGCAACGCATGCTGGGCAATAAATATTAAATTGTTTAATGTTTAAAGTTAAAGTTTATATTCTTCAATGTAAAAAAAAATGCGAATGTATCCCATTATGAAAAATAATAGCGAACTCCAATAGCTTCAGTATTTTAATAATTAATTGGCAATCACCTCCCAAGAAAAACCATTTGTTTTTGGTTTTTAATAATTATTTCAATATTTTTTATAAGTATTATTGCTTATATTGTTCACACTTTTAAGTTTCTGCTACATTTTATCTTCTTAGAATCTGCTCTTTCAAAACTTTTCATTATCAGTTTGAATATCTCTTTTCTCCTAGAGAATTTAGCAGGTCTGAGATAACTCGACAGCTTCCTTATGCTTTGAGTCTAAATCTTCCAAAACATTGTCAAATTCTGATCATAAAACACCAACACATACATCTCTTTCAATAAGACAGCTGCTCGATGCAGCCTGCAGTTACTCTATGGATTCCTCCAACAGACAGTTTTTTCTCCTAAGTTTAAAAGAACTTTACACATGTTTTGTCTTAGTATTCCAAATTTTTTTATGTATCTTCCTTAAGATCTACATTGATTGCTTGTCAATATAATATCTGTCTTGCTTTTGTTTGCATTCGTTCCAGATGTTGTTATTACAGGCCATGAGAAAAGTAATAAATAACAAATGAATAACAATGCTGTGCACAGTTTTCGGCTAGGTGTGTATATTGCAGATGCGGTGCGTTATTTGGTCGATGTTGATATTCATCCACTGGTGAGGGACCAATAGATCACGGAACACTGCACCCGAGAGCTATAACGGAATCATATATTCAAACGCCGGAGCACATTAAGTATGAACAAGGCTCTGTGTGTGTGGATCAAATGGATGCGGCTGTTGTTTATTCATAAGAGTGTATATATAACGCGCGATACAAGTCGTTAACGTGAATTAATACAGACTTTCATTACCGCTGTGCTCACTATCACGCAACGGATATCCCAAACATCAGTGGATCGGTTAAATTTGCGGTTTATTTTTCGCACACGTGCATTAATGCGGAAGCGACAAAATAGGACTGAATTCATTCTGCGGTCCCTTAATCAACTCATGAATATCTAGTGCCGAATGTTATCGCGTTTTAGTTAACATGTTAGGTGTGTGGAAACCAATGTACTGGAATTTTTAAACAACCGGAGCGTCACACTGTTTGTCGTAATTCCTATTGTGCCTCGCAGATTGGACGGAGAGTTACAGAGTGGTTGGACACACAGGTATTCTCAAGTGAATCCGATCACCGATTTTAGTGTCGCAATCCGTTAACGCCAGCCGTGGAGGTTTCCAGCCTCCCTTGTGACGAGTCTGCATTTGAACTTGATATACAGAAAAAGAGTTCGTAAGCTGTCGTGAATTTATTGTATTTAATGTATTTTGATAGTATTGGAACTTAATGAAGCATTTTGAAATTCCTAATGTGTAAAGGCTGATATACTTCACAATACATTGTTGATCGATTGTTGAGTTAGTTGGTAGCTGGCCGCCGAGCGTGCTTGACTCTTAGTATGAACGCAGCCCAGGTTTCAATTTATAATATATGAAGAGGACAAAAGAGCAAGATATAGCTGTCCCTTTAAGTTATTGTATGAAGCTGGTTGCCGCAAATGCTTGCAGCTGATTTAGAGCGCAGCATTTTATGATAGCAGTACGTGTCAGGCTTCCCTTCTTTACAGTAAGTAGAAGAAAAAAGCAAGTTAGTGCTGTCTCCTTAGAATGTACTTTAAGTGTTGTGAAGAACATTTCAGTCGGAAGAATTTCCAGCACGAATGTGTACGCAGCAGTCGAGCCTTTAGCGTGGTCGGAGCCTGCAGTCTTAACAGAACAAGAAGTTTCTCGATAGCCTTATCAACGGTATATAAACTTATTTCATTTAGCGGTGATGATGGGCGGTGTATATGTTATGTGAATTAAACCATGACTAACTCTAGAGCGACTGTGTATTTATTTCTGGATTTAATATCGAACCTGTAAGTTTTAACGGTCAGCATAAGATCATACAAAAACCGATGATAATTTTCTTTTGATCGCGAACTTTTACTTTTATCGTGACACCCTTACTCCCTCATATGCCCAGCATGACTGTTGTTTTTAGGCAGTTCACCTAGGGGAATGCTGGGACCATTCCCAATTTCCGTCCCATAAATTACACAGTTCACAAATAAAAATAAACCTGTCATAGAGAACATGACTAACACGAATCCCTGATATATGGCGACACTTAAGCAACCCACCCCTTTTTCCTGAAATTAGAATAGGTTTCATCCTGTAAGGGGACGTCCATTAATTACGTGAAGTGAAATGGGTGGGGGGGGGGGGGCCTTAACCACTCATGAATGTCTGGTGCAGAATGTTATCGCGTTTTAGTTAACATGTTAGATGTCCAGAAACCAATGAACTGGAATATTTAAACAACCGGAACGTCCCACTGTTTGTTTGTCGTAATTGCTTTTGCGCCTAGCAGATTGGATTGACAGTTACAAAGTGATTGCATACACAGATATTTGAAGCGAATCCACATTACCTTTACCTTCGCATGTTTTTATAATTTTAGTTAATATAAGTTTCTTTGCCATAAAAGTATTATAATCTTTTTAGTGATGATTATAAGTCCCATGAAATAATTGTAGTTGTAAATGTACATTGTTTAAGCAAATTTTGGAAGTACCTCTTCAGTGGCGCCCAGGCAGTATTGAGAAAGGAAATGATACCCAAATAAAAAAATAAAAAAAATGAGAGCAGTAATACACCAAAATTCTTAGTCGGAATGAGAGTGGCTAATAACAAGAACTTTATTTGTCGTCTGTTGACAGCGAATATTGAGGAAATCTAATATGGTTTCCCGTAGATAAACATGTTGGATTGTTGTTAGTTGGAAAGTGTATAGTAAATCAGATCGAACATGTTGAAATAAACACTGAAACCAAACGTTTAGTATAAGTAGTAGGATTGGAGGGTCAAGGAGATCTTGGATGATGGAGATTGGTGTTTGGAGTGAAGTTGATAGCATAGGTCTCTCCCGGGACGTGACAATGGGAGAGGAACTACAGTATGGACACAGAGGCTTCGCCAGTGAGTATCAGACGGGGCAGGAACATTCCAACTGTACAGTATCATAATTAGTTGCTCGGGAGTGAAAATAGAAAATGGAGAGGGTGATTCAACACCGTGCATTGCAGAAAACGCACCTGACACCGTCCAGTTGAATGAGACAATCACGGATCTGAAAATATGCGTTTCTGTATGCGACAGCT
This sequence comes from Vandiemenella viatica, assembly GCA_031002005.1. Lineage (NCBI taxonomy): Eukaryota > Metazoa > Arthropoda > Insecta > Orthoptera > Morabidae > Vandiemenella > Vandiemenella viatica. The sequence goes on along the minus strand of JARYHS010009186.1, from coordinate 10,194,458 downwards.
TATAGATATTTGGTGGATGGATACAGCAAGAAATTAGTTGCATGATACAAAGAAAATGTTCGTTCCTGCGCTGCTGCGAAAACGAATCTTGAACGATTGTGTTTACTGGAGGTTCATATCAGTAGATCAATTCATCCTCCGTTCACGCATATCCTTGACCCTTAAGATTTTTAGCTTTTCCGTGGTTTATCACTGATGCTACTCCGCCATCAGCAATTTTCCAGTGGGAAAATCATATCCGGCGTTCGAAGCAGCTGTGCAAAGGTGTAAAAAATATGTTCATTGCCTTAAGAAGTATTTGTGAATTAGGCTTCCTGTCATAATTACTCGTTTCGAAAATAATATTCAATGTTCCGTGCTGTTTAGATGTCTCTAATCGTGATAATAATTCACGTTGTGTTATTGTCTGGTGATGTATTTTCCACTGCCTCTAGAGATTGCCTCCGTCTACCTTCCTATAAATAGTATTGCAGTAATATTTCACTGCAGTGTGGTCCAATGAACCAATGCGGAAATTTGCGCCAGTGAGGGTTGTAACCAAAGACGTCACAATTTCTGACTCTCGCAGGATTTTGGGATTACCGTTGAGTGAAGCTACCATCAACAGATTTCTTCAGGCTCGCGTCATTATGCAAGCAGGTGCGTTATTTCAAGAGCAAATAGAAAACAGTTCTGGGTTATTCTGGGGTGACTCCATTACTGTCACCGTGTTCCCACGGAAATATTTCAGCTCAGAACCATGCGTTGTTATTATATATCGATTTTTGAAGGCATTACAAAGAATAAATATAGCCAAATGCCTGGTCTGTTATGTGATGTATTACATACTTTCAAAACGAAATTCAAAATGTTTTTATTCCATGCCAAGAGAGTATAAAAGGAGAATGATGCGTTCTGATTGAATAAAAACTAAGATGTAAACGATTCGAGAGCATAACTTTTTCGTTTAAAATATGTTAAGGCCACAAATGGAATAACGTGAATAACTTAGGCATTTGAAATCGTAGGATTTCGAGGAGGATGTTTTTGGTAAGCTGTTTTGTGGTGAATTCATGACATATATTGCATATGACTAAGCTAGAAACTTTTTCATATTACTAACAAACACGAAATTACTACTTAGCTAGTATCAATTACAGAACATTTCTGTCACCATGCCACCGTGTTATTACAGTGCACATACTATTAATCAATCAATCCCTTAGGATACAGCGAAGCGGTGCTCCATAAACGGCAATCCCTTCAAAATTCGTAGCCTAGAATTTGAATATTCCACACAGCACCAATAGATCTAGCAACACGTGTTGTCATTCCGATATCTGCAACTAACGTTGTAAAATTTTAAATTTTTAAAAAAAATACGGTGAAAAGGTACATGAAATCATTTTTAAGATTTTTGTGAGGTTATTCCTCGATCGCTCATTTTATCCCCTAACATTACTGGTTAGTGATAACTACTTATTCCCTTATGCCTATAATCAGTACTACTTCATCATCATTGTCCTCACTTTCTTTCCACATGTTGATCCTAATTTAAAATATATATATAGTGCCTAAGATACGGAAAATACTCACTATTCCGCGTCGTGTTGAATTAGAGACCGATTTATTTAAAGATGGATGGATGAATTTCACCTACATTTCCAGTATTTTAAAAGATTTATTAATATAAGTGCAACGATGATTCTGAAGCTGAAACAAACGAAATGTAAAGCAAAAACCCAATCAATCTCAGACAGGAATTTCACTTACGCTGTGATTGTTTTTAATTTCTTCTAGCTTCACGCTTCGTCGATGTCTGAGCCATTAGAAGCGGAATAGGACTTGGGACAAGAAACTAGAAGAAATTTGGCCCTGCCCTTTTGAATGATTCTTCCCGACATTCGATTTGGGGAAATCATGTAAAACCCAAAACCTGATACCCAAATGTAGATTCGAACTCGCGTCCTCCCGAACGCAAAACCAGAGCGTTAACACTCACCCACCGCGCTTGGTGAGACCTTCCACATATATTTCCTGATGTATGCAATTTCATATAAACTGTGTGTTTCTGCCCCATACATACAAGAAATAAAATCTATGGAGATGAATTTCTCAGTTTATTTCTTGGGCTTACCGTGCATTTCGTTCAAATACTTACAATAGAATACTTGCTGTAGAGATGTTAAAAATGAAATTATATGGGTCTATAAAATCAAAGTAAAACTTAACAAGTATGAACTATTGCCTTGCTCTCTTTAAATCTGTTAGGCGGAAGCAATAACTTGCTCACTTCATCACATTATGTTTAGTGCACTATTCGCGAAAGAAAGAGTCAGTGAGTTTAGAAGTGCATCACACATAGCAGAACAGTAGATGAGAACGTCAGATAGTTTAATTTGGTTCGTTACACTTGTACCGCGTATCGATCATGAAGGCTAGTGCACTGGGATGCTGGGTTGATAAGGCTGTAACAATGTGTCAACCCCTGCCAGTAATTCATAGCAAGTGTCGACACTGACAACTTTCTTGGCGCTTTCTGGTTCGTTTATAACAGAACTAATGCCCCGATATGTATTTCCATACTCGTCTATTTATATTTTATACGCAGGTTCATATTACAACATTTCACTGTTAGAGGTGACTCCTCGTTAGCTTATTCAGCCTCTAACACTTATTTCAGGGCACTCTCTTACCCTTGGGGTTGGAAATGGTCATTAATGGCGCATCATTCAGAAATGATCAACGGCATGGGGATGTAGAAGGCAATAGGAAACCACTGCATTAAAGACACCAAGAGTACCACCAAGCTATGTAATCCACTCAAACATATATCATGATGGCTTTTTACTGGGTAAAATATCCGGAGTCCCCCATTTGGTTCTCCGGGTGGGGAACGCTCAGGGAGGAGTCATCAGAATGGATAGACACATTCTACGAGTTGGAGCGTGGAATGTTAAAAGTCTCAGTAGGGCTGGTAGATTATAAAACTTAAGAAGAGAGATGGAACAACCTAAGTTACATGTAGTTGGGATTAGTGAGATTAAATTGAAGGACGCACAGGATTTCTGGTCTGGGGAACACATGATAATTAACACACAAGCTGTCATTGGAGTCACTGGTGTAGGATTTGTAATGAATAAGAGAGTAGGGAAACGGGTTAGTTATTATGAATATTTTAGTGACAGGATTATTTTCATGCGGTTAGAAACTAAGCCCGTCCCAACCACATTGGTACATGTGTACATGTAAACGTCACAGGAAGGTGATGAAGAAATAGAGAAAAAATACGCTTAAACTGAAGGGGGAGCGAAATCAAATAATTATGAGAAAAGGAAAAGAAGAGTATTCTACGATGTTTTGGTTTAGGAGAATAAAATGAACGAGGAAGCAGATTGTTAGAATATTATGAAAGATATATACTAGTCGTGGCGAACGCACCATTTAAGAATCTTGATAGGAAGATATACACCTGGAAACATTGTGGTAGTAGAATGGGTTTTGCTGGGTAATTTTATTTATTGTATACCATTTACCATTTTATTAATTTTAATATTAATGATTTTGTTGATCTTATCAATTAAATATTTCATTTTATCAAATACGATGAGAGTGTAAAGTGACATGCTATCTTGCATCACTAATAAAGTCATAACCTTACAGATTTATTCAAATTCAACACTGAAGGCCAACAGATGTCGGTGTATTTTACAATTCATTTAATACATAAAAGTCAAGGGTTCAAACAAAATTAACACCGAGTGTTACAATATGAGGCATAAGACGTTAATTCTAATCAAATAACAGTGACATGTTTATATGAAATTTAAGCACTACATCAAGATTGAATTTAGCTAACATGAAAAATTACACATAGGAAGCTAACATCAAAATACCTCTAATAATTTATAAAGCTGTTCACAAATTCAAGCTTGTAGAAATAATTCCTGTATCTTAATTCAAATATGGCGCCATTAAGTCTAGGACTTAAATAAAATACTATTTTCTGATTGATAGGAATTTATGATAGTCTTCCCGTATCGAATCAGGTTGCTCACGGCTTTTAACACGCTCTGAAAGATTGTCGGAGGGTGATACTCTGCTCGGAGGCGTTGACAGGTCGAGAAACGCGCAACACTGAGTTCCTTTTAATGGCTGTGTGTCTTTACCGTTTATGCAGCAGCGGCGTTGTGTTGGCGGCTATGGTGGTAACACGCACACTTCAGACAACAGCAACAGGTACCGCAAGCCAGAGGTGGCTCAAACCGTACTGTTATACGTCTTGTCGTAATCGAAGACCAGGCGATGACATGACTTCCCTCTTCCCAAGTCACCACCAGAAGACCTCAGGAAATCGTTCCTCTTTTCCCATGTCGTATCGGAATCCCCTCCAGCCCCGTCGAAATCCAATCCGTGGGCTCGTAAGAGATGTGGACCCAAAACACACCAAACAGCTCGTTATTATTTTGTAACATCCACGTTGATTGGGCGTTCACAGTAACGTGATTCACACTTGTATCTGCCATAAAAGCCTTACCCCGGAAATGTCCGACCTTCTTCGAGTTTTGGCTTCGGCCCCAAAACTTTTCCGTTAGAGTGCGGGGATCGCGGAGAGCTCACGGCACAATAGATCGTCCAGCCAAATTAGTCACTTGACTGGAGAAGGGTCAGTTAGGTGGAGATAAGCGGGCCTTCCCTCTCTTTTGTGAAAGACGTTGTCACTCAGCTCAGGTACAGTAAGGTTCGCGTTACGCAGTAACAGGTGGCTCCCTCCAGTCTTAAAGTTAAAATACCGTTCCGCTCTGGGCACTCTCGAGTAAAATATTCCAACTCTCTGTTAGGTTCTTCGGTGGTTTTAATTAACATAGTAATTAAATAAATAGTCCACCATAAGTCCCAGTTTAAGATTTTTGTTTATTTTTAGAAAACAACAAGTCAGCGATATTTTTCACATGCATAGATACAATCCAGAGATACTACTGACGTAGTTGAAAAGAGAATCTGTATAAACTGACTGTAAACTAACTATAAAACTAACTCTGTCCTTCTGCCGATTTCTTTATATAGGCTCTATCGAAATTTCTGGAATTCTTAAAAAGCATCCGCCAGATATTTCTCGAACATTAACAATTACTCAAACAATTAAACATATTGAAAACAATCAGAAATAATACATAATGACTTAACATCATTACAAAATGGTCAGAAATGGAAATTAAAGATACTTAAACACAAAATTATTTACAGAAATCAGTTTAAACTGTAGAAAATTGTCCTGTAGACATCGTAACTTGCATTAATACTTGGAATTACACACATTTAAGCAATTATCTTGCACAATTTGGTTCTTAAACATATTAAATGGCCTTTAAATAATTTCCTTTAATAAAATAAAGTCTATATACACTGATTTACAAGACATTGCAAAACAAACATACTCAATCATATTCAGGCAAACTTTAGCTCACTACAGATACTTCATTAAATACAATTCTATTTAAAGTTCAGGTGTGAGGGCTGTTACACCTCCTTTCAATATTAATTATTATTGTTATTAAAACATTGTACGAGTTTGTCGCAGCAGTCTCGTTTACATTCCCTCTAGCTCTGGTTGAATAAAGGGACGTGTGTTACGCAGTTCAATTAAGTATTTTTATACTCTGAATTGGTGATAATTCATTCTTTTTTTTTTAAGAACTTACCAAACTGAAGTCATTACATCGTTATCAGACATTTTTGAAAAATAAAATAGAGCATAAAAAATTAGATTACAGGGTGTAATGATAGAGCGCCGTCAATGACACGTAGTCATTGGACATACAATTGTACTCACGTATCGCTGCAAGGAAAACTTTAACATGCAGCATGTTATGTAACCGGTTGTGAAATGTGTGAATAACATTAGAGCAAGAGTATGAAATAGACGAGAATAGTGTGAATTACTAGAACTGAAACATGATGAATTTGTCCATTGCTGTGGGGGCGCTCCCTGTCTATAGGACATGTTATGACTAAACACATCTTGAAAATTAGAAACGTCATTTAATTTTTAGAACAAAAAATAAACTACCTCATGAGGCAACTGTATTATTTGACATCACCGTGCTATTTTGTTTGGCATTTTTCTTAATAGCATCCACTGATCTCAACAGAAATTAAAACTGTTTATCATTCTCAAAGGACACATTTGACCTCGAACGCTTGGAACCGCAGGAAAACATTTTTAGAATAACAAGTGATCATAAGCAAAACAGTGGTGTTTGTCATTTCAATGCTAGAAATCCGCGAACATGTAACAAATTGAAAGAGCCTATTGTTGTGTGATTCCTGATCAGGCCATGCACATCATACCCTTCCAGTGTGACTTTTCCAAACAAAGAAATTATGCAGAAGATATCACCACCAAATGCAACAAAATATTTCCAAACTCTTGATGTTTACTTCTTTCGGCAATTGAAGCTCTATATTAGAAGGATTACGGATTTTGAAACACTACAATGTGACAAGCGACAAGCGAAGATATATGATCGTTATTTCATCATAAAACATCACTAAGCTATTTACAATCAATTTGCTGCACCTACCTGTAACCCTATGTTGCAATATGCTTGGCGAAGGCCATGTTATGACATTGACATACCATTATCATCATTTGAAAATGTAATTAGTGTGGCTTTTGGTATTGGACTGCGTGAATGCGAAAGTGATATGGAATATGATAACGTGGCTTTAGTGAGGTGTGCACATTGTTTTCTCCACTTTATTTTAACCACTTCATCGAAATTACGCATAAACACTTTGAGGACTAATATAAACACTAACAGGTGTGGGGTACTGCTGTATATGCATGTTTTGCACTATATTAATTTACTTTATGGTGAGAGTTTTTGTCACTGTTGATTGAAAATGTAACGATACTTTAACGCCATTGAATTTCCTTCATATGGTGTTGATATCTTGTTACTTTGTTTCTCTTTATTAACATGTTACTTGAGGTAGAATGCAATGTTTGGCATGGAAATTACACACACCACTGTTTTGTTTATGATCGCTTGTTATTCTAAGCCGGTTTTCGTGCGATTCCAGGCGTTCGAGGTCAAAGCTGTCCCTTGTCATTTAGAAAATCAGGATTTATGCCAATTTTCACACACGTGTGGATTGTAACAATTTGAGCCAAATACATTCATAAAAATCTATATACTACAAGGGTCATTTGTTTCCTGATTTGTTAAAAGAAGAAAACTGTATTTTGGCATTCGTAAATTAATTTTCACGAAGTTAGTAAACCATAATGGAATGTATTAATTTAAAAACAGTTTCACTATCAGGAATGAAATTTGGAGAGCTTTATTTGGATGACAATGCTTCTGATATGGTTAATTTCTGGCGTTAATTAACCTGTGACCATTTGTCAGACCAAAGAAAACTTACAAAAAATTTAATATGCCTTCTGCAACGACATGTGGACAAGTTTTTTCACTAAAAATAACATGAGGTTTGAGAGACTGAATAGAATTTTAAGATTTCAGTGCTGCCTTCGGTAAAAGATTTAACAAAAATCATTGAAAAACCAACGAAATCAAGACCCAATTAAAAATACAGCAAAATATGTATATGTGCTGTAATTGATATTGTTTTACATACAATAATTAGATCGTTAAAAAATGTTGATTGAGTGCTTGGGTTATACAATTTCTTCCGTATACAATGCAAATTATGTCTCTATCCTGTTTTCCAGCCCAGTCTGGAATATAAGAAGTTAAAAAAGTGCTTGCGCTGTAACGTGCATCTGAACTGTGTATGTGGAACAAAGTGCTTGTGTTGTATGGTGCTCTGAACTGTGTATGTGAAACAAAGTGCTTGTGCCGTAAGGTGCATCTGAACTCATGTATGGGGAACAAAGTGCTTGTGCCGTAAGGTGCATCTGAACTCATGTATGTGGAACAAAGTGCTTGTGCCGTAAGGTGCATCTGAACTATGTATGTGGAACAAAGTGCTTGTACCGTAAGGTGCATCTGAACTGTGTATGTGAAACAAAGTGCTTGTGCCGTAAGGTGCATCTGAACTCATGTATGTGGAACAAAATGCTTGTGCCGTAAGGTGCTCTGAACTCATGTGAAACAAAGTGCTTGTGCCGTAAGGTGCATCTGAACTCATGTATGGGGAACAAAGTGCTTGTGCCGTAAGGTGCATCTGAACTATGTATGTGGAACAAAGTGCTTGTGCCGTAAGGTGCATCTGAACTGTGTATGTGGAACAAAGTGCTTGTGCCGTAAGGGGCATCTGAACTCATGTATTTGAAACAATGTGCTTGTGCCGTAAGGAGCATCTGAACTCGTGTATGTGGAACAAAGTGCTTTTGTTGTAAGGTGCACTGGAACTCGTGTGAACTCGTGAATGTGAAAGAAAGTGCTTGTGCCGTAAGATGCATTTGAACTCATGTATGGGAAACAAAGTGCTTGTGTTGTATGGTGCATCTGAACTCGTGTATGTGGAACAAAGTGCTTGTGTTGTATGGTTCACCTGAAATCGTGTATGTGATACAAATCGGTGCATGGCATATAAAAGGTTACATTTCTTGAGGGTTAGGGTTTGATATTGCAATTTTCACATTAATAAGTGAAATTGTTTTTATATGATTGCGAGCAAACATCGTTCTTAGAGCCCTAGAGCACTTATTCTGGGTAGCGAGCGGTAATGCCGCGACTTCGCATTCGGGAGGACATAGGTTCGAATTCCTTCCAGGCCATACAGATTTCGGTTTTCTATGGTTTTTGAAATCACTGCTGGCCAACTTCGGAATGGTTCCTTCAAAAGACATCTATAAATTCTTTCCATCGTCCACCCAGTGCTTTTCCGCCTCAAATAGCCTAGACATCGAGAAGAGTAAAGACAAAAGAAAAAAAAATATATGGAGCTTATGTTCCGGTGACGATTTTCCTTAATTCCTAATGTTTCATGATATTTTTTCTTTTCACGAGTTACCTATTATTATCCCTTATGAATCTTAATTTTAAATTCTTTCAGTGTTTTAGGAAAATTATTCTACAGTTTAAAACGTTTTTATTCAATTGTGCCTGCAAATAATACTTTATATGTGGCGTTATTGTATAGAAAAAAAAAAAAAAAAAAAAAAAAAAAAAAAAAAAAAAAAAAAAAACGTTCAGAGCAATTCAAAGAAAGGAAGTTTAATGAAACGATTTTTTTCTGATATGCAATTATTTTTACAATATACTAACGGAATAGATATTTATTCATAGAGTAGATTGATAGTCATAGCTAAGGACAGCCTCGAACGAAAAATAATCACGGAGAAAATGAATGAAGTTATTTTATACGAAACCAGAGATACAACGAGGTTGAACCAATAATGAAGCTAAAAGTTAGTACTAATGAAAATGCCGTCTGGATCTGAGTTGAGAGATGAAATTCCCGCCCGGCCGCCTGGGAATGGAGGCAGTGGGCCATGTAACAGCACAACACAGTCATGATCTTCCTTTAATGGCTTCTAAAAGAAATGAAACATTAATTCAAGTTAAAAAATATGGTATCACTGTGAGAGATTTTTTCTGAACAAAGGACAAGAGCCCTACTGAAAATACTTCTTCCATTAGGGGTAATCCACTTATCGTAATGCAAAGTGCTTTCAGTGAGAAATTTTTTAATAAAAGGAAAGAAAATCAGAAAATATTACGAAAGTCTGGTGAAGTACGAAGATTACAGCGCAAACTTAAACAGCGCACTAGTGATTTCACTCGTGGTGAGTGTGAGTGAGTCATACCACTGTGCTCCGCTCCGACTCCCCGCAGAGTAGGAGGACAGGCAATTCTTTGTCACTGAATTCTGTATCAAATACCCTCTCTGTAGTGCTTGTGACCCTCGTTTCCTGTTTCTCAATATTAATCCGGCCGGCCTCGGTAGCATAGGGGCTAGAGCGCTAGCTCCACGTGCCGAAGATCACCGGTTCCAGTCCGGCCGAGGGCATGGGTGTTTAAGTGTTGTGTCTGTGAATGTCTTGTCGTCTTGTAGTGTCCATGTGTCAATACTTGATAGCAAAAAGTTACTCTAGAAACTAATACACTGGAAAAAGTTGTCACATTAAGCTGGCTGTATGGCCTCAAAAGCCCAAAGCCATAAAAAAAAAAAAAAAATATTAAGCCGCAAATTGATTGACTTTTCCTCAATATTCACTACAATTTTTTTCTGTCACAGCCACCGGTCATCTCCTTCTTCTTTCTCGTTTTGGCCTCAATGGACCACGTGATTCTTAACTCTAGTGAGCTTTCTTTTTGGCCCAATATTCATTCATGTTTGCACTGTGATTCTTTTATTTCTTGGGTACATTTCACCCCATATCCAGGGCGCAGTGTTTTGGTTGTTAGTGTCTGGACAGAATGTGATGCTGCAATCAACGTTCTGTACTTATCCCTGTTGTGAATGTCATTGGGGTCTACTCCCAGTTGCTCGAGATCTTTTCTGATTAGCCTCGTCCATTTTCTGTTAGTCGCTTTCCCTCTAGAGATGGTGTTGTAGTTTTTGTGGGTGAGTCTATGATTGTCCATCCGAACTATGTGACCATAGAGCATTAATCTCCTTTTTGTCATGGTTATTGCAATGCTCTCCAGTTGTTGGTATAGTTCCTTATCATAGCTGAGTTTGTATTTTCCTTCTTCTTTGAAAGGGCTAATGATTTTTCTCAAGATCTTACGTTCCATTAGTTCCAGTTTTCTAAGTTGTCCCTTTCTACCCATATTCAATCACTCTGATGCATACAGTACTGATGGTCGTACTTCATTATTACAGTGCCTGAGTTTGAGATTAAAGGAGAGGTATTTAGACCCATACATGTTCTTAAAAGTATGTTGTCTCCAGTCTGGAACATCTGCTATTTGTGGTAAGTCCTCATTGATATTTGGATTTATCCATTCTCCAAGATATTTGAAGGAATTAGTCCTTCGTATCATTGCATTCCCCAGTGGGATTACGTTTGGTGCATTTCTGATGTTAGTGATGAACTCAGTTTTGTTTATGGAAATCTTTAACTCTACTATGTTTTTGAGGGACGATAGTTGGTGAATAGCTTCCGCGACACTAGACGCTAGGAGGCCGGCCTCGGTAGCGTAGGGGCTAGAGTGCTAGCTCCGCGTACCGAAGGCCGCCGGTTCGAATCGGGCATGGATGTTTAAGTGTTGTGTGTCTGTGTGAATATCCTGTCCGTCCTGTGGCGTCCATACATTAGAAAAATGCAATATATATATATATATACACTGGATGACGACTTATACACTAAAAGGTAAAATAATTACATTGAGCTGGCTGTATGGCCTCCGTTGCCAAATGCCATTAAAAAAAAAAAAAAAAAGACGCTAGGAGAATGAGGTCATCTGCGGAGGCCACGCATTTGACTAATAGTTTGTCCTTTCTGTAACCTCCTGTCTAATATATTCTTGTCATTATTTTCCTCTTGAGGTCCTACATTCCATAGTTCTGTGCACTAAATAGATTGACTAGTATTGCATATCCTCAAATGTGAGCGAAAATCAATATCTCGCAAATGGTGAGACTTTTACTAATGTGACCTACCTGCGGTTGCAGGATTATCCTTTCGTTCCTGGAGACCCTGTATATGAGTGAATATTGCCTCGGTCAGTAGTTGTAGTTTTATTTCCTATGTAGCACGATTATCTTACTTCTTCTAACAAATGTGAAGACATTTTTTAGGTTTAATCTATTGTTATTTCTATATTTTCTGATATACAAGGATTTAATGACTTTCGTATTCTTTCATGCTAATCTCAGTATTTCATTAACACCGTTCGTTAATTTCTCAATATCCTCCCTCTCACATGCTAACAGCACAACGTCTTCGGAATGTTACTGCATTGTTTCCTTATGTAACATTAAAAATTTTCTTACATTTCCTTGATTGCTTCCTCTTCATACAAGTTGAACATCAGAAGGAGTACACAAAAACCACGTTTAATTAGCAACCGTCATGTCAATTTGGGTGCACGGCAGAGCTCCCGCTAAGTCGAGTCAACGGCGGCACTGCCTACCCTTTTCTGGAAGCGATTCCGGCCATTTTTGAATCCAGTTTCTTCGGTCGTATTCATACTATATATCTCAAACGTCTGTTCTGTATGCTTAGATATAAGCAATCTTAGCAAAAGAATTAAATTTTATTTCGTTACTGTTCTTAGTTCGGATGTAAGCCTCAGCGATTTTGCCATTCACTCACTCACTAACTGATGATCATCAAAACTCTTAAGATACTTCCCGTAGCCGTAGAAAGCTGAAATTTGGTACACAGATAAAATTTTACCCACATATTTTGAGAAAAGTCTGAAACTCGAAAATTTATATATATCTATCCCTTACTGGCCCCTAACGTGAAATCGCTTTCTACACTAACAACTTTATATATCACAGATATTCATTGTGGAGTGAGCTTACTAAGTTTAACTAATGTGTTAAATTTTACTTCTTTTCTTTTCTTACTTTAGAAGTTATTAAATTTTAAAATGCTATTTCGACCATGACACCCCGACACTGTACTTCCAGTAATCCTAGAAACAAGTGATTTGGTACACATATATGATTTCATCCAAAAATCATAAGATAAGTCTAATAGGAGTTTTTCCCTGTATTTATTAATTACAACCCCAAACACATAAAATTCTGGTACATATTTTCGGCTTAATTGCTTTGTTCTGGATGAAGCTATATGCCTGAGAAATTTTTAATGCACAGGGATCAGCAAATTTAACTAATATCTTAATTTTACTTTGTTCCTATGCTTAGTTTGGAAGTTATTAGTAATTTATTTATGTTGGTAGTTAAACCAGAGGCAATCCGCATTGCTCGGCTACAGCGCACACTCATTGTTTTGAGATAGTGGGGCATTGTTGGTAAGGTATAATGCCTTCAGTAGTGAAATGTTCTTGTTCACTAATTTTCAAATTGAATCATTACATCTGAGCGGCGTTTCGGAGTAAGCGATAAGCTTACAAAAAGAAAGGAGATCCCACAAAAACAATTCTTGTAAAATATGACATTTTAGTTTTTCCCGGCGTATTGTTGAAATAAATAACTCTCGGGTTTTCGGATTCCTGCCTCCTGAGCCTGCTGGTTAAATTAATTATTGATCTTAAATAAAATTAAAACAAATTAAGCAAAAGGACGGAGGGGCAGGGAATGCCCAAAGCGTGCAGTGTCGCCACGGCTCGCCGTGGTGGCACAAACCTCCAGTCGATGACGATGATGCCGGTTAATAGATTTATTTGGATCTTTTAACGACGTTTCGGCAACTGCCATCGTTGCCTTCATCAGGTTAAATCTCACTTACAAGGACAAGACACGACTGTCAGTCATTAAAAGATCCAAATAAATCTATTAACCGGCAGAAAACCTGAGAGTTATTTATTTCAATTCCTGTAAAATTAGGCTAGTGCCGAAAAATGTTGTTTATTTAATTTTTTTGCTGATATTCACATCAGGTTCATATAAAAATGCACTTGAAGCTACAAAAGCTAGCAAAAAGAACAAGAAAACAAAAAAGAAGAAGGAAACCATTGCTAGATACAAAACAACCAAACGCAGGAAATCTACCTCAAAAAATCAAGAACACACGAAGTGCCTGTACTGTAATGAAAGTTGTTCAGCTGACGATCACAACAACGATGGATCCAGTGCCAAATATGTTACTTTTAGGTTCACAAATTCTGCGATCATGGGTGCCAGCAAGATTACTTTATGGGAGGTGCATCTGAGTTTTTTTTTTATCCATTATATATAACACTTATTACCCTTTAACTAAGGACACAGAATTTATTAACACGTTGTTGAACAAATTTGGAAACAACATAGAAGCCTTAACTTATTATTCAAACAGTGAATTTAATAATAACATTTTTGTTTCTTAATCTTTATCTGTGTATTTTCTTTCATAGCAGGAGGTGCAAGTGCACCTCCCCCTCCCGGCGCCCATGTCTGTGATGGAGGTGAAGGAAACAGGTATTCCATAGTTTGCTAAAATTTCAATTAAGTGCGTTTTGCTCGTTATCATTTCTATTATTTACAAGTTATATTACTGTTTTAAACACTGTTTTGCAAATTTAGAGCGTTTTTAATCACTCATTTCTGATTTTGAAGCCAAGTGGCCACTTTTTGAAAAATTGATTATTTTGGGTACTAAACTTAATGCATAGGTAACTACAAAATTGGGGTATGTGCTAGGACAGTTGAACGTTTTAACCCCAAATTTTGATGTTGTTAGGTATATTGTAAATTACCTTAAAAATCGTCAAACTTTAGCCTGACCACTTTGCCCGTCCTTCCCCTACCTGTTTTACAGTAAATTTCTCTATAAGTATTGCTCCTTTACCTATCTTCAGTGTGTTTCTCATTTTTACACATCAGTTTCAATCAACATTGTTAATTACTTGCCATGTAGAGTATCACGTTTGTCCAGCTTTCAGTTTTGTTGACGACTGTCTCCTGCACCCTGTAACAAACAAGGTTTCCATACATATATGTATATTGACTTTTATTTATTTTCTTATCCAATGTTGTTTTTAATTTTAATAAGTTAGAAGTATGAAACAGAAAATGTGTGTCAAGAGGATTTTTATGGCGGAGAAAGTAAAAAGAAGTATTTCGCTTTATTCGCTAGCAATAATTTGTGGAGTACTACAATAATTGTGTGAGATAAGTAAGCGATGTAAAATTGTAAGCTGACAAAAGTTTGTGACAAAAAAAGAAACAAAAAGGGAAGCATTTTCAATTGAGGACCGGTAATAAATTACCCGGTGAACTATAAGTTTTTTTTTTTTGAAAGTGATTTATCCTTTGCTCTCACTTGTCTAACTAATTTGCTTTAGAATTAGATGAAGTGTGGTCAAATACTGCCCCAATTTAGAGAGAGGAAAATAAAAAAGCGAATGCGTTTACAACGCATATCTCGAAAGTTTGCGGAGTGTCAGTTGACCTCGTATTATTCTGGATAATCAGCCTAGGATGAAGAGAAACAAAGATACTTTTATTGCGTTTGATGATTTTTAGAAAAGGCTTTTGAAAATTGTCAGGTTGGACAAGATGTTCAAAATTTTAAAGACGTCAGGTCTAAAGTATCGAGATAGAAGAATACTTTATAAACTATATAAGAATCAAGTGGCCATAGTAAAAGTAGAGAACTATGAGAGACATGCCTCAGTTAAAAAGGGTGTGAGACAAGGTTGTACTCTATTTCCGTTAATATTCAACTTGTATGTAGAGGAAGCAATGAAGAAAGTAAAAGAAAATTTTCATGTGGCATACGTGTTCAAGGAGAAAAAATGAGTATGCTACGATTTGCTGATGACATTGTCTTGTTAGCAGAGAGGGCTGAGGATATTGAGAAGTTACTTAATGGCATGAACAAAATACTGAAGGAAGATTTTGGAGCAAGACAAAAGTGATGAAATGATACCAATCACAGACGATTAAATATAAAAAGGAGATCAGAAGCAATAGAAGAAAGTGATTTGTGCTAATTGGGAAGCAATATTACAACCAATGGCTGAAGCAGGAATGATGGTAAAAGCAGAATAACAATAGCAAAAAGAGCCTTCATGAAAAAGAGAAATCTTTTAGTTTCAAACATTGATCTGGGAATTAGAAAGAACTTTCTAAAACTCTATGTGTGGAGCACAGCACTTTATGGCAGCGAAGCATAGACTTTAGGAACACCAAAAATAAAGAAATTTTAAGCATTTGAAATTTGGTGCTACAGAGGAATGCTGAAAATTAAATGGGCAGACTAAATACGAAATGAACAAGTTATGGAAATGATGGGTGAGGAAAGAAGTTTTGTGAAGAAGCTTACAGAAAGAAGAGACAGGATGGTATGTCGTAATTTGAGACATGCTGGATTGGTTAATTTGTTAATGGACGGAACAGTCGAAGATAAGAAATTTATACGAAGACAGAGATCAGAATATATGAATTAACTAATTGTGGACGTGGGTTGTAGAGATGAAGAGCTTAGTACAATGACAGAAAAAGAATTCAGCCCAGGACCTAGCGCTGATCGTTGTGATGCGCTTCGTAACTTTGTCGTGCCTCAACTGTTCTCCAGCCGGCAGCGTGCCTCGTGCCCCGTGACGTCACTGCCCCTGGTCGTAAATGTTACTGCAGGCCCGCGGTACGCTGGAGCGATCCCTTTACTGCCTCCCGCTTGATATTTCAGCGCTCCCAGCTGCATCACCATTAAACAGCAGCCCTTCCATGTCGGCGGCACACGTGTTGCGTGCGACTGTAAAAACAAGGCACCCGCGCCGCAATCATGCTGATGGCCAAAAAAACAAGTGCCCACCGCCGCCCGCACTGCTCGATGCGATGTTTTGACGCTCTTTTTTTTCGTCGATCGACCTGTGTGCCCACAGATCACTCGGCTGTTTTATTTTTTTCCGATTTACTGCGAGGTATAGGAATTCAACTTTCGCGGATGGACAAGGCGAAGTATCCATCCCCAACAAGTATATTTTTGTAGCGTTCGCATTTATTTACGAATAACTATTTTTAAAGTTATGAGGAAAAGTTATTCGATCAGTTCTTTCGGTTCATACCAGATTATACAATCTAGGTAAACTCCACGAAGGAATATAGGAAATGTGGAAATTTTGTTTTGAAACCTGTTTTGACTGAATAATGATTTTATTCTAACCATATTACTATTAAGAGTGATAAGTTATAATGTTTCTTAATCAATCCATATGCATGAAATTAAACTTTGGTACGTACTTTTTTTTAAAAAAAGGTTTTATTTGCTTTATATAAATCCATTTTATGGCTTAAACAAGCTAACCGTTTATCAAACAAAATGTTTAGCTATTTGATTGTACGTACATGAAATCTCAAACTCAGGATATAATTTAAATAAATTCATTTGCATTTACTGTTCATAATTGTAACTTAGATTATTAGGTACATGCTCTCAGCGGAAGTGACTAACTACTAGTTTATTAATTACCCAAATGCCTCGTCATGCACGCTGCTCATAAAAAAACGTGGGTGGGAGGAGAGGTCAAGAAGCATGAGAAATTCTATGCCAAGAAGCTCAGTAATCTCGTATCGCAATTTATTCATTGATACTTTAGAGAAAGTACAGAAGAGAGCCGCTCGATTCGTGACTGCTAGTTACAGACCTTACGAAAGTGTCAAAGAATTGATACATAGATTGGGCTGGGATAGTTTGGAAGAAAGACGACGTAGCTTGCGTTCGAATTTATTGGAGAATATGCGAAAAAATTTAAATTTCGAGTGCAATGAAATACTTCTTCCGCCAACCTATTTAGGTCGCAAAGACAGGAGGGATAAGATTAGAGAAATAAGATGCCGTACTGATGCTTTTATGTATTCTTTCTTTCCTAGTTCTGTCTGGGATTGGACTGCACAGACTAGGACTGGTGCTTAGCACCCTCTGCCACCCACAGTATTTGTTAACTGCAGAGTACGGATGTAGATATACTCGTACAGTCTCCGTTTCACACCTTAAAGTCCTATAAACAATTTCTGTCAGTCAATTTACTCCGGTTACTATGTACAGAATATTACGTGACTCTCTACAAACGTAAAACGTGTCGGTTGCCTCAACACAAGTTAATGAGGACCGGGAGAGTTAGTTCAGAAAGACATACTTTAGTACTTGCCTATCGTGTTTTGCCTTAGGTCGAGCTTGTATTCCAGTGAGAGTCGTACTACGCAACATTACACTGGATTTAGGGTGTCCAGTTCCCTTCGTCCATGCTTCTATTGTTTGTGTGTACATAATTGTGATGAATGTTTTTTCTTGATATGCTTGAGTGATTAGACAACAGAAATGGATAAGACCATAGAATGGCGTTTTCCACCTGCCTTTCCGAAAGACACCACAATCACCTGACGCAACTCCATTGTGAACCATATGGCTTTATTAATTAAGGTAGCTCTTTGATGCTTACCTTGGTGATTTGAAATTGTAGTATCGCACATACATTTTGGATATCAAATACAAGATATATAAGGGATTCAGTAACACTATTATAAAATAGGAAGATACGAAGCGAGTGAAAGGAGTGGTGAGCGATTTCAGTCAAACTTTGGTGATGACGCCTGAGTTATTTTTTAGAACGGATTAAGGAACAATATGTGAAGTGGGCCCTAAATTGTGACGATATTTTAGACACTAGGTAATACTAACTGTTTCAGTTATGGACAAATAAGTCAGAGAAAGGAGCAAGTTAAAGAATATGAAACAAAAACGATCATTCTTCACTGTCACATTTGTCCAAATTTTTTATTACTAATTTTGCCTTATCTTCACTAAATGGAACAACTGCTTCCGTAACTGGAAACACAAGCTTAAAAACGAGTGAGCACCTGTATACAGACATCGTAAATTAATTCGGTGATTCTCGGAGGGCGCGAATGGGTATTGCGTTGTCGTTTAGGTTAGATTGAAAACGTTTACCTCAACCACACGAGATGGCGATCTCAGAAATAATGTATATCGATCTTGAAAGGAATAATATCATCAGTTGCTGATTACAACAATTTGCATTCGAAAGTTTAACACGTTTTGCAGTGGTGACTAAAGAACACAATTTTTAACATTAATTTCAAAACTTTAATATCACTTCAAAATATAAGTGAACAAAAAATGGCGGCTGAGGGAGTACGTGTTTAATTATTCACCATTATTAGTTTATAACCTCATATGTATGTATAATCTTCTATTTTGTAGCAAATTATGTCCTGTGTTACCATTAAGACAGTAATCGTAAGAGTATTCTGTAATTGGGACAATTATAAAATTGAAACATTAAACGGTGAAACGTCAGAGAATCTAATTATCCGACTTTTACACGCTTGTTGATGTGACAAGAATAAATTTATCGGCGTGGAAGCTGTACTACGTCAGTGGAGGTAAGCTACAGCCAAATAAATGCGGGTGAGCGGACGGTATATTGCGCCGGACTCAATATCGAGCCGCGAGGCAGTCCTTTTTCGTCAGCCGGCCCAGCGTGAGGCGTCCGTAATGGGCTCGGTTCACTGGAAACTATTACCACCCATCCAGCGGTCTGTCGCTGCTGGATTTCTACTGCCGCCTCGCCCAGAATTGGCGTCCATAGAGCTTCACGTTTCTCCGAACTGGCCGACCTATAGCAGAATCCAAAATTACACCAGTCCTCTGCTTCAAGGTGTAATGGTGGAATCAGTTTGATACCGTTTAAAACCACATACATATATTCAACCTGTCTTAGTAGAGTTTCTTGAACTTCCTTTTAATTTCAGCAGTATTTAATTGCTTTGGTATCACAAAAGTAATTAATCATTTTGAACTAAGTTAAGAATATTCAATTTGATTTTAGCGCATATATGCAAGGCTACCTAATTTATTGATTTCATTGTGTTGAGCCATATTCTCATTTTCTTTTTAGTGGTTGGTCGATGGTTTTTGGTAGGTGAATTTGTGTATACATATAAATTCACAATGCGCACGTTCCTTTTCTCTTCTTTCAATAACAAAGATTTTGAAGTGCTGGAACCGGCATAAGTTCAATCGGACTTTATGTAGAGTTGTCGCCGCACCTGTACTACAACACGACTTTAAAGTTCGTTTCGTAAGTAATATAGTAGCTTTATGAAGATTTACAAGAGGCTGTTAAGCGATTGCCGCCCGGAGAATTTCGTTTCTCATTTACTTTGGCTGAGAAACTCTTCGATACCGCATTGGCAACCCAGCATATCTGATGGCAAAGTAATGTCACCCAGGCACTTATTTATTTATGCTACATTCACTTATGGCAACTTAGGAAAATGGGACAACAAGTATACTTATTTATGAATGTTTCTCGGGAAACAAACCGACTAATATTATTATTTTTGTACAATATTTCGGTGACATAATCCTCCGTCTCCATCTTCAGGCGAAGTAGTAAAACTTGAAGTTTGCCTAGGGCACGTTGTTTAAACACTGAAATGGCCACTACAGACGTTATTACGTTGCCTAGCAGCATCTCAGACTTCATTAGACGCCCGCGGAGCACAAAACACAGAGCAGCCTGAATAACAGGTATCCACAATCCCGGTTAACCAGATCAGATGCGAGGTGTGTCGGGCATGTTCCAAACAGCGTTGTTTAACACAGCGTACTGACTGGTCGGTTTACTTCTTTCCGCATTCACACGAGATGCAATAAACTGTAGATCTAAGAAGGCAAAGTCATCCTTTGGAGTGCTCAAAATGTTCCTTTGTTTTGGAGGTGGTAGGAAAATGGCCTGAATGCCTTCTCTTGCTAGAGTCCTTCCAAACCCCGATGTTGCGGCGCCAGAGTACGGCTAGAAGTCTAAGTGATCGAGTACACCAGAAGAAGGCGCCGAAATATTGTGTTTACATAATAACAGTGTCACTCGGTTTGTTTCTCGAGAAACATTCATAAATAAACGACGCCTAGAAAAACTGCGTTCATTTGTAACAATTATAGTGTACTTGAGGAAATATTAAAAAAAAAAAATTATACGTAGTTTAGTGGACAATGCCGCCAGCTGGTACGGTAAAAGGCTGCTACTTGAGACTCGCCAGACACAGCCCCTGGAACTAGGTATCGAGATGCTCATCCAGGCTACAGCCGCTGGCGCTACCGAATTCAAATTTTCGAGCATTCCAGGGAAGGCGCGGATTAGGAAATACTGCAGAATGTGGCTTATCGGCAAATGTCGGAAAGGACGTTTTGCCTTCTGATGCGAGGGGGTGGGATGTTGCTGGGCAGCTGCAGCCACTGCACAGGAACCGAGTGTGAGATGGCTTAGAACCACTGTGGAGGCAAGACGGACGTACTGTCTGTGACTAGCGCCACAAATGCTTTAATTTCTATGTGAAGAGAGAGAAATAGGACTTGATTGCCGGCCAGGCCGTGATCAGAGGTCCGTCAAGCTTCACTTATCCTGTGCCGACATTAAGAGACTTCGACGTGAAGGCTGTTCACTGTCGCAGATAATCGTGCAAGGACGACAAATCGGTCGGCTCTATCGCACCAGAGCTTTATGTGTAATCGCATGTAAGACTGATACGGTTGACGTCATACATATGGACTAGTGGTAATGGAACTGTCGATGAGATTAATATCTTGGGAAAGAACTGATCGGTTTGCGTTATCGCATCTGAGTAATAACACACTCCGAATCGACTGTATAATCCGGCAGAATACTAGAAAATCGTACTGCGAACGTAAGCTGCGTGTCTGGTGTTGCCTTCTACTCGCTGGTAATATCTGATCTACAGTGATCTTCAGGATCGAACCGAGACCGTCATTGTGTATAATTAATACTGCATTTGATTACGATTAGTATTTATGCCTATTTTATTAAATAATTGCTGGTGGATATGAAAGTTTTGTTAAATATATGATCCTATAAGTGAGGTTAAAGTCTCCTCAAGGAAAGGGGGCGTGGTGACGAATCTTAATAAGTCCTTTATGTTACGCTGGTCGAGCTGTAACGTGGGTTATGCAACACCTGAAAGCAACTGACAACCTGTCAGCAACTGCAGGAAGGCGGTCATCAACTTGACGGGGTCGGATGATTTACAACAAATCAATTACTTTTTCGGCATAGAACCGGTGATTCTTCCCTACTCATGATAACTTTCCAATTTCAGACTAGTATTAAAAAACTACGTAATTGGTAACAATGGAATGAAAAGCGACAGACTGAAACAGCTTGAAAGGAACAGGTAGATTATATAATTTTTTCCGTGGGATTCCATCCGAAATGATATTGCTTCGTACTAAATATAATGCGGCGGACAGTTTGAGACCATTTCAAAATTGTTAAAAGTTTAACTAAAAAATTACTATTTTTCGAATCATAAATTGTCCAAGTACAAACTAAATGGTGGAAGCAGAACAAGAGGGACGCAGGTAGAATTGAATCAAACCCGCCAGGGAACAGTGAGGCTAGCGCACGCGAGACAGTACTCTCGCTGTCAAAGCTAAGGTAATAATGTGTCGTTTTTCGTGTTTTCCCAAACAGTAAAACACACCAGAAAATATTCAGCTCTTTTCATTTCTTTCTAATGCCAGAACGAATTTGAAAATATACAAGTATATGATTGCTCAAATACTTACCCTCGCCTTGTTCAGAAAGATAAATACAGAAGTGGACGTCCTTATTTCACAAAAACTATTCTTGACATATTATTTGTTTTCTTCACATTTTAAGTATTTTATTGCATGAGCTACTATTAAGAAATTTTACTTGTCATTTTCTTTCCGTGAGCATACGCATTATGAACCTGAGTGACAACTGAAGTAAAATGACTTGGAAAATCCAGAGTGTCCAAATAATAGATGATTCGAAGCACATTTTATTTTTGACCTTCCCGCGTTCATAGAAATACTTAGAGGCTGTTTACTACTTGTTGCATGAGTCAACATTTTTTTTTTTTACTTATGGCTTTAGCGTTTGTCGACGTCGAGGTCATTAGAGGTGGGAAAGGACTGTTGCCAAGGAACGTGAAGGAATTTGGGCATGGCCTTTTGAAGGAAGAATTCGCCTGAACTGATCTGGGATAACCATGGAAAACTCAAATCTGGGGGCCCCGACTGGGATTCGAACCGTCGACGTTACGAATGCGAGGCCAAAGCGTTAACCGCTCACCCACCACACTCGGTGTCAGCATTGAGTATTTCTAGAATTATATACAGACAGTCTGCTTCCCAGGCAGTAGCTAAGGCTTCTACCTACTTCATTTAATTATTTAAAAAGTCTTTGACTAGTAGTCAGCCCAACATCCAAATGTTTTGATTCGAATATTTATGATTTTCGGATATTTGATTTTTTTCCCCAGAAATTCCGATGTTTCCAAACAGCAGACCTGTAGTGCGAACGAATTATGCGGTGTTATCAAGTGCATA
Organism: Vandiemenella viatica; assembly: GCA_031002005.1. Taxonomy (NCBI): domain Eukaryota; kingdom Metazoa; phylum Arthropoda; class Insecta; order Orthoptera; family Morabidae; genus Vandiemenella; species Vandiemenella viatica. Next base: position 10,171,546 of record JARYHS010009186.1, on the reverse strand, counting down.
GCAGTGCAGATATCTCTGGCGTCAGGAGGAATCTGTTATTAATTGCTGTTGGGAAGTAGTAACTAATTATTTTTCGGAGCAAACCTAACTTGCGACCATTAATCACCCGTAGTGGGCGCGAGGGCCAAACACTTTGCGCAGTGGCATCAGCACGCCCCCGGCCGTCGCTACGGAGCAACGTTTATTAATTAATGCCCATATCTAAGTGTCCTGGCCTGGCCCGATATTAATTACACAGCCTTAATTAACAGGCGACAATAGTTTTCGATCGGGACGGTCTCTTCCCGCTTCCTGTTCTAATCTCTCCGCGTGAAGAGCTCTGAAGCGAGATGATTATCGTGCATCTGAATTGATCATCAACGTCCTGGACGATTCCCAGCAGGCAGCTGTGTCTGTCTACGACTCAGAGTCGATGCCTCTTATACATTCTGCCTGACGCTTTATCTTCACCCATGCGTTCATAGGATGGAGTGTCCACCTTTCTGTTCTATCTAGAATAGATTCCTCTTTTACCATCTTCCACTCATCCTAATTCGGTGAGTAATTCAGTTCAGTTATTACAGTTCTATTCCTCTTAAATTATATTTATTTTGTCTTGATTTTTTATAAATACTTTTATCTGACTAACCATTCATCGTACGTTTCGACGTGTGTTAAGTTCTGTGGATTATAACTTGAGTCCTGTGGCCCCGTCTTGTTCGGTATCATTCCTCTGCCATAGCTAAAGAATTCTTGTGTTTATTTGTCGTCACATAAGAGATTTTGTTGTAAATAATGAAGAGAATTTGTACTAGTTTAAGGACTTTAAGAACAACACTGAGGTTTTTCCAGCCAGCCGTTATGGACCGGCTAACATGAAAACCGTTCTGTAATCAAAACTTCAAGATCTTTCTGTCTCATACACAGATTCAAAGTCATAATGACTTCATAATAAAGCCAATGAGATTGTAGTATGACCTCTTCACTTGTTCTTTAGACCAGCAGGAGTCATTTCCAAGCTGGCCTCGCATTCGGGCGGACGCCAGTTCGAATCCCCGTCCACGCATCTAGATTTGGGTTTTCCATGGTTTCCCCAAATCACTCCAGGCTAACGTCGGGATGCTTCTTTCAAAAGGAAAGGCCATGGCCGAAGTCCTTCGCATTCCTTGTCCCACCCGCCTGTAATGACCTCGACGTCGACGTCGACGTCAACGAGGCGTAAAGCCATAAGTAAAATAATAATATATATAAGAAGAAGAAGAAGAAGAAGCCACCATTTCCACATGTAACTTGAGAGGATGACATGAAATCGGTAAACCCATTGGGTCTCAAATGCAGTTTCCCGTTGCCGTCTGCATTTATATGCCGTTGATCATTTCTGATTCATCCTTCTTTAAGGCTGGCTTCCAATCATAAGGGCAAGAGGATGCCTGGATCTCTACCCACTCATCCGCCAACTTTACAGAGATCATTGGCAAAATCAGTGGATTAGCCCCTAGAAGTTTTAGTAATATTGCGCTCTTTAGAGTTGTCTAGAAGGAGTTTGTACGGATGCAGTTGATTTCCCTTCCGCCTTCTTCATGTAGTGCCGTGTAGGCGTAGTAATATCGCTGAACACTCAGTCGTGCTCGAACCTTAAAGTGTCATGGAGGACGCCACGTGTGTTTAAAGTAGTGTGAAGTGAATTTAAGCTCGTCTACCGGTTTTGTTACCAGTGATCAATAGAACTTAATGAGTTTTGATTGAACAGTGAGTCCGACGGAGCGTATTTTACGTAGTACAGATATGAACTGAGAAAAACAGCTTCTTAATAAGAAATCACTTGATGGGAAGTGAACTCAATACTAATATTTCCTCAAGAATTCTGCAATCTTCCGTTGGCGAAGTTACGATTAGCCATAGTTATGAAATTTTGGTGGTGGCTAACCAGTTCAAGTGTTTCAATGTGACTAAAAAATAAACTTACGGTGGACAGAATTATGTTTTCGTGAACTTGAGCTGGTTTGGTGACACCAATGGCAACCGTGGCATTATCGGACTGGTTAAATTAATCAATCTGCTAATTTTAAAAACAAACACCAACTACATATTTGATTAGCTTACAAGTTCTTATTTTACCGTACGTAATACTGTCGTAGTTCTTTTCTGTACCACGACCACTTCTTTACTTTTTGACTCGTTTCTACGAAAAATTATGTCATGAAGCATGACTGAGTAAAAATGAGAATACACCCGATTAATAAGTTCCACGTCTGCTGCTATTTTTACAGTAGTGGTGCAGTTGTGGTAGTAATTTGGAACATTCTTGTTATTGAACATTATTATCGATTTAAAAAAAATGAGTGTATTGGATGTCTAACAAAAATAGAAGCGGCCCTAGAACAGAGGCTTGTGGTGTGCCTTTTGGAATTTTCCCCCAGCCTTCAATAAATTTAATATCAAGAAGAGGTACTTTCTATTTGCTGGGTAGGAATGAAATCATTTATCTCTTTGTAGGTCACAGTATACCAATTTTTTCAAACATAATTCCTGATCGCTGAAACAAATGTTTTTGAAAGATCACGAAAAGTTCCTACAGGGGTCACTGCCGGCCTAGGTAGCGCGGGGATAGCGAGTTAGCTTCGTGGTGCAGAGGTCGCCGGTTCGATTCCGGCCCAGGGCACGGGTCGTTATAATTATGTGTTGTGTTCATACTGTGTTGTTCTTTTACTTGAGATTATCAACGAGACTAGAAGAATCTAACAGAACTGAGGAAAATTAAACTTAGCTGATGCTGGCTGAATGGCTATAAAGCCGAATGCCATTTATTAAAGATGGTAGTCATTTCATCATTCAGTTCCAGAAATGTATTATGTAAAATCAGAAAATACAGCAATGTCTGAAAATGGCCGTTTCTGGAATCCAAGCTGTTAAGCATTAAGGATGCTAAGTCCTATTACTCTGTGGTAGATAACTTTCTAAAAAATAATAACATGGATTGTTAATTATATATAGATATCACATGTTATGTTTTTAAATAATAGGGTTTAACTGCTTAATTAATTCCATTGGAAATATAACCAGCAGTAAGGAAACATTATAAACGTGAGTAACAATCATGCGCCAAACATTAATATCACAAAACACAGCCACCTTAGCAATTACGCTGAAGGAACAATAAACTCGTAACACACAGGAGTTATTGAGTGGTAGCCAATGAAACACTGGAGACAAGAAAGGGCCTCAGAATGTGTAACGATAAAAAATAATTATTTTAAAAACATAAAAACATCCTTAAAAAACACACTAAAATAACTTTATACCTTGCTTAGAAGAAGGTAAATCTAAATAGACAATATTTTACATTCTCTTATTGAAATTTTTACTTTAATCAGTTATTTTTGGATCGGTGCAAGCTATCACATCACCAAGAACGAATTACTGAACTTTATTTGGTGTTCGAGGCGAAACAGGGAATACGAACAAAAAATCCAAATATTTTACAGCATGTAGTGAGGCAGATGTTGTTACTGTTGAAGACACTTTAGGGAAACAAATTAGACAGTATTTTATATGTGGTTCGGCTTCGTTGGTCGTCCAGGCATACGTATCACTGGCGGTATAGAGTTAGTTGTTAGGCTGCATCATGCTGGAAACGCTTTGCAGTTAGTAAAATATTGGCGTATCATCTGTATGTTTCAGTTTTGTTGAAACATATGTCTAGCATTAATTGTGCGTAAGTAGTAAATCAATTTTTATGTTTATTGTTATTCATTAATGTTTTCATCTTTTTGTTTTTCTTGCTATGGGTGGCACCAACTCCAAAAATAACTGATTAATGTAAAAATTTCAATAACAGTAATATTAACTATTGTCCATTTAGATTTACTATCTTCTAAGCAAGGTATAAAGTTATATTAAAAAAATTTGTGTGCTTTTTTTTTAAGGCGGTTTTTTATTTTATTTTTAAAACAAATATTTTATTTTGAAATTTTTAGTGGTATTATAGTTTGTTTTGTATTTTAAATATGCCGCAGCAATTCGCATTTTGCGATATTCCTGGTAGATCAGTGATTAAAGCGCTTTCTTAAAAAAAATCTGGCTTTATACAACCCAACAACTTTCAGAACGGGATGAATTGGATGCTGTGTTGAGGAATGTCAGTTAACATTTTGGTCCCAGCTGTGTTTCGACCTAATCATAACATCTGTTAAACCTGCTGCTCGATATTCGAAACGTGTAACATCTGGGCATTAATACATACCACATACACAAATCTGTCTCCGGAATATCTGGTTGTTCTGGCATCAAGCAGAAAATATAGATTTTTAACTGGCTTTCACAACGTGAAAGCTTTAGGTCCAAGTAGAAATCTGAGATACATGTTGAGACATTAGGACACATTTATTTTATGAATATTATTCCATGACTTCAAAATACCGTAACTGATTTTGACGGGACTCAAAATTGTGGATATTTATAAAGACCATTGGAAATTATAAGGCGTGGGGGTAAAGGGAAAGAGGGATTGGGCATTTTTATGCCAAACTGTAGATTATCTTTTCTGTTTGATTTAAAGTATATATGTGTGAATTTCTATTGATATCAGATAAAAACTGTAGGTATGTATAAAAAAAAAACAAGTAAGGGATTTAGATACGAAGAGTAGTTTGGTTTTTGTAAAGCTGGTGTGGACAGTATTTTTCTCTTTGTTTTAAGGTACACATGTGCATAGTTCCATCAAAACCAGATAAAAACTGTAGCTTTGTATAAAGAACATTTGCAAACATTAAATGGGGTAAGGGAGTGAGCGGTTGGGTTTTGTTTATAGAATGTAGACACTATGTTTGTCTCTGTTTTTAAGTATTCATGTGCAGTGTTCCATAGAAATATGATAAAAACTGTTGGCTTCTATAAAGAATATTGGAAATTATGAGGGGTGGGAGTAGAAGGGAAGAGGGTTTCGGCTTCTGCAACCAAATTTAAACACAATTGATCTGTATGTTTTAAAGTATATGTGTGCAAATTTCATTCAGAATCGGATAGAAACTATGCTTTATGTAGATTAAGGGTATGGAAGGGGGTAGAGGGGTTTGGCTTCTCTAAACCAATGCAGACAGTATATTTATATTTGTTTTGAAGTATACATGTGCACACTTCCTTCAAAACTGTAGCTTTATATAAAGAACATTGACAGTAATTAAAGGGATAGTAATGGGTATAGGGTTTGCGTTTTTGTGAAAGTAATGTGGACTATTTTTCTTTTTCTCTTTGTTTTAAAATATATGCATGCGAAGTTCCACCGAAATCGGATTAATTAGGTTTATATAAAAACTAAGGGGAGCTAGGATAGTTTTGGATATTTTTGTCAGAAATCTTCTCCATAAAAAAATACATATACGTGCCAACTTTCATCAGATCGTTCAAATGATGTCGACTGTAGCTTTTTAAAAAGAAATTTGACAAAAATTAAGGGGTGGAAGCAGGGAGAGGGTTTGTTTGGGCTTTGGCAGACCAAATAATGACAGGATTTTTCTCTTTTATTTTAAAGTATACATGAGCAAAGTTCAATCAAAATTAGATAAGAAATGTACATAGGTTTGTAAAAAAATTAAGGAGTGTAAAGAGGGAGAGGTAATGGTTTTTTATTTTATTTGGCTAGAAACCTTCTCCATGAAAAATTACATGGGTATTCCAACTTTAATGGTGTCGACTATTAGCTTTGTGCAAAGAACATTGACAAAAACTAAGGGGTGGATTAGGGGGTTCAGGTTTTTCAAACCAAAAGTTGACAGTATTTTTCTCCTTATTTTTGACTATACATGTCAAAAGTTCCATCGAAATTGGATAAAAAATGTGGGCTTGATATAAATTATGGGTTGTAAAAGGGTAAAAGGGATTGTTTCTCACTTAAATTGATATGGGACAACTTTTGAGGTATGCCCTATCCACTATAAAAATTTCATTGATATTCAGTTCGAAATAGACGAAAAAAAAAAAAACCGAAATGAGAACCTCCTCCTTTTTCTGAAATCCGTTAAAAATAAAAGATCTATCGCCAGTACGACTGGATTATCAAAGATACTATGCAGAATAATTAAGGAGGATTATGAAAACTATAAAATATTTAGAAATGCGGCACAATTGGTGGTGTATCAAGAGCATGATGAACCACGGGAGTAATTTTCATCCAACAAGAAGCTGATATTATAAATAAAATTAGAAGCTTTGACCTATAAATTGTTGAAGGAGAGAAGAAAATACACTGCAATAGTTAACTTAATTTAAGATCAGCATTGGATAGATCACTGTAAAAGCTTAAGGTTCTCCATTTGGTGTCCAGGATAATACTGTGGAAGTAATGCCTGATCTATCACACGAAGAATTGAGCAATCTCTTCTCTCCCAAAAGAACAGGTCTGGTTTGAACACCGAATTGTTTAAATATGAGGGAGTTGTCATTGTATACCGATTTCTTCGGCTGATTAAGAGGTGCTGGAAAGAGACGATAGTACCAGCTGAATCGAGGAAATAAAATGTTCTGGGGCGAGTGCGTCTCCGATAACATAACACACCCAGAGAGACTCCATTCATACATCAATAGTAAATTTCTATATTGCGACCAAAATCAATAATTTGATTTTTAATTTAATTTAATTGCAATGCACACGCTCCCGTGGCAATTTACCTACATACCCATCTTCCCCTTATCCTGCACCCACCTACATTAGTCCTCTAAATATTTTAACTTTAAATTCTTTTAACGTTTTTGGTAAGTTATTCATCATTTCCCGTGGTAGCTCATTCCAATCCCTGACACAATTATATAAAAAAAGAGAATATTCCCACACCCTTGTGCCTGAAATCGAGTTCCAGCTTGTGGTCATGGTCATCTTTTCCCTTCCATGTACTACTTTAGATGCCTATACCAATATCTTTCCATGCCTCATCGCCAGTATACGCCCTGTACACTCCATAGCACCCTCCTCATCCCTCCTCCTGTCTTCCAATGAATCCCAGTTCCAGCTCCTTTATCATATCCGTCACTGATTGCATTCGGCGATAATTTTTTTTAGAAACAAACATAGCAGCTCTTTTTTGCACCCTCTCTAATTCCTGTATTTGATACGCAAAATGTAGGTTCCATACTACAATACCATATTCGAGGAATGGTCTGACCAAAGTTTTATAAGCCAATTCCTTTACTTCTCTCGTGCATCTCCTCATCACTCTCTCCAACAAGTGCAGAATTTTGAAACCTTTTCCTACCACCTGTACAATGTGTCCTGTCCAGTTAAGCTTGTTATCAAATATAATGCCAAGATATTTACATTTCAAGTCTTCAGCAAGCAATTCTTTCCCCACCTTCTATTCATAATTAACCTTTTGTTTTTTATTTGTGTATCTAATAAACTGACTCTTCTATGTATTTATTTATTCTATTATGTTCTCTTCGTACCAACCTCTTTAACCTCCTCACTTCCCTATTATAGTACACAGGTTCTCTACTTCTCTTTATCGTCTGCTTTGGAATAAATTTTTCTTCTCCCTTTCTTATTATCTCATTGAACTCTTCCCACCTTCACTCTACTGTACTTGTGCCTTCCTTCCATTTGATGAATCGTTCTCTGAAATATCTCTTCAAATTTGAAATCTGTGCTCACCTCATTAAAGCCACGTTATCACATTTCAAATCACTTTCGTATTCACGCAGTCCAATATCATTATTTGAAAATGTAATTAGTGTGGCTTTTAGTATTGGACTGCGCAAATGGGAAAGTGATTTGGAATGTTATAACGTAACTTTAGTGAGGTGTGCACATTGTTTTCTCCACTTTGCATCAACACTTTGAGGACTAATATAAGCACTATCAGGTGTGTGGTACTGCTGTATATACGTGTTTTGCGCTATATTAAGTACTTTAAGCAGAGGGTTTTTGGCACTGTTGATTGAAAATGTAATGATACACTGACGTCACTGAATTACGTATAATTTCCTTCATATGGTATTGATATCTTGTTACTTTGTTTCTCTGTGTTCAAATAGAACTTGAGGTAGAATGTAACGTTTTGCATGGAAATAACACACACCACCGTTCTTATTTTAAACATGTGTCCGTGGGGTTCCGAGAGTTTGGTATCAAAGGTGTCCCTTGTTAGTAATGAATGCAATTAAGTTACATAAAAAAATCAGCTCAGCATTAATATATGGATAATATAGAGGAATATAATCTGGCACCTTATTTTAAAAAAAACCAGTATGTTTAGTTTAACTCCACCGTGATACTTCCCAACGTATACAATACATCTGAATTATATATTTACGAACATGACTGCCGTTAATTTATGTGTTCCACTGATTGGGTTATGTACAACGACAACATATTGGAGAACAGTTCGCGGGATTTAAATACGGCGCATAGTGTACGACGACCCAGTGGGTGCAAATTCTCAGCAGATCCGAGTGTTCATCAACTGTATTGCCGGAAGCGATCGACAATTTATGGACTGAAAGTCGGCCATAAAGTCCCGCCAGCCTGGCGCAGTCGAGCTGAAGTTATGTTGTCGCCGGAAAGAACTCGTTAAGATTGCACAGTCGAACAGGCAGCAGTTTCGTCTCTAGCTTTAATCCCTGGAAGAAAGTGAATTCCAACTATAAGTGAAACCGTAACGCACCAGAGCGAAAATTCACTGACAGAAACAACTATAAAATACACGTTATCTCGTTTACACTCTTGCGATTTCTCTATCCCTGTTAATTACTTCACTGAAATCATTTTGATAAATTTGAAAAAAAAGAATATTTGTAGGTTGGTATGAATAAACCAACACATTAAAAGAATTAGTTTCTGTTTTAATACAAAATAAACAAATATGGATACTGACAGGTTCTGTCGAGTTGGAGACAAAACAGCTGAAGATACCCAATAATTTGGAGTATTCTGCGCGTGTCACAGGTATGGATGCTACTGAATAACAAGCAAAGTGAACAATCTGACCTGACGAGGCATAGATATACCCAACTTGGCGAAGAGGCTTCATTCACCGACCAGTAGACCGGATACAGATCTACGTAGACTCCACATTTTCTTCTTTGAAATCATGAACTCCCAGTAGCACTAAAATGTAGACTATATTGAAATGTAGCAGCATATATAGGTCTGTCTAAGCATATATAATACACATTCCTGATATGATTTCAATACGTAGTATATATAGTTTTGTTTTACGTTAAATATTCTGTTTCGTTAAATGTTTAAAATACACCTTTGAACCGATAAAGATAACAGATTTCCAGAAAAGTAGGTTCTAAGTTGGTAATCACAGAATTTTTTAACGTTGATTATGAACAGAGGGATGGAGTAGCTGTGGGTAGCCCACTGTCACCTGTGGTTACCAACATTTACGGGGATCACTTTGAGGAAGCACTGGAATAGGCAAAATTAAAACCGACGGTTTTCTACAGATATGTGGATGAAATAATTGTCGTTTGTGCCCACGGGAAAGAAGAACTTCAATCTTTTCTGCAACACCTGAACTCCATCCACAACCAGGTACAATTCTCCATGCAGGTGGAACACAAAGCCCAACTGCTCTTCTTGGATGTGCTGGTAAAGAGAAGACCGGACGGCACATTAGGACAGGCCACTCACACGGATCAATATTTACATGCCTCCAGCTGTCAACACCAGTCACAGAGGGAAGGAGTGATAAATACACAGGTCCACAGAGCCCGCGTGATTTATGACAAGAACAGTCTGTCTGTAGAACTAAGACAGTTCAAGAACGTGTTCCATATTTGGCTCGCCTTTAGGCAGATGACCACTCGAGAACCAACTGACGAGGAGGACAAACCTAGAGCCACGGCCTTCATCCTGTACGCTACCATGTATGGTATCTAGCAAGACTGGCAGAATACAACGCCGACACAACATCAAGTGCGGTTACCAGCCGCCAGCCAAGATTAAAGCACTTCTAGGCTCCGTGAAGACGATCTGCAACTTAGGAAACCTGACGTATACCACATACCACGCACGTGCGGAAAAGCATACATCAGAGAGACCATTCGCACGATTGAAGAACGGTGCACAGAGTATAAACATCAAACCGAGCTACAGCAGCTATGCGGCATCCATCACTGCTGCTCTCGGCGGCCAACTGGCCGCCTCGAAGCCTGCCACAGCCGATCTGCCAAATCGACCTAGATCAAAAGTCGAGAGTCAAGAGTGACCATTTCTGCTCAGTGCACGCTGGTTTTCTTCATATTGCCCACACTATTTGCTTGTGGTGAGAAGGTTTTCCGTCCAATCGCTGCCTCCGTGATGCTCCCATCCTTTACCAAATGATGTCGTTGTTCTGTTTAATTCGCTGACTTAATGAGTTACTCCACTGGCTGTTGCCTCCTACATCATCACATTCCGATGTCTGCAAGTGAACTGGCTCCTGGTTTCGTTGTATGAAATAGTAATTTATTCTAATTTACCTAAAAAAACCGGGGGTCACTACAGCTCGACGAGGGAGGCACTCAGACGGAAGACCTCTGCTGGAGGCATGGGAGCGTACCACCCGCACCAGCGCTTTCGGAGCGCCACGGCGGAAGTCGAGGGGATGGGTCGAAAGGTATAAATACCTCCTTGACGGGTTCGGCACTGCACTCGTCACGCCGGTCAGCAGATGCAGCCTGAGGGTGATGGCACGTTACGCCGTCGAAACTTCGTTGAACTACGATCAATTGATCCGGCCGCATGCTCAAGAAATCTTCAAGCAATAGATTCTCCTTGAAAACCTACATTTAAATAAAGTGGTTGGTCAAAAAATAACTTTAAAGTAAAAAAAGCGTAGGATGCTCTCTATATTTTACTTTAGATAGTGACTCTACGAATAGCTACCGATAAAAATATTACATCTGATATCTATCATCACCACGTGGTAGATTTTACAAAATTATCATATTTAGTGAATAATGGTCATTGATCACAGGATTTCACTGTAATCTTGTAGAAATTTCAGGAGAGTTCATGTTACTATCCTCCATTTCGTTTCTTTAATTTCTAATCAGTATTTAAGGGCACAGTGATAATAATGGAATAAAAAATCGAAGTAGACGAGGGAGATGTAATCAAGCTACTAATTGATTTTATTTCATAGCTAATATAGGACGGTCGAACGGCGTTTACTAGGAAGGAGAGAGACAGAGGGAAGAAAGCTGGGAACAACACAAAATTCCAGTCAACCATTATCCACAAGAAACAGCGGGAGGTATAAAAAATTTAAATTTGAGGAAGATATCGGGAGTGGTTTTCTTTAAGCATCCGTTGAAGGCTTATTAACATGAAAGAGGCAAACTACAGTCTTTAGGAGCTGTATTTTGTGCATCACTAAATAGCAACAACCAAATAAGTATACTCTAAAATGTATATTACTGTTTCGTGCAAGTTGTGATATTTAATAATTCTACGAAATGGCACAATTAGTGTGTGGCCGTTGGTAATTACATCATTAGGGGCCTGCGATGAAACTACCGACTGTTCGTTGTAGTGTATAATTAATCTAGAAATGGCGAACAGCTAGACTGTATCTACGTGGTAATGTAATAAATACCTACCTACGTTTAATGAGAACAGCATGTTTTGTACTGTGCGTGCAGGGAGAACACAAAATAGCAGACGCAGTAGCAAGCAAGCTGGCTACGCCCAGCTGCATCGGAACCCTCGCTAATGGTGGCCTGTTCCTCCCGGTGTTCAAGAATCATCGCGCCGATGAAGAAAAGCGTGGCTCCTCCGATACAGTCAGATTGGCTCGAGCGATGGTGGGCGGCTGAAGAAGCACAAATAGTGCACAAGTTCTCGTTGTATTTAGAAGTGGAGGAGAATTGTGAAACTGCTCACAAAAATACTTGTGGAACTCTTAAGATATCGCGTGGGTTTTGTTCGTTAAGGCGGTTCCAATTTGTCGATGGGTAGAACACCTTTCCTTGCTTGGGGGCCCGGTTGCTATTACTACTTGCATTGCGAAACGCTTCTTGATTTTCAATACCATTCCTTCGATTACTGTCTGTTCTTTCCTGTAACCATCCTTAAACTTTTATCTTTCCCGTTGCGTTCGTATTCCCCTAACATATCCGTTACACCCTTCGACTAAAACATGCGAACAATCTATTCGATCCACAGGATCAAGAAAGGAGACATCCATAAATTACATGAGGTGTTTTTTGCGGATTTTCGGACCCCCCTCCCCCCCCCCTCTGGTGAGATTTTGTGAGATCTGGCGGACCCCCCCTGGTCCGTGAGAACCCTTCCCTAGTAATCGCCCTCGAAACATCTGGAGACCTTTTTTTTTAGGTCACAACCCCACTTTTATACGAAATGCCCACTAAAATCGACTATCGCGCAATTTGTATACTTTTTTAACTCTAAAGTACAAACAATTTTTCGCAAAACCTCACGTGAGATTTCCGTAGACCCCCCACCCCTTAATGAGATTTCGCTGGACCCCTACCCCCCATTTCACCTCACATAATTTATGGATGCCCCCAAATTGCTTCACTTTTTGTAACTGTTGTATCTTTTAATCATGTCTCTTTCTAGATACATTCCATGGCATAATATCTGTTTCCTCTTCGGCACAATAGAAATAATAGTAAAATACATCCAAAACTATTGCACAACTTTATTTATGTTCATTTTTGCAAGCTGACTTAGTTTATACGCATTTTTTTTATTATAAAAAGCGATTTTGTTATATTTCCCAACCTTTCCCGAGTCTGTTTTCTAGTATAGTTTTAGTTTAGTGTACTATCTTGAAGTTTCATTGAAAATTAGGTGCCAAAAAGTGCCAAACGAATATTTATTCGAAAAATTCTAGATGATTTAAAATAAAATAAACTTACATTTTTTCTGTCACATTAAGTCATCTAAGATTATCTTTGTCATGGGCTCTTCTGATATCAACCTCATGACCCGAAAAGCTATTTATGATATGAGTAAACACGAGAAAGGAAATGATTTCGTGCAAAAGTTGTCTATAAAAATATTTTAAATCAACCGACATTCGCGGCCGAACAGTTCAAACAAAAGTTTTAAAGGCTTAAATTGGAAGTTAAAACAAAATAGCATGCTGTTAAGGGAAATGATATTCTTAAAGAAAAACTATGATTGGTTACAAGGACGTACGAAATCCCCATAAAATCCAATCCGTCCTATGTGGGTCGGCCTAGAAAATCTTTTCATAATTTGACTGATTGTATCAAACGATGTACGCAAAGATTACAGATATTGACAAAACATTGATTGGCAGGTTTTCTACTATTCTCTGAATGATATCTAGTCGGCATAACATTGATACCAAACAAACAAACAAACAAAAAAAATTGCTGACGGTTAAGATATATATTAAACTGTACTCGTGGCATCCAGTGTCACTTATACTACACGAATTATTGATTGAGGACCAAATTATAATAGAGCATAAACTTTTACCTGTAGGCACTTTGTCCTTAGCAGCAACAGAAGCTAGAAACAAATATACAAAAAAATTTAGGGAGAGATACTCTAGAAATTTACCCGGGTCCAGTGCAACACAGATGTTATTAATAGGATTTTATTGACTTCGGATCCGTATTTGAGCTTCATTAGACTCAAACCCCTAACAAATCTAAATCATTCAAACCAGAAACTATTAAAATATTACTTTAATGGGACCCGAGTACTCAAGAAGAGAACGAGACAGAAGATAAAGCAGGTGCAGACAACAGATGAAGCTTCCAACGAAGAAGGATGAGACGGTTTGTCAGAAAGATATTGTTTTAGTGTACATTTATGATTATTGATGAGAATTTTGTAAATATTCGCTTAATATGCAATAGAGTGTGTGTTCAAAGTATATGTTCTTTATTATTACTCTTGCTTCATAGTTATAAGTTCTAATACACAAAAGAAACGAAATAAAAATACAAATTACGTAGAAATTATTTTGATCGACTTTTTGTGTCAAATACCCCTGTGTGCAACGCGGTATATAGCCTGGTTTGGTTTTAGGTCAGTTGAAGGGTTAAGAACGGATTATAGTGCCTTCATTCTGCCTTCAGCTTTAGCCCTTATGTTCCTGACATGATGTTTCCAGGTCAACCCCCAAGTATACCGCAGACTGAGTCCAGGGAATGGCTTCGTTGAATAACGTTATTTGTGGTAGTTGCTGTGTAACCACCCTCCGCGTGATGAAAGTGGCTTGGCTTTTTCCGGCGTTGAAGGTGAGGCGCCATCTTTCACCCAGCCTTCAATATTTGTGCAGGCTATCTGTAAGTGATTCCTAGCATGCGATGCTCTTATGCTTTTGGTGAACTGGACCGTGCATATAGGACAGTGAGGACGCGGCCAGTGTTTGGCATATCAGAGGAGTACAGATTATAGAGCACTGGACCAATTACGGACCCTTGTGGGGCTCCCGTCTCAATGGTTTTAATAGAGGACACAGCGTCTTCTAGGATCACTCTGAATGTTCTGTTGGAAAGATAATTTTTGAGGAACCTCACATGTGTTAGTGGGATGCCCATGACCAGAAGTTTGTATATCAGGCCTTGGTGGCATACAGAGTCAAACGGACTAGAAAAGTCCAGTAGAACCGCCGTAAAGTACTCCTTCTTCTCCATTGCACCAAGGGCATGTTCCACAAGACGTAGTAACTATTGTGAGGTGGAGTACTTCTTTCGGAAGCCAAATCGCTCTTCGGGTAATAGTTGCTCCTGGTTGATGTGTCGCATGAGCATCTTTAGATAAAGTCTTTCAAAGATTTTGGATATAGTAGGAAGCAGACTGATGGTTCTATATGATCTTGGTGACCTCCTATCATTCCCAGGTTTAGAGATAGCAACAATATCAGCTTGCTTCCAACTGTCTGGGTATACACCCGTGATTAGGATTTGATTAAGCGTTTGCCGTTAGGTACCTTAACGCTTCTTCCGGTAGACGCTTTAGAAGTGAGGTTCCTATTCCATCATGTCCCGTAGTTTTATGTGGATTGGTGTGTTGGGTTGTGCTGATGACTTCCTCGACTGTGATAGGTTCAATTACGTCATGCTCGGGAATATTGGTGTTAAGGAATCTGTTTAGTCTGTCCTCCACTAGTTGAATGTGTGGTGTATCCAAATGATCTTGCACTGGGCGAAAGTTTGCCAGGAAGACTTCCGCTAGTGCTCCAGCTTTATCTGCCGGCTCACTAACTATGTTGTTGCATACAATGAGAGGTGGCAGCTTGTCTCTCTTTCGGAGTGACCCCCTTGTAAGTTTCCATGCGGAACCATCTGAAGTGTTGATGGTACTCAGTAGGCTTTCCCAGTCGCGATTCTTGTGAAGCTGCACCTGAGCTTTGATTTCACGCTGCATCCTGTTTATTTGGTGTTCGGTGCCTGCATTGTGCGGGATTTTCCATTCTCTAGTGAGGTGATTTTTCAGTGCGATTGCCTCTCTGATATGTGGCGGGAGAGGCTTCCAGTAGTGTGATGGTTTTGGCCTATGTAGTTCATAGAACGGAACTACATCCATGTTGTTAATTGCAGCACTGGGCCCAATTGTTTCCGGTGGTGGGGCCGTCTGGAGTCGTTGGACTAAAAGCTCTTGGTAAATGCCCCAGTTAATGTTTTTGATGTTTCTGTGTCTTCGGTTGTTTTTGAGACTTACACCCTCAGAAAGGTAAAATAGAACTGGGATATGGTCTGTGGATAGAGCTGTTTTGGTAGCTATTGCAATTGCATGGTTTAGTCCTTTAGTAATTGCAACGTCTAGGACGTCTGGCATGGATCTTCCATGAAAGATGGTGGGCTCGGCGGGTCTCCATACCACCCCGTCACATGCTTGTACTGCTCGAAACAGTTGTCTGCCAGCTGTGTTAGTGAGTTGGGAGTTGTAATTGTAATGCTTGGCGTTGAAGTCGCCAGCAATGAATACATTTTCCGGGGAGCAACTTCTTCTTCACTTAGTTTGTTGCCTTGCCGTCGGTAGGCAACAATTAGTAGCAGTCTACCCCTCGACGTATGGGCAATGATTCCTGTCGCTTCGATTGTTTGGAGCTTTGGAAACGCCACTTGATGGTGTATGATGATGGAGCGGATATATATCGCAGTTCCTCCACTCGCTGTTGGTCTATCGTTAAGATAGCAGGATTAGTCAGCAGCTGCTGCTTTTACTCCTGGCTTGAGGTGCGTTTCCGTCACTAAGCAGATGTCTATCAGCTCTTCACTTAGAAACTCGTTGAATTCGCCTATCTGCTTCCAAATGACATTAGAATTCCACGTACAAATGGTCAGTTTGCGGATTCTACTGGCCAAGTTGTTGGTTGTTTCAGTTATTTCTGTGTACAGACTCGACTGTTGCCTGTACTGCAGCTGAGACCTGCCACGGTATATCTGCTATCATGGTGGTAATACTTTGTAACAGTGATTGCATCATATTTAGCAGGACAGTGCTGTTGTCTGGAGTATTGTACAGGCGTTGTTGCTGGTAGGAGGATCCATCTTTTTGATCTCCGTCCTTACACTGGACGGCAGGTTGCCTTGCTTGGGGTACCTGCCACTCTTGGGGTTGGCCTGTTTGGAGTCATTTTTCTGCAGCCATACATTGTTTTCTTGTGCAGACAGTTGGATGTTGCTCTGACCCTGTTGGTTGTCATTTCCTTGACCTGCAAGTGGCGGGAAGGCATCTTTTTCGGTGGAGACCTGCTGTGTGATGGTTTTTGTATTAGGTTTTTGTTACTTTCTTCAGTTGGGTGATGTTGTCTACCTTACAACCTCCCCAGTGAACAAGGTATGTGAATGTCATCTTTGTTAACCAAGATATGATTCCTGCTGTCTATGATTGTTTTTTTTGTTGTTGTTGTTTTTTTTCCCTCGAAATATTCTCCTCATTTTTTGTCTTCTATATCATAGTCCACCATAATAGCTCCTCTTTTGCTTTATCGATACCGTTTTACAATCACCCCTGATTATTAGATTTTCCATCTGTTTCACTTACTGAATCAGCTGTTCGGTTTTTGCATTTGTTTACCTTTCTTCTTTAGCTCTCGCATTAGGTATCGTGTTAGATTTGATTTCCGTACTGAATTTGTTGTAATGGGCCACAGAAATGGGTTAATTTATATTGAACAATTGCAAACTGATTAGGCTGAAATGCAAGTATAGTACATATTTCCTTGGTAGAATAAAGCAGTAATTGTTTGCTTACCCTTTAAGACACTGTTTTTCTGCAGTTGACGGATCCACTTCGCCTGCAATATCACAATTTGGCGATTGCGACAGGAACCACGCCGTTAAATATTATAACTAGCATGGACGCTTTTAGGCTTTGTGGGGCCCTAGGCTGTATATGTGGTGCGGACCCCTGTCAGCAATTTCAACAATTTATGTGTTGCCTGTTTTTTTTTAGCACTAATACTGGTCTAGGCGTGGGCGCGTCCGACCGGTCATTGGTGGAACCCCTCCGGCAGTGGTGCGGGCCCCCTATTTGTGGTGCGGACTCCTAAGCTACAGCCTAGGTAGCCTATGCTGAAATGCGGCCCTGATATTCAGTATTTGAATCGCCAGAGAGGGGCTGAAAACTTATAAAATGATAAATTATAATTATATTTTAAATGTATAGAGCAAAGTGCTTCATTAAATTTCAGTTGACGTAGGAGACATACTGCATTTGATTAGAAACTCAGTGTCGAAAATCTAAGTGGAACAAGTGGACCATTGAAATCAACGGTAGACTGAAAGTGAGATAAGCGACAGATACTTGTGTTAAGCAGCGAATCCATGTCCACTTCATCATGAAGTAATCAACTAATGAAAATAAGACTTGTTTTACCTTGTCCGTGCTGGCAAAGGGATCTGAAGCCAGGAGCGGCGGCTACTTGGCGGAGTCCTGATTACGAGATGGCAGCTCACTCACCTGCGCGGCTGACGTCACAATGGCGGCGGCCACAATGGCCGCTAACAAATGAGCGCCGCCACGTCCGCACAGTGTTTTCTTAATAACAGCCGCTCCGCAGGCCTTTGTCCTCGGCGGCACTTCAAAGAAGGCGACTGTCGGCAAGGCACGCCGACAATCCTGTTGATTTATTATTTCGCCCCCTGGTGGCTCTCTCGCGGAGTCTGTTTTACTCACTCCTACAGAGTGGCACCACCGTGTTCCACAGGGCTGACAACTTATTTAGACAAAATGAAATAAATTTATCTTTGAAAGACAACAATAAAAAGTATACGAAGCAAAAAAAACAAAAAAAAAAAAACAAGTTTCTGAATTCAGCTATTTATTGCCGTAAATACAAATTTTTCGTACTTATGAAACTAGCTAATAATTTTTGGTTTCCTTTCAAAATGTTATAGATGGCACCACATCCTAAGCCTAGCGTTATAAATAAACTAGCATTCACCCACTGCTCCGTAAGAGCGGGTCTAGAAATGTATAGAATTTTGTTTGTTTTAGTACAAAATATTCACTTGGTGAAGTAAAAAATATGGCTATGTTATTTCATTTAAAATATTTCCTTTCCTTTAGTTATTACCTTAGATTCGGTTTTCATAAATAAGTTCGAAAGTTTTGTTTGTTATACTTATGTTTTAACACAGGATAGTATGTTAAAAATAAGAAATTAAAGCTACGTGAAACACTATCGCTTTCGGTCCAATAAGGACGTATCGACAATCAGTTGACCTGAAGACACTTACCTGGGCATAGAAAGTGTATATGAAGGCAAAAAGAAATGTACCTTACACATAAGGCAACACGAAAGTTACCGTCTGCCGTAGCGTTGGCATTATAGTCGAAGGTCATTTCTAAAAATATCTCTGTCACCAACGATACTATTTGCAACAACGAATCTGAAATTGCTGCCAAATTTTCGTAATTTAATTTAATTTAATTGCAATGGAGCACACGCTCCGGTGGCAATTTCCCTATACACCCAACTTCCCCTATCCTACACTCACCTACATTTGCCCTCTACAAATTTTAACTTTAAATTCTTTTAACGTTTTCGGTAGGTTATTCATCATTCCTCTTGGTAACTCATTCCAATTCCTGACACCCTTACCTAAAAAAGAAAATCTTCCCACACCCTTGTGCCTGAAATCGAGTGCCAGCTTATGGTCATGGTCATCTTTTCCCTTCCATGAACTACTTTTCATACCTACTGCAATATCTTTCCATGCTTCATCGCCAGTATACGCCCTGTACACTAACATTACCCTCCTCATCCTTCACCTGTCTTGCAATGAATTCCATTCCAGCTCCTTTATCATATCTGTCACTGATTGCATTCTGCGATAATTTCCAGAAACAAATCTAGCAGCCCTTCTTTGCACCTTCTCCAACTCCTGTATTTGATACTCAAAATGTGGATCCCATACTACACTACCATATTCGAGCAATGTTCTTACCAAAGTTTTGTAACCCAATTCCTTTACTTCTCTCGTGCATCCCCTCGTCACTCTCTCCAACAAGTGCAGAATTTTGAAACCTTTTCCTACCACCTGTCCAATGTGTCCTGCCCAGTTAAGCTTGTTATCAAATGTAATGCCAAGATATTTACATTTCAAGTCTGCAGCAAGCAATTCTGTCCCCACCTTATATTCATAATTAACCTTTTGTTTTTTATTTATCTAATTAGCTGACTCTTCTTTGCATGTTTACCAACCCAACTAGATATCCTGTCCAGATCACCCTGCAACTGTTTACAATCCTCTATCGTTTTGATCTTTTTATACAGCATTATGTCATCTGCAAACAATCTAATTTCAGATAGTAAACAATCAACACAATTATTCGTTAGAATAATGAATAGCAATGGTCCCAATTCGCTACACTGCGCACTCCCATTTTTACTTCCACTTCCTTTGATACTATATTTCCGACCCTAACTTTCTGTTTTCTACCTTTTAAAAATTCTTCTACCCAGCAAATCACTTTCTCATCCACTCCAATAGTTTTTTACCTTATTTACTACCTTTTTTTGGCTTACTCTGTCAAACGCCTTTTACAGATCTAGTGCTACACTATCAATTTTGCCTCCCTTGTCCATTTCATCTGAAATATCTCATACAGTTCTGATGTGGTTGCATATCAATCTTTCCATTAATTTACCTACCACTGAAGTCAAACTGATTGGCCTGTA
>JARYHS010009186.1:10034308-10150444 GCA_031002005.1 Vandiemenella viatica | reverse complement strand
CTTACTAACATGAAAGAGACAAACTACAGTCTTCAGAGAGCTGAAATTTCAATGTATTTTGTGCATCACTAAATAGCAACAACCAAATAAGTATACTGTAAAATGTACATTACTGTTTCGTGCAAGTTGTGATATTTAATAATTCTACGAAATGGCACAATTAGAGTGTGGCCGTTGGTAATTACATCATTAGGGGCCTGCGATGAAACTACCGACTGTTCGTTGTAGTGTATAATTAATCTAGAAATGGCGAACAGCTAGACTGTATCTACGTGGTAATGTAATAAATACCTACCTACATTTAATGAGAACAGCATGTTTTGTACTGTGCGTGCAGGGAGAACACAAAATAGCAGACGCAGTGAACTGATGGGGTAGCAAGCAAGCTGGCCACGCCCAGCCGCATCGGAACCCTGGCTAATGGTGGGCTGTTCCTCCCGGTGTTCAAGAATCATCACGCCGATGAAGAAAAGCGTGGCTCCTCCGATACAGTCAGATTGGGTCGAGCGATGGTGGGCGGGAGAAGAAGCACAAATAGTGCACAAGTTCTGGTTGTATTTACAAGTGGAGGAGAATTGTGAAATAGCTCACAAAAACACTTATGGAGCTCTTAAGATATCGCGTGGGTGTTGTTCGTTGAGGCGGTTCCAATTTGTCGATGGGTAGAACTCCTTTCCTTGCTTGAGGGCCCGGTTGCTATTCCTGCTTGCATTGCGAAACGCTTCTTGATTTTCAGTCCCATTCCTTTGATTTCTGTCTGTTCTTTCCTGTAACCATCCTTAAACTTTTATCTTCCTTTCCCGTTGCGTTCTTATTCCCCTAACATATCCGTTGCACCCTTCAACTAACACATGCCAACAATCTATTCGATCCATAGGATCAAGAAATGGTACATCCATAAATTACCTGAGGTGTTTTTTCCGGATTTCCGGACTCCCCCCCCCCCCCCTCTGGTGAGATTTCGTGAGATCTTGCGGACCCCACCTGGTCCGTGAGAACCCCTCCCTAATCGCCCTCGAAACTTCTGGAGACCTTTTTTGTTTAGGTCACAACCCCATTTTTACACGAAATACCCCCTAAAATTGACTATCCCGCAATTTGTAGACTTTTTTATTTCAACTCACATAATTTATGGATGCCCCCAAATTGCTTCACGTTTTGTAACTGTTGTATCATTTAATCATATCTCTTTTAGATACATTCCATGGCATAATATCTGTTTCTTCTTCGGCACAATAGAAATAATAGTAAAATACATCCAAAACTATCGCACAACTTTATTTATGTTCATTTTTGCAAGCTGACTCAGTTTGTACCCATTTTTTTTAATTATAAAAAGCGATTTTGTTATATTTCCCGACCTTTCCCGAGTCTATTTTCTAGTATGGGTTTAATTTAATGTACTATCTTGAAGTTTCATTGAAAATTAGGTGCCAAAAAGTGCCAAACGAATATTTATTCTAAAAATTCTAGATAATTTAAAATAAAACAAACTTACTTTTTTTCTGTCACATTAAGTCATCTAAGATTATCTTTGTCATGGACTCTTCTGATATCAACCTCATGACCCGAAAAGCTATTTATGATATGAGGAAACACGAGAAAGGAAATGATTTCGTGCAAAAGTTGTCTATAAAAATATTTTAAATCAACCGACATTCGCGGCAGAACAGTTCAAACAAAAATTTTAAAGGCTTAAATTGGAAATTAAAACAAAATAGCATGCTGTTAAGGTAAATGATAGAGTATTCATAAAGAAATACTATGATTGGTTACAAGGACGTACGAAATCCCCATAAAATCTAATCTGTCCAATGTGGGTCGGCCTAGAAAATCTTTTGATAATTTGACTGATTTTATCAAACGATGTCCGCAGAAATTACAGACATTGACAAAACATTGATTGGCAGTTTTTCTACTATTCTGTGAATGATATCTAGTGGGCATAACATTGATACAAAAAAAAAAAAAAAATTTGCTCACCACTGCTAAGAAACGGTTAAGATATATATTAAACTGTACTCGTGGCATCCAGTGTAACCTATACTACACGAATTATTGACTGAGGACCCAATTATAATAGAGCATAAACTTTTACCTGCAGGCACTTTGTCCGTAGCAGCAACAGAAGCTAGTAACAAATATACTAAAAAATTTAGGGAGGGATACTCTAGAAAATTTACCCGTGTCCAATGCAACACAGATGTCATTAATATTCTTTTATTGGTCCGTATTGAGCTTCATTAGACTCAAACCCCTAACAAATCTAAATCATTCAAACCAGAAACTATTAAAATATTACTTTAATGGGACTCGAGTACTCAAGAAGATAACGAGATAGAAGATAAAGCAGGTGCAGACAACAGATGAAGCTTCCGACGAAGAAGAATGAGATCGTTTGTCAGAATGATATTGTTTTAGTGTACATTTATGATTATTGATGAGAATTTTGTAAATATTCGCTTAATATGCAATAGAGTGTGTGTTCAAAGTATATGTTCTTTATTATTACTCCTGCTTCATAGTTATAAGTTCGAATACACAAAAGAAACGAAATAAAAATACAAATTACTTAGAAATAATTTTGATCTTCTTTTTGTGTCAAATACCCCTTTGTGCAGGTTTAGGGCAGTTGAAGGGTTAAGAACGGGATATAGCGCCTTCATTCTGCCTTCAGCTTTAGCCCTTATGTTCCTGACATGATGTTTCCAGGTCAACCCCCAAGTATACCGCAGACTGAGTCCAGGGAATGGCTTCGTTGAATAACGTTATTTGTGGTATTTGCTGTGTAACTACCCTTCGCGTGATGGAAGTGGCTTGGCTTTTTCCGGCGTTGAAGGTGAGGCGCCATCTTTCACCCAGCCTTCAATATTTGTGCAGGCTCCCTGCAAGTAATCCCTAGCGTGCGATGCTCTTATGCTTATGGTGAACTGGGCCGTGTCGTCTGCATATAGGACAGTGTGGACGCGGTCAGTGTTTGGCATATCAGAGGTGTACAGATTATAGAGCACTGGACCAATTACGGACCCTTGTGGGACTCCCGCCTCAATGGTTTTAATAGAGGACACAGCGTCTTCTAGGATCACTCTGAATGTTCTGTTGGAAAGATAATTTTTGATGAACCTCACATGTGTTAGTGGGATGCCTATGACCAGAAGTTTGTATATCAGGCCCTGGTGCCATTCAGAGTCAAACGCTCTAGAAATTTCCAGTAGAACCGCCCCGAAGTACTCCTTCTTCTCCATTGCACCAAGGGCATGACGTAGTAACTGTTGTGAGGTGGAGTACTTCTTTCGGAAGCCAAATCGCTCTTCGGGTAATAGTTGCTCTTGGTTGATGTGTCGCATGAGCATCTTTAGATAAAGTCTTTCAAAGATCTTGGATATAACAGACTGATGGGTCTATATGATCTTGGTGACCTCCTATCATTCCCAGGTTTAGAGATAGCAACAATATTAGCTTGCTCCCAACTGTCTGGGTATACACCCGTGATTTGCCGTTGCCTTTAGGTACCTTAACGCTTCTTCCGGTAGACGCTTTAGAAGTGGGGTTCCTATTCCATCATGTCCCGTAGTTTTATGTGGGTTGGTTTGTTGGGTTGTGCTGATGACTTCCTCGACTGTGATAGGTTCAATTACGTCATGCACGGGAATATTGGTGTTAAGGAATCTGTTTAGTCTGTCCTCCACTTGTTGAATGTGTGGTGTATCCAAATGATCTTGTACTGGGCGAAAGTTTGCCTGGAAGACTTGCGCTATTGCTTCAGCTTTATCTTCCGGCTCACTAGCTATGTTGTTGCCTACAATGAGAGGTGGCAGCTTGTCTCTCTTTCGGAGTTACCCCCTAGTAAGTTTCCATGCGGAACCGTGTTCAGTGTTGATGGAACTCAGTAGGTGTTCCGAGTCGCGATTCATGTGAAGCTGCACCTGAGCTTTGATATCACCCTGCATTCTGTTTATTTGGTGTTTGGTGCCTGCATTGCGCGAGATTTGCCATTCTCTAGTGAGGTGATTTTTCAGTGTGATTGCCTCTCTGATATGTGGCATGAGAGGCTTCCAGTAGTGTGATGGTTTTGGCCTATGTAGTTCACAGACTGGAACTACATCCATGTTGTTAATTGCAGCACAGCGCCCAATTGTTTCCGGTGGTGGGGCCGTCTGGAGTCGTTGGACTAAAAGCTCTTGGTAATTGCCCCAGTTAATGTTTTTGATGTTTCTGTGTCTTCGGTTGTTTTTGAGACTTGCACCCTCAGCAAGGTAAAATAGAACTGGAATATGGTCTGTGGATAGAGCTGTTTTGGTAGCTATTGCAATTGCATTGTTTGGTCGTTTAGTAATTGCAACGTCTAGGACGTCTGGCATGGATCTTCCATGAAAGATGGTGGGCTCGGTGGGTCCCCATACCACCCCGTCACATGCTTGTACTGATCGAAACAGTTGTCTGCCAGCTGTGTTAGTGAGTCGGGAGTTGCAATTGTAATGCTTGGCGTTGAAGTCGCCAGCAATGAATACATTTTCCGAGGAGCAACTACTTCTTCACTTAGTTTGTTGGCTTGCCATCGGTAGGCAACAATTAGTAGCAGTCTACCCCTCGACGTATGGGCAATGATTCCTGTCGCTTAGATTGTTAGGAGCTTTGGAAGCGCCATTTGATGGTGTTTGATGGTGGAGCGGATATGTATCGCAGTTCCTCTACTCGCTGTTGGTCTATCGTTAAGATAGCAGGATTAGTCAACAGCTGCTGCCTTTACTCCTGGCTTGAGGTGCGTTTCCGTCACTAAGCAGATGTCTATCTGCTGGTCGCTTAGAAATTCGTTGAATTCACCTATCTGCTTCCAAATGCCATTACCATTCCACGTACAAATGGTCAGTTTGCGGATTCTACTGGCCAAGTTGTTGGTTGTTTCAGTTATTTCTGTGTATAGACTCGACTGCTGCCTGTACTGCGGCTGAAACCTGCCGCGGTATATCTGCTATCATGGTGGTAATACTTTGTAACAGTGATTGCATCATATTTAGCAGGACAGTGCTGTTGTGTGGAGTATTGTACAGGTGTTGTTGCTGGTGGGAGGATCCATCTTTTTGTATCTCCGTCCTTACACTGGACGGCAGGTTGCCTTGCTTGGGGTTCCTGCCACTCTTGCGGTTGGCCTGTTTGGAGTCATTTTTCTGCAGCCATACATTGTTTTCTTGTGCAGACAGTTGGATGTTGCTCTGACCCTGTTGGTTGTCATTTCCTTGACCTGCAAGTGGCGGGAAGGCATCTTTCTCGGCGGAGGCCTGCAGTGTGAGGGTTTGTGTATTAGGTTTTTGTTGCTTTCTTCAGTTGCATGATGTTGTCTGCCTTACAAGCTCCCCAGTGAACAAGGTATGTGAATGTCATCTTGGTTAACCAAGATATGATTCCTGCTGTCTATGATTGTTTTTTTTTTTTTTTTTTTTTACTCGAAATATTCTCACTCATTTTTTGTCTCCTATATCATTGTCCACCATAATAGCTCCTTTTTTGCTTTATCGATACCGTTTTACAATCACAACTGATTATTAGATTTTCCATCTGTTTCACTTACTGAATCAGCTGTTCGGTTTTTGCATTTGTTTACCTTTCTTCTTTAGCTCTCGCATTAGGTATCGTGTTAGATTTGATTTCCGTACTGAATTTGTTGTAATGGGCCACATAAATTGATTAATTTATATTGAACAATTGCAAACTGAAGTGCAAGTATAGTACATATTTCCTTGGTAGAATAAAGCAGTAATTGTTTGCTTACCCTTTAAGACACCGTTTTTCTGCAGTTGACGGATCCACTTCGCCCACAATATCACAATTTGGCGATTGCGACAGGAACCACGCTGTTAAATATTATAACCAGCAAGGCCGCTTTTAGGCTTTGTGGGGCCCTAGATTATACATGTGGTGCGGGCCCCTGTTAGCAATTTCAACAATTTATGTGTTGCCTTTTTTTTTTTTTTTTTAGCTCTAATACTGGCCTAGGCGTGGGCGCGTCCGACCGGTCATCGGTTGCCCCCTCCGGCAGTGGAATGGGCCCCCTATTTGTGGTGCGAGCCCCTAAGCTACAGCCTAGGTAGCCTATGCTGAAATGCGGCCCTGATATTCAGTATTTGAATCGCCAGAGAGGGGCTAAAATGATAAATTATAATTATATTTTAAATGTATAGAGCAAAGTGCTTCATTAAATTTCAGTTGACGTAGGAGACATACTGCATTTGATTAGAAACTCAGTGTCGAAAATCTAAGTGGAACAAGTGGACCATTGAAATCAACGGTAGACTGAAAGTGAGATAAGCGACAGATACTTGTGTTAAGCAGCGAATCCATGTCCACTTCACATGAAGTAATCAACTAATGAAAATTAGACTTGTTTTACCTTGTCCGTGCTGGCAAAGGGATCTGAAGCCAGGAGCGGCGGCTACTTGGCGGAGTCCTGATTACGAGATGGCAGCTCACTCACCTGCGCGGCTGACGTCACAATGGCGGCGGCCACAATGGCCGCTAACAAATGAGCGCCGCCACGTCCGCACAGTGTTTTCTTAATAACAGCCGCTCCGCAGGCCTTTGTCCTCGGCGACACTTCAAAGAAGGCGACTGTCGGCAAGGCAACGCCGACAATCCTGTTGATTTATTATTTCGCCCCCTGGTGGCTCTCTCGCGGAGTCTGTTTTACTCACTCCTACATAGTGGCACCACCGTGTTCCACAGGGCTGACAACTTATTTAGACAAAATGAAATAAATTTATCTTTGAAAGACAACAATAAAAAGTATACGAAGCAAAAAAAAAAAAGTTTCTGAATTCAGCTATTTATTGCCGTAAATACAAATTTTTCGTACTTATGAAACTAGCTAATAATTTTTGGTTTCCTTTCAAAATGTTATAGATGGCTCCACATCCTAAGCCTAGCGTTATAAATAAACTAGCATTCACCCACTGCTCCGCACGCGCGGCTCTAGAAATGTATAGAAATGTTCTACCCCCCCCCTTCCTTTTTTGTTTTAGTACAAAATATTCACTTGGTGAAGTAAAAAATATGGCTATGTTATTTCATTTAAAATATTTCCTTTCCTTTAGTTATTACCTTAGATTCGGTTTTCATAAATAAGTTCGAAAGTTTTGTTTGTTATACTTATGTTTTAACACAGAATAGTATGTTAAAAATAAGAAATTAAAGCTACGTGAAACACTATCGCTTTCGGTCCAATAAGGACGTATCGACAATCAGTTGACCTGAAGACACTTACCTGGGCATAGAAAGTGTATATGAAGGCAAAAAGAAATGTACCTTACACATAAGGCAACACGAAAGTTACCGTCTGCCGTAGTGTTGGCAGTATAGTCGAAGGTAATTTCTAAATATATCTCTGTCACCAACGATAGTATTTGCAACAACGAATCTGAAATTGCTGGCAAATTTTCGCAATACGATGTACATTCTTATGCGGTGGGAAGTAGCATGTATTTATTGTTTGGTAATTTCTATGCGTCAACCCAAATTTCTTCATCATGTCTCAAAATTGAAATGGTTATGCTGATATGTGGTCTGGACCAGAAAAAAACATTTCGTTAAAGCGACACGGAAACATATATTGGACATGCACAACGTTTGTTTGATTTCCGGGAGATCACCTCATCACTGACATTGCACTCATTAAATCAGCTTATTAATTACTAACAATATTGAATATCTCATGCCTTATGGTGTTGCAAAAACATTTTGTTCAGGCTGAATTTCGACCTAACTACACTGATATTGCGGTTTCAAAATCAGACGATGCAGATACACCTAGAGACATTAAATGCATCGCTAAATACATAATGACAACATTTACTATTTCAGAAAAGTATGCGTACCATAATTTACAACAATTAATTTTATAATACAACTTAGGTTTGAACTGCAAGGGACTACAACACGCGGAATAATACTTTGACTTTATAGCAATGAAAAGTTCTTTCTTTTTTTTCTTTTCAGCGGTTGTGGTTAGGTTGAAATGCGTTCTGGAAAAGATTGAAAACATCGGCACAGGCACAAAGAACTACACATATAATATATTTTTTATTTCAGAAATCACGAGAACTAACTTTGAGGGAGCGTTCATAAACCACGTAGCTCCATTTTGGCCTCCTGTCAACCCCTCGCCCCCCTCCACCCCGCGTAGCTCGTAGCCTTTTTCTTTATTGATTCAGGAAGCCATTTTGTATTGTTTTCTCTTGTCAGAGTATAGTGAATTACATACTGAGATAATTGAATGACGGAAATAATTATTTAAACGTTCAGCCATCCCCTCCCCTCAACCCTAGATCAAGCCACGTAATTTCTGGACGCTCATTAAGTGATATATATCACAAAATTTTATTCTTTACTTTCGAATTGTCTATCGCTATTCACTAAAAAATTTCGACAAGCCGGTATAGTGAAAATCCATTACTATTGATATTAAGCACAAAATTACTTACCATAAATATCATACTGCTGTTACTCTTAATTGAAGAGTTAAAATATCATGTAGTGGTTTGAGTAATTACTTCCGTATAGTTATAGTTATCAAAATTGATAAAACTGGGAAATTATAACCAAAGACAAATATATATATTCCACAGATATTCGTCTTTGGTTAACTGTATAATTTTTAAAGTACATTAAACACCTGTATTAGTATAGATTATTACGTCTGATTCAGGTATTCCCATTATTTACTGCATTCAAGAAAAATGAAAAAATAAATATTCGAAGACAAAATACTAAACAGAATTCTAACTTAAGTTGAGTGTGATATTTTTTAGTTTCTTGTGCAAGGAGTAAACATCTCAATTACAGTGAGATCCATATCTCGTAATTTTTGTCTAGAGATATATTTAATTATTTCCTCCGTACTTCGGTATATATAAGTCCATAAAAGATCTAAAAGCTTGAAAACAGTGCCCAAATTGCTGTGGTAGTTTTTATGCAGTTCCCATTCAAATATTGAGACACACGTAGCTTGGTTACCGATTTATGATAGTATAGATTAACAAGAGAGTTTCGTTCCATAAATTGTATATTTTACCGCAATTTATGGTTAGGGTAAGTCATACCGACCAAAAATACAGCATGATACCTCATTAAAAAGAATGGTTGGCTAAATTATCAAACCAAAAGGCAAGTTGATTGAATCAACCAAACACCAGGACACAATATCGGGGGAGAGTTCTGAGGTGCTGTTGTTCAAAAAGTATACGTCTTAGAGACATGATGCTGCCCTTATCTATCAGCATATCGTAATCTCCATCTCACTGGATCGTTGTAGTTGGTAATGGATTCTATGAACACTATTCAGATATTTTCAACTGAGCTGGATTTTCCTGGCTTTGGCTATGTTATTGTAAGCATTACGGTGAGTGCCGAGTATAGTGTATCCTTCGTATTGAGGGTAAGAGTTGCAGGCACTATTAAACTAGCTGTGGACACAATTAAGCTTACTCTTCTGTGTGTCTACCAGATGGAGCAATCATCATCAACGAAATCGTATGTCTCACTCTACACTCAGGTTCATTAACGAGTGGTTGGAACCATGCACCACCTCCTCCCTGGCCTGCTGGCCAAAGCTTAAGTCATTAAAAATGTCTTACATCATCGTCTCTCTATTCTCGAGCGCTAGAAGCTGTCACATTGCCTTCGTGACCTCGCTCCCATTAAAGATCCATCGAAACTTACACATTTTTATAGCGCTGACTCGTTGATAACATGTTACGGGTCCGGTTGGCGTATGGCTTTCCCACACAACATTCGACACAGAATAGTTCAATTTACATCTGTCAGTATAAGAGCATTATCGAACAATTCAGCCAATGATGGTAGTGAGTCTTCCAAAGCATGCATCTGAATTTCCTCTGGTTACTGGCAAATTAAATCGTTGGGAACGCCATTCAATCGTGGTTTTTCAAATTTTAAGAAATGACAAGTTGCGACTGCCAGATGGAGCAAATCGAACAGATACATTGAGAAATTTACCCTTAGCTTGTTTTTCTTTTTTTTTTGGGGGGGGGGATTTATATCTCGTTGACGATGAGGTCATTGGATACGGGAAATGAGTGGAGAATTGAAACGGGAAGGGAATAGGCCATCGCCTTTCAAAGAAACCAACCCAGCATTCACGGGAAGTGATTCAGGACAAACATGGAAATAATAATCAGGATTCCTGGTTGGCGTCAAAGCGGGCTTATCAGCACGTGATCGTTGCAGAATGATTGATGTCTGGGAAACATGTTGGTCGCACCCCGCCATTGCAGCTCGACTGGCACTGGTTCCCGAACCAGTTAATTCCTCCTACATAGCCAAATACGGCCAGCATATTAAATGACAGCCCACCACTATTAACAATTAACTCACTTCGGAGGCCATTCTCCTAGGCGTCTTATGAATGTCAAACCACCTACTTGAAACCTGCTTATTTTTTCTGTGCTTTAATAATTACCGCCTGTTAAGATTTTCTTCAGTACTGATGTCTAGCCTTGAAATCTCACATCAGCATGAGGACAG
Source organism: Vandiemenella viatica (assembly GCA_031002005.1). Lineage (NCBI taxonomy): Eukaryota > Metazoa > Arthropoda > Insecta > Orthoptera > Morabidae > Vandiemenella > Vandiemenella viatica. The sequence continues at coordinate 10,139,908 of JARYHS010009186.1, read as the reverse complement.
CATGAGGTCCTGAGTGATGTAGGAAGTTGAAGATGTGGAGGGGAGCACAATGTCATGACCTGTCAACACCCAAGATCAGAACCAGTCTGGTGTAACTGTAGTGGCCCGCATGCTGCTGTTACAAGGGCTGCCCAGCAATTAAGCCACATAACAACAGCACCAAGCCGAACATATATGTCAAAAGGAAAGTTGAGTTGAAACATGTCGTGCTTTGAAACAACAGCTTGAAATTGATCCAGAATTTCTGGTGATGAGTCATGGTGCTATAGTTACGACCTATAAATCAAGCAACAGTCAAGCAAAAAGGATGTCGTCAAGTCAAAACAAGAATCAAAACAATGCTCATTTGCTTTTTTGAGGCCAAGGGCGTAGTTCATTCAGAGCTTGTTCCCCTCATCAGACCGTCAATCAAATCTTTTATTTGTAAGTTTTAAGAAGAATACGCAACAGTGTTCGTAAAAAAGACCGATTTGTGGCAGACAGGAGACTGGTTCTTCCACCACGACAGTCGACCTGCACACACAGCTGGCTCTGTTAGGCAATTTTTGGATAAAAATGGCATGGTTCCGCTGCCCCAAGCACCTTAGCTACCTGACCTGGCTCCGTGCGAATTTTTCTTATTTACACACATGAAAAGGAGCATGTAAAGACACCGCTTTGACAACATTCAAGAGGTCAAGAAGAAAACGAGGAAGGAGCTGTCAGTCATTTCTAAAGATGACTACAGAAAATGTTTCGAACAGTGGAAGTACCGTTGGGATGAATATATGAGTTGTAATGGAGAGTCTTTGAAGAGGATAAGGTTGGTTTGTAATTAAAAAAATATATATATATAGCTTTTAAAAAATAATTCCAGATTTTTTTTTGGGTGGGCGTGGAGGGGGGAAATCCCCTCGTAAGGAGTGGTCGCCTCACTCAAACCCAGTTGGCAAACCGAGACAAGAGTGATACGGCACCACCTTCCGTCTCCAAGCGATCCACCACCATACACCACATCACCAGCAGCCAGCCGAGATGGTACGGAAGCAACGTCCTGTAACGCAGCAGACCGGCCCTTCGCGCCGAGCTGAATCGATATCGTTTCAAGAGGTTGCATCACCGAAGCTACCCTCGCCTCCGGATACAAGTACGCCACGACATTCGGAAGAAGTCAACACCGCTGAGAGTCCCGCCCAGTACGACATCCTTGCTTCGAATCGCCAAGAGGATTCCTGGTCGGAGGTGTCTGGAGCGGACGACTTTTCGTGGATATCATGGTCGTCACCAAAAGCCGCTCTTGTCGACCACGACGTTTTCAAGAAAGAGGAGAACGTCATTTACTTCTTGTGAGAGCGCAGGCAACAAGTACAAGTTCAAGCCTTTCACACCGAGGAAGTTTGAGAAATTCTATTACGCCGACGAGTCTCCCCTCCAAGTGCAGCTACGAGTCAAAGCTGGGGAAATGCTGTTTGCGTGGGACATCCCTAGCACGAGCTTCAAGAAACTCAAGCAAACTCTCTCGGATCCGGCACAAGCATTTAATGCCAAGCCCATCATCTCAGAGAAGAAAGACTGGTCTCGCCATGTTGAACTACCACTTGTCCTGTCCAAGTACTTCAAGGAGGAGGAGTACTTCGCAGACCTCCTTCGAACGCTCCACAGCCCCCGGAGCCCAAGCAACAATGAAGAGGAAGCCTTGGAGCAAGAGGTCTCGCTGACGCCAAACCGCGGGGACTTCGTGCATCAGGAAAACATCATACATCACCTAGATCGTCCTCCGCCAAGAGAAGCCCAGTAGAATGAGTCCTCACTGGCGCATACATGCTCATTGCCAACCCAGCTGCTGGTCACCTGTATGAGCAAAGAGGACCTCCAAGAAATCAAGCAATTCCTAGAAACTAGGAACATAAGATACAGCATGGATCTCCAAGAAAGCACTCGGAACTCAGCAACTGGTGCTCATCAAGAAGAAGCAGCTCCAAGAGTCACCTGCAACATGGATGAGGGAACACCCCAAGATGACAATTCAGACTCACGACCAGCACCAGACAGGAGAGAGCCTGAGGCAACCAAGTCCTTCGCCCCGGCCAGCAGCCAAGTCATGGAAAGGAGAATACTGAACTCCAACAAGAAGCCACAGAAGCGGAGACCGATTGCAACTTTACATCAATGCTTTCACTGGCAAGGCTTCGGGCATCAAGCTTCAGACTGTCTCAAGCAAGTGCGCTGCGTTCGCTGCGGAGGGAGTCATAACAACCTGGTCTGCACACGTCCGCGTGATGCAACGCCGACGTGTGCAAACTGTGGCTCTGACCACGCCGCCAGCTATGGGGGATGCCCCATAAGAAGAAAGCTTCAAAATGCCATCAGAAGCCGTCAACGCCAGCGCCAACCAAGTCACTCCCAACAAATCGGCAGACCAGAGGGAACTCAGAGATGGTTATCCGTTGACCAACTTAAATGACCATCATGGGCACCAATGCTGTAATCAAGAGCCAAGACGAGCAAATCAACTGGGGAAAATTGTCGAGTTGTTAACACAACTGATTGCGGCAATGATCCCGAACTGACCACTTGAAACCAGTCAACTATAAATAATAAGAATATCAAAAGGGTTTCCACACAGGCCGTAACACTACGGTCAAAGCCGATTTTCCCCCAAAGCGCACAATTAGCGAAAACAAAATCTACCACCATCAGTGAATCCACAGATAAAGCTACAAATCGTAGCGGGGCTGTAAAACACCGTTGAGGCAGTGATTAAAAAAAAAAAAAAAAAAAAAAAAAAAAAAAAAAAAAAAAAAAAAAAAAAAAAAAAAAAAAAAAACTCGACGGTATCACGCAGCTCATCCTCCCACGAGAACACGTCCACCCTGCTGCTTGCCGTTCACAGCCCCACATCCCAAATAACTACATCAACACTAGTAAAAACACCGGAACGTTAGCGACTGCTAACTACCGTCCAGATAGTGCGGCCCAGACAGAGAGCAGATAGAAACAGAGCAATCATTGCTGCCAGGAAAATAAAAGCGGCTATAGACGACACAATGTCGGTCACAATCTGCAGAGGCAATCCGGCGGGGGCAAATTGGGTGTGCTGCTCCCAATATTGGTAGATCAGCAGAGCCCAACAAACAATTAACAGGTTGTCCCTGCAGACAGGGAGCAAATTGAGACGTGCGTAGTGTGATTGCAGTGATAGAGACAATTTCGGCTCAATCGGTTTGGATCATGGAGCGAGTGCTTTGCGTGCCGTTAGTCGTGTGTATTGTGAAAAATGTTTAAAGAGAAAGAGGTTTTGACGAATATTTTCGAAATTTCTATGATTATACCCAATTTGTGGTACAAATTCAACAAAAACTACACAAATCGCAAAATGCGGAAGAAGAATTTCAAATTTTTCTCGAAATTTACAAGGAATTGGACCAGTGTCCTTCATCTTTAATGTAGTGTTTTAGACATTTTTAGACAGCCCAACATGTTTCTGGAATCATGCCTGAAAGCATTTGTGGGGAAACCGGGGGGCTAAATTCCATATCTTCATAGGTTTGTCTATTTGCCAAAAATTGCAAAGTAACTACTAGTCTTTCTCTGGCGCTTATACTTTCATGAATTATGGTATTTTTATATATATAAAGTTAAAGGGGTCAGTAAGCGGAGTATTTTTCCCAAACTTTAAGGACCTACTCTCAAAAAATTTCTAAAATCTGGCTTTAGGCTTCTCAAAATGTTCATGTAAGATAACTTATTTCTCAATAAAATCCATGTCTTCAACCAGTATTGTATTTTTCTCTCAGCACAAACTGTAGTATTGGTTATTATTAAAACTATGTCTACATTTTTTTGCTTTGACATAAAAGGAGCCATTGTTAAGCGCTCCAGATTGGAACCGAAATTGACTCCTGTGTAACCGCCTTAACCTCTAAAGCACCCTGGTAGCCCAGTTCACTACGTTCTTCGACTTACTGACAAAACTCATACCGGCACTCACTACCCGGCTGTGAAACTCGAAAGATGACCGTAACGAAGAATCAGCGCGGCTGTGCACCTAACACCACAACCGAAATTAAAGAAAAACACGTTACCTGAACACCAAGAGCAGTGCTGGCAGGTCCAGTAATTGTAGTGACCCTGTCAGATTATCGTCAAGAGCGGAAAGGGTAAGCTTCCACTGGAGCTGTGGATAAGAGCCGAGAGTACAACTCGGCCATGGTTCTGATGTGAATATTCGTCGTAGGTCCCTATTGCAACACCTGACAGGTTTTATGGCTCTGTACATTCAAATATTAGTATAGGAATGGAGGTTAAATTACTACAAACGGCAGTTGCATATTTACACATTCAATGACTGAAGGCATACGTGAATATCTAAATTGTTTAATTGGCTTTGTAACAGAATATTAGAGATAGGGCCAAGGACTAGGCGAGCATGTTACTGATGGGCGCCTCCCAGCCAAAATTAAAGGGAACATTGATAATATCTCTAAAAGACAATTCTCACGTAAATATGACCAAATTATTCACCCTCTAACTGACCACTCCCAGCTATCGCAGTAGAGCCCACCTTAGTATTATACGTTCGGCATCATCTTCTCGTCTGCTACCGCCGCCCTCGCGGCGCCGAAGTCGACGCCCTCGGCGTCAATGTAGTACGTTGAAAGACTTTCGTAGAGAGACCAACAGACCCCTGTTCCCAGGGTTTAAATAGATACTTTCCCTTCCAATCACCACTGTGTGGAGAGGGCAATACTCCTCGCTAACCTGCTGCGTGAAGTCACTTTACCAGCTTGCAGTAATGACAGGCGCTTGACAACTGGCAACTTAGGACTTGCTGATTGGCGTGCTACTTCTCGGGTCATAGCTCCTATTGCTTAACTAATTCATGCTCGCCCGCCCTGGATACTGTCTTGGAAAGTATGAGGTATTTAGGCAATTGATCGACCTGGATCACTAAACCTTACATAATTGACACCTCAATACTTATGAGTATGGCTCGGATCTTTATGACCAAACAAATAGAGAAATATACAGGGAAATATGACCTTGAAAACGGGTAAATTTGACGTAAAAATGAGAAAATATGACCAATTATTTAAATTTACTATACATTAAAACATGTTAAATTATTCATTATTTATTTCATCTTGTAATATCGCTTTCACATAGACAGCAATATCTGATTCCATGCAGTCACTACAGGATTGTGTAATTAACTTTTAAATCACTTTGTTAAAGTCATTTTAAGTAATTTTTTTGTTTGTTTTTTGTTTTTTGTTTTGTTTTTTGTTTTGTAGCGTGACGGTACTAATCGATCTGCTACAGCAATTATTTTCAAAAGTATTGGCGCAATGAGACATTCATTGACGCGGCTCAATAAAGGCATGCTGCTGCTGCATTGTCGATATTAAAATGTGGGGGTGGAACATTAACATAAACTACAGTGTGGAACTCTAAGAGAACATTAGGCATTCAGCAACGGGCATTCAACGAAAAGAAGCATCTCCAAAAGACTCCACCAATATGGATGAAGGAAAACTCCGAGCCGGTAGTTCAACCTCACGCCCAGCATCAGCCAGGAGCGAGCCCAGGTCAACCAAGCCCACCTCACCAGCCAGTAGCCAAGACACTAACAGGAGCGGACTGAACTCCAAAAAGCGGCCACAGAGGCGGAGACCGATGGCAACAATACAACAATGCTTCCGCTGCCAAGGCTTCGGACAAGAAGCTTCTGAATGTCGGAAGCCTTAGTGCGTTGCGTTCGCTACGGAGAGAGCCACAAGAACCTGCTTTTCGCACGTCTGTGCGAAGCAACACCGACGTGTGAAAACTGTGGTTCTGACCACGCCGCCAGTTACGGGGGATTCCCAATGAGAAGAAAGCTTCAAGTGTTCATCGGAAGCCATCAACGCCTACCCAGTCACACCCAACGAATGTAAGGGCCGCGTGAGACTACAGAGATGGACATCAAGCCGCAGCAATAACCATCCGCCGACCAACTGAAATGATCAGTACGTGCACCTATACTGCAAACAAGAGCCAAGACGAGCAAATCAGTTGGGGAAAATCGTCCAGCTGCTATCACAGCTCATAACGGCAATGATCCCAACTTAAAGTGTGTAGATAGCTTTTGTTAAATCTTTGCTTATTTAACAGCGCCAGTAGACAGTTGGTCTTCAGCAACCGTGACGCCAGGAAGTGCTCTCTGTATTTAGTTTAATTTAAAGTGTGTAGATAGCTTTTGTTTAATCTTTGCTTATTTAACAGCGCCAGTAGACAGTTGGTCTTCAGCAGCCGTCACGCTAGGAAGTGCCTTCTGTGATTAGTTTAATTTAAAGTATGTAGATAGCTTTTGTCCATCTTTGCTTATTTGTTTAACATCGCCAGTAGTCAGTTGGTCATCTGTAACCGTTATGCGAGGAAGTCCTTCTTTGTTAATAAAGGTTTTTTTTCCCAGTCGTGTCTATCGGTTGTTTGTAAGTAGAGAACCGTTTATTTGGATCACTCGGATAGTTCATCTTTCATCTTCTCCGTAGCTTTTGTTTAGAAATAATATGTGTAGGGACTGTGATTGCTGTGTGCAGGCGCGGGCTGAGGTGGGTGATCTTCACGCTCAGCTTGCAGCTTTCCTAACGAAAGTTACAAAGCTGGAAGCTGCCGTAGGCGACTGCAGCAGATGTGCTATGGGAGACTCCGCTGATGCTAGTGCTATCGCAGGTTCTCCTGTTCCCAGTATCGTACCTGTAGTCCAGGCTGAGACCTTGGAGCCTATGCGGCGGTCACCTGACGGTGTCTGGCGTGTGGTTTCGGGGCGTCGACACCGCATGCGGGGGCAGTTGTGCAAGTCTAAATCCCAGGAGGACATGCTTGTACCACTATCCAACAGGTTTGATGTATTGTCTGGGTCTGGTTCAGATCCACAATCGTTAAACAGCGAGTTGCCAGCCCCCCTGCCCGCAAGGCCTGAGCGACCACAGAAGGGGATTTTGGTGATAGGTAGCTCCAACGTTAAGCGTTTTATTGAACCCCTTAGGGACTTGGCGAATAGGTCTGGGATGAAGTCCTGTGTCCATTCATTGTGTATTCCGGGAGGTCTGATCCAAGATGTGGATCAGGCCATCCCGGATGCCATTGATCGGACGAGGTGTAGCCAGCTGCGGTTTGTAGCTCATGTTGGCACCAACGATGCTTGCCGCCTGGGGTCAGAGAATATTCTCTCTTCCTTCCGGCGGCTTGCTCAAAGGGTGAGCTCTGTAGTTGATGACCGCAAGATTTCGGCTGAGTTAACTATCGGCAGCATTGTCGATAGAACTGACTGTGGATCTCTGGTTCAGAGCCGAGACGAGGGTCTAAACCAGAGACTGCGGCGTTTCTGCGATAATCATGGATGCAGATTGCTAGATCTTCGCCACGGGGTCGAGTCGTATAGCGTTCCCTTGGATAGATGAGGAGTGCACTACACACGTGAATCGGCTACACGGGTGGCAGGGGCCGTGTGGAGTGCATTGGGGGATTTTTTAGGCTGAGGCAGGAAGACCCGAAACTGGGATCACAGTTACGGGCAGCCCAATAAAATTCGGCACCATATGTTAGGAGTAGCGTAAATCAGTCTCGACCATTAAAAGTACTCGTTATTAACTGTAGAAATGTTTGTAATAAGCAGCCTGAGCTTGAAAGCATTATTAGTAGTACAGAAGCAGATATTGTACTAGGTACTGAAAGCTGGTTAAAACCGGATATAAGTTCAGCAGAAATATTTAACGATAGAATGAATGTTTTCCGTAGGGATAGGTTGAACTCCAATGGAGGCGGTGTATTTATAGCTGTTAGTAAACACCCGTCGTGTAGCGAAATAAATATCGATACGGTCTGTGAAATCCTATGGATTAGACTAAAAGTAGCTAGGACAAAACTTGTATTAGGGTCTTTCTATCGTCCACCAGATGCAGGTGTATCTATTGCTGAGGCCTTAAGAACTAATGTAAGTAATATAGCTCGTCAATTTCCAGATCATGCAATAATACTTGGAAGTGACTTCAACTTTCCGTATATCGACTGAAATAATTACGTCCACGTTACTGGTGACCGGGATAAAACTTCCTGTGAAATTATTCTTGACCTTTTCTCAGATCTTAATCTTGAGCAGCTCGTCACTGAACCAACGCGGTGCCACAACGATAACGAAAACATTTTAGATATTCTCGTTACGAATAGGCCTGAGTTATTCACGGACATTTCTACCACCATGGGAATAAGTGATCATAAAGCTGTAATTGCTACAGTAAAATCAATAGCCGCGCGCAAAAAGAAAAAAAAATGGTTGTTTACAGGTTTGAAAAGGCCATAAAGGAGAGTTTAAGAACGTTTTTGAGGGATAATTACATTACCTTTATAGAAGGAAGAGGGTCGGTTGAAGAGATTCATGCATATAGTCAGGGAAGGTATGGACTTACATATACCGAAAAGGACAATCAGGGATGGGAACGATCCCCCGTGGTATACACGTGAACTTAAACGGTTACTTAAAAAACAAAGGAAGATACATGCACGCTCAAGGACGACGATGTATAAGAGTGATTTAGAAAAGTTAGCTAGAGTAGAATTCTGGAGCATGTCATATGCTCTAACGTTATGAAGTTTCTGGGTGAAAACGAGTTACTTACAGCAAACCAACACGGATTTCGTAAGAACCGTTCGTGTGAAACACAACTTGCTCTATTTTCGCATGACGTAATGAAGGTTATCGATGCAGGATCACAAGTTGATGCTATTTTCTTGGATTTCCAGAAGGCTTTTGACTCTGTACCACATAACCGCCTTTTGGCGACGATTCGAGCGTATGGTATATCTGATCGTATCTGCGAATGGATACGCGTTTTTCTAACTGGTCGGTCGCAGTATCTCGTTTTTGACGGGGAAGCCTCTTCAAAGCTAGATGTTACTTCGGGCGTTCCTCAAGGAAGTGTAATAGGACCACTTCTTTTCTTAATTTTTATAAACGATCTCGGTGACAACGTTAATTGCAGGATGCGATTTTTTGCTGATGATGCATTTATTTATGGGGAAGTGGGGTGCTTTGACGATTGCTTAGAAATAAAGCGCGATCTGGATGTTATTTCGGAATGGTGCCGTAAATGGCAGCTTACACTTAACTGTAAAAAGTGCAAGGCAATGAAAATAAGTAATAAAAAGACCCCGTTTGCTCACGAGTACAAAGTTAACAATTCAGTTGTTGACACGGTTGATTCCCTGAAGTATCTAGGCGTAACGGAACAAAGCAACATGAAATGGGACTTGCACATAACTTCCGTCGTAGGCAAAGCTAATTCTAAACTACGTTTTATAGGTCGTATTTTGAGAAGCTGCAATGCTCATACAAAGGAAATAGCGTACAAAACACTAGTGCGTCCGCATTTGGAATACTGTTGTGCAATTTGGGATCCGTATCGCAAGGGATTGATTGACACGTTAGAGAAAGTACAGAGGAGAGCCGCTCGATTCGTGACCGCTAGTTACAGTCCTTATGTAAGTGTCACAGAGCTGATACGTGGGTTAGGCTGGGATTGCTTGGCGGACAGACGACGTCGGTTTCGTTTAAATTTGTTGGAGAATATGCGAAAATCTCTAATTTACGTGTCCAACGAAATACTTCTTACAACCTATTTAGGTCGCAATGACAGGAGGGATAAGATTAGAGAAATAAGATGCCGTACTGATTCATTTATTGTTTCCTTCTTTCCTCGATCTGTTCGGGATTGGAATGCGCAGAATTAGGATTGGTGCTTAGCACCCTCTGCCACCCACAGTATTTGTGATTTGCAGAGTATAGATGTAGATATAGAGAACACTATAGGGGAACTTAATAAAAGGTATTGAAAGCCATTTTTCCCCTCAAAGTGAATAAAACGTGTCTCCAAAACCACATAAACTGAAATATAACAGTAATGTTGCTAATGGCAATGGGACTGCCATTGATGCAGAGGGGAAAAAAAGTTAAGAGAGTGTTAATATTGACTGGTGAATTCTGACCAATTCAGTGAAAAATATTTTAGTTTTTTCCTCCAACATATAATTGGAGTACAGTTCTGCGAATAATTATCGTAATTACTTCTTATCAATAACATCTATTGAATTCCCGGTATTATTAAAAATTACTAGATTTTTCATCAAAATATGACCATACGAACATAAATATTATCGTAATATGACCAATACTACGAAAGTGGCCTATATATGCATTTATATGGTACATAAAATACAATCAGAAACGTTTAATCACTGTTTAATTCAGCATTCCTGCTCAAAGATAGGAACCCAAGATATGACAATCATGAGTTGGAAGGATAAGTGCATCAGCGAAAGAATTTACCCACACTTTGGATGGGGGAGTACTTCCTTGTGGGTTGTATACATAGACTACCAGTGAGTTTGTGCCATTTTGTCTTGCTATCAGCACCATTATTACATCCAAGTGGCAGTACTGTATCGGCAAGGGAGCTCGCCTAGCAGGTATGTCGTATTGTATCCCCACCTCCGTTGTCTCGGTTATAATTTGTATGAGGAGGATATCTATTGTGGACCATGTTTCTGTTATTCTTGCGGATGCGATTTATCAGTGTTGTCTTGCAGTGGTCTGAATCCAGATACGGCAACGAATAGGAAGTTACTGCAAGGGCAAAGAAGTTGATAGCTTAGCACTAGATCTCTCGATGGCATTAGACAGAGTGAAACGTGCTCTAATGATAAACACTGAAATGCTAAAATTAGCTTCCACAGGTGTTGTGTTTGTAAAGAGGATTACCTCTAATAGGAAGACAGTTTGGAGCACAACTTTAGCAGGATATGTTGCTGGAGTAATTATATTTGCAGAAGGAGCTTCCACAGAAACATAAAAGACGGCAAATTCGGTCAGCGCCCTTGACTTTACACAGACATTAGCGTTCGCCCTCCTAGCTTTATTTGGAAAATGTAACTGGGAGGATGTCTGACAGGTATGTTCTGAAGACACAGAAGTAATATCCACCGTAGTACGCTCTTCGCTAGTTAACTAATTCATCCTGTCGTCAATAAATGATGATTTCCTTTAGTGACTTAGCCCAACAATTTACAGTTCAGTTTCGTTGGTCTCCTGAAGGTTTTACCTTTCTCCAAAGGTTAAATAACTATTGCTTTTGAATGCAATAAATAGTTCCATGAAATAGATACGCCGACAAAAAATCACTTTTCACTTCATATCAATTTCTTCGTTAACTCCATAACACATTATAAGGAAAAATACACTCGTCCAAAGATACTAAAGTGATTGAATATTCGGAACTGTAAATAATCGGCTCCTCCAACAAACTAGAGACAACTAACTCCAACTAACTACTGGTCTCTGGCGCTACCTTAATTAGACGCTACCGAAATATCCAGAATAACACAAAGAAAGGCGATGGATGTTTCCCGAACGGCGGAAATACAAGCAACAATCAAAACCACATTAAAACAATCAGAATTAATACAAAATTATTCACAATCATTAGAAAACACCTTAAAATGAAAGTTAATACCGGTTACATGCATTAAGGTCAAAATTATCAAAATAACGCAGTACAAACCGTTGAGAATTGTCTTCGAAACATCACGATTCACATCAACACTTACTATATCAAACTTTTAACTAATGTTTCAAACATAACACTATCCTTGGTCGTATTACATACCATTTAGACGGTTTCTCTCCATAAAACAATGCTCATTTACTTGACGAAAATGCAATTAATCACATGAAAAATGCACAAAGCCACCAAGAATCAATTCCCATCTTGCTTCACATAATTCTTAAAATAAAATTTTATAAAAGGGTTCGATCTCAGTTATTCGTCTAATTTTATGCTGTTAAATTTTACTGAGTTTGAGGGCTGTTATAACCGGGAAAAGAATTCCTGCTGAGATCACTTATAGGGTTACTGTAGTCCGGTCAAGTGAATAATTTGACAGGACGATCAATTGTGCCGTGAGATGCGAGATCCCCGCACGCTAACGGATACATTTGGGGGCCGAAGCCAAAACTCGAAGAAGGTCGGACATTTCCGCGGTGAGGCGGTTATAACAGATCCAAATGTGAATCACGTGACTGTGAATTCCCAATTACAGTGAATGTTACAAAATAATAACTTGCTGTTTGGTTTATTATGGGTCCATATGTCTTACGAATCCACGGATTGGATTTCGACGGAGCTGGAGGGAATTCCGATGCGACATCACAACATAGGAACGATTACTCGGGGTCTTGCGGTGGCGACTTGCGAAGAGAGAAGTCTGGTCTTCGATTACGACAAGACGTATAACAGTACGGTTTGGACCACCTCTGGCTTGCGGTACCTGTTGCTCTTGTCTGAAGTAAGCATGCGGGTTACCATAGGTGTCGACGTGACGCCGCTGCTGCATAAACCGTAAAAACACAGCCATTAAAAAGAACTCAGTGCTGCGCGTTCCTCGACCCATCAACGCCTCCGAGCAGAGTATCACTCTCCGACATTCTTTCTGAGCGTGGTAACAGCCGTGAGCAACCTGATTCCATACGAGTAGACTGTCATAAATTCCTATCAATCAGAAAATAGTATTTTATTTAAGTCCAATATTTAATGACGCACTATTTGAATTAAGATACAGGAATTTATTTCTACAAGCTTGAATTTGTGAACAGCTTTATAAACTATTAGAGGAATTTTGATGTTAGCATCCTATGAACAATTTTTCATGTTCGCTAAATTCAATCTTGACATACTGCTTAAATTTCTCATAAATATGTCGTTGTGGTTTGTTTCAGTCTTCATTTCGACATGTTCGATCTAATTTACAATACGGCTTCCAACTAACAACAATCCAACATGTTTATCTCCGGGAAACCACATTTGATTTCCTCATTATTCGCTGTCAACAGACGACAAATAAAGTTCTTGTCAATTATTCACTCTCATTCCGACTAAGAATTGTGGTGTATTACTGCTTTCAAATTTTTTTAAAAAATTTTGCGTATCATTTCCTTTCTCAACACTGCCTGGGCGTCATTGAAGAGGTACTTCCAAAATTTACTTAAACAATGTACATTTACAACTACAATTATTTCATGGGACTTATAATCACCACTAAAAAGATTATAATACTCAGTGGCGTAGCTAGGGGGGGGCGGTGGGGGCGGTCCGCCCCGGGTGTCACCCGTTTGGGGGTGACACCCGCATTTCGAAAATAGTAAACGAAATTGGTGTGATACAATATATATATATTAGATAGACTTCTTTTATCCTTTGGTGTCGAAACACGTCTACCTTTAATGTTCTGAATATTTCTTTTTAAGTTGATCTAACGCTTTTTCAAATACGATCCAGTACAGTAGAGTATAATAATATTATTGGCTACACCGCGCGCTTAAACAATAGAGCATCGCTCTGTTGCTCCAACAATCACAGGAACTCGTTGTGCTTGCCGTCCGTCACAGTTGTTTGGTTTGTTACGAGCGGCGGTGGATATAATGTAAGTTTTCTTGTATTAAGAGAGGAAGTTTTAAAATTAAAGGATATATCTAAAATTGTTAAAATCATGGTAATTAGGCAGTTAAATTGTAATTCCTCGAAATTATTTAAAGAAAAATGTTAGATTTTCCTTTGAAAATGAAAAAAAGCAACCAATCGTAAGCTGGAATACGCGTAGTCTAAGAGGCTTCAAATTTTTTTTGCTTTTTTAGAATTCTATTAGCTTTCTAGCTAAGATTCACAAGTGACTTGAAGTATTTTCTAGTAATTTTTGAATTAATCATCTGACAGATTCGAATTGAATACATTTCGTGTTATCCGATCTGCGTACCTTCCTTTTGTCGACAGTGCACCTATACTCGACATGAAATCGTATCATGTTCGAATTTATGCAAATAAAATGATTCGGAAAACTGCATTAAACTAGCAATACCGTCAGGTTTCAAGTCAATCCGGACGAGTCCAAGTGTTATCGTCTGTCGGTAATCAGTTTTTGTAGGGCTTGTGTTTAAAACAGTCGGAACCGCGTATCTTGCTAGCGAAATAGTAACATTAGTAAGGGGACATCCATAAACTACGTGAGGTGTTTTTCCGGATTTTCGGACCCTCCCCCCCCCTCTGGTGAGACTTTGTGAGATCTGGTACCGTCAGACCGCCCCCCCCATACGGATCGTCTTCGCAACTTTTTGAGACCTTTGTTTTTTAGGCCTTACCCTCCCAAAACCAGTTACACCCACACTTTTCGACGAAATACCCCCCTAAAATCGACATTCGCGTCATTTGGAAACACTTTTTTCTTTAGCTCTACAGTGAGAATTGGTGAGATTTCGCTGGACCCCGCCCCTATTTCACCTCACGTAATTTATGGATGCCCCCTAAGCACTTTAACTCTAGGTTCATGTAAGTTTGATATGCTCTCTACTGATTGAGAATATACAAATATGATCGCGATCAAATAAATAAGCGTATGATTCTCTAAGAATTTTCCATCATAAATTTACAGAAGAAGATTTCTATTATGGGTAACCTCTTTGTCCAATACACGTACCTACATTCTTATGGGTTCCTTAAATCGACAGGGATTTCGAACTTCTGTTCCTGAACAAAAATTGAGCTTTAATCATAAACTGAACGAACATTCGAGCCGTTTACATCTTTATTTATACGCTACTGAGCGGTGCTAGAAATCTAAAATTTACACATGAAGATGGGCTTCGATAGATATCATATTTAGGAGTCTGTAGCTACTTATTTCTTAGGCGGGTAGTAAAATACTTCACTTATTAAGTACTTCATGTAAAGGCGGCATGTAAAGGCATGCTATTTTATTACCTGACCTTTGTTTTTTTATTTTAAATTACGTTTAATTATGATTTTATATTTTATTTATTCCTCTATTTTTATGAAGGAACTTAATGTAGAGTTGCTTCTCTGACTATAAAGTATCCCCCAGGTCTCACAACTTGTGGGACCCGGATCCTGGGTTTGCTCCAATGGGACCCCATCTGGGTCTGGAATTGCTTCTACTTGAATCAAGCCACTTCTGTTAACTTTCCTCTCAATATCCCTTGGTCCTTCAAATACCGAGGATGTGAAGTCATTTAAATACTGCCTATGTTCACGTTTCAATAACAAATGAGTAGTTTTCGACTTTTTTATATTTATAGCGAAATCTTATGGTCGCCCTATAGTTACACTGGCGGAAATTAAAATCACAACACGCATACATGAATGGTAGAATTTTAGGAAACTTTGAAGATATATCCAGGGCCATACCTAAAAGAAATAATAACAAATGGAAATCGATCAGGGTAAGTTATTACCTTTTACAGTTGTCAGTGAGAAATGCGCCCAACTTGAGCACCAATACATTCGTGGATCCTTGCCGGCATTGACACAAGTGTTCGGATGTCTTCTTGGTGTATGTCTCACTACGCGTGCATGTCTTTTGCAGTCAGTTGTTGCACAGTTTGTGCTGGGTGACCATGTGATCTAATGTGTCTACTTCTGGTATCCTAGAAATGCTCTATTTGGGACAAATCTGGGGACTGTGCTGTCCATATTGTGATCGAAACTCCTTGCAAGGCTTGTGTGACGATGGCCGCAGTATGAGGACGGGCATTATCTTGTTGGAAAATACGATTCGGATGTTGAACATGTAGGGTATCACAATAAGATGCAGTACCCCGTCCACATAGTGATGGGCTGTCATTGCCTTCAACAACAGCCGACTCAGTCATGCTATCGAAACTGATTGCCGCCAAAACATGACACCGGTGACGGCACTTGCGTGAGGTTCTGAAATCACAGCAGATAAGCTGTTCCTCCACTACGCCTGCGAACATGTCGTCGATTATCACTTTGCCACAGACAGAATCGAGAATCGTCTCTAAACACAAATGTACGCCATTCACATGTCCATTTCTGTTTCGCATTATACCTGGGTAGATGATGATGGCAATGAAATTAGATTAATGGGACACAATGCACAGGGGCATCCACAAATTAAGTGAGGTGTTTTTCCGGATTTCTGGACCCCCCCCCTCTGGTGAGATCTGGTCCGTGAGAAAACCCCCTAGAAATGGCCCTGGAAACTTTTGTAGACTTTTTTTTTTTTTTTTAGGTCACACCCTAACTTTTTTGACGAAATACCCTCCTACTTTTTTCTTTTTGGCTCTACTGTCCCCAAATTTTTCGCAAAATCTCACGTGAGATTTCCGTAGACCCCTCTTCCCCCTGGTGAGATTTCGCCGGACCCCCCCTATTTCACCTCACGTAATTAATGGATGTCCCCTAACCCAGCTTCAAGCAATTACTTTACAATCGTCCGGGGAACGAGGGGGGGAGGGGTGGAGGGACTATCTGTAACAACTGCTTGGATCTGGCCTGCAATCAACCATCTGCCAGCAAAAGCCACCCACACCATTTGGCAGTCTTCACGTGCTGTTATCCATCTGTATGGACCTGTGCCTGTTCTAGGAGTATTAGAGCTTTGTTTCATCACTGTGTAACAAGTCTGTATACTGACATTGTACTGCGGCAAATCGTTCTGGAGATTTCACGATATGATGCACCCTTTCAAAACACGTCAATTCTCCGACCTCTCTCACTGTTAGACATTTTCGTGTAGAGAGTTGTCACTCTTCGCCTAGACAACAAATTGCAATTTCTCGCTTTATTACATGTAAAACTTTTAATGTTAAATCATTTAAACTCTTCATGCGGGCATATTTGGGGCCAAATTTCATTCGTTTATCACAACACCGTCTGGGTGCTGGGATTTTAATTTGCACCAGTTTGTATATCAGTTGCTAAGTACTGGCCTGTGCCGTAACCGCAACGACAGCCGGCCGAGTGACGGCTCGCCCCCTCGCCTCCAAACTTTTTTTTGTTTGTTTTTGTTTTTGTAACTGCTTTACGTCTCTTTTTAACATCGAGGTCTTTAGAGACGGGAAAGGATGGGGGGCAAGGAATGGGAAGGAATTCGGCCATGGCCTTTTGAAGGAAGCATCCCGGCATTTGCCTGGAGTGATTTGGGGAAACCATGGAAACCCAAATCTGGATGCCCGGACGGGGATTCGAACCGCCGTCCTCCCGAATGCGAGGCGAGAATCCAAACTTTTCCATAGCTCGCCCGTGTTCCTACCAGGTCTTTAGTGTCCTTTAACGTTTACAAGTGATTGTTACAGGGAATCAGTGTTGGGGATGACAGGTAGGTTTGACACCCTACTTTATTATAGAGTACTGTACTTTATTCTGCACAGTTTTGGTACGAATGTACATTAAAATACTTTTTTATCTGACTCACGTAATCACCTAACTGGTTGATATTTTATGTACAAAAATAGTATCCCAGCTCAGTATTAACAGTATCAACACAATCTCAATGAAATGTCAATCACTCGCACTTGACGTGTTTGTTTTGTCTGAGGTTCTTTTCGATTCACTCAATACTTTTTGTTAGTGAAGAACGAGATTATAACATATTTTAATTTAAATATAAGTCGTAAAGATTTTGTATAGTAAAAATAATAATTTCATGTTATCTCAATATTCTAGTCACAGAGTTTCTTATTTGGAAACTCGCAGTGCACCTATATCGTAGTCACCTAACTCGAAAAGAAGACCTACCGATTAAAGTGAAATTCAAACCACCGAGCGTCCTTCGCATTAAAAGATAAAAGCTTTGCCATTGGTAAAAGTCAATTTTAAGGCCGCAAAAATTATAGTCGAGACTGGGATTTGAACCTGGACCTTTTCAAATCGCACTCAGTAATCATTTGAGTCACCAGTCCGAATACAGGTGTGATGAAAAATAAGTTTTCAAACATGGTAAAATAAACATATTCTTTTTCTATACCATATATTTTTGTTATCAAAAGACACGAATCCACTTTTATGTGTTTGAATACATATTTTTCAGTACTTCTAGATTAGTCTTGCGTCTGGTTATGGCGTGCGATTCGGGTGTGGGAGGTTCGGTTACAAATGCGGATTTCGGTTGCAATTTTTGTGGGTCGTAAAATTGGTCTTCAACTTTGGCAAAGCTCTGATTTTTTTAATGCGAAGATGCTAGGACTCTTCCTACATTTTACGAACATCTGATGAACATGGATGAAAAAAAAAACTTTTTTAAGGCAAATAATAACATGAAAACAACATTTAGTCGTAAGAGAAAGTAAATTTCCGAACTCTCTCAATGCGCTTCTCCACATCTAGCAGGCCGATACTGATCCGCACGGTCAAAACATAAACCTATCCAATGACGGCCGAGTGTCGGACTGAGCCCCGATCTTCAGAGGCCTCTCTAAAACCACTTTCGATCACCGGTGAGCAACACGTGACTAAAATCTTGCCATATTGACTATTGAACATGAAGTAACTAAAATTGATAATTTTGAACATGTGATTTACAAGTTTGCAGCTGTTAAAGCTAAAAAGAGAAGATTGTTTTTATTTTATTGAGTTTTTTAAATGAAGTTAACATTACAATTTTATTAACTATAATTTTTAATAACAATAAATGTTTATTTAATTATATTTTATTAATATGATATTTTACACTTACAAGATATTATATTTTACTTAATTTTGAATTTAAATTTTCGAGGGGTGACACCATCGATATCCGCCCCGGGTGTCACCCACGCTAGCTACGCCACTGATAATACTTTTATGGCAAAGAAACTTATATTAACTAAAATTATAAAAACATGCGAAGGTAAAGGTAATGTGGATTCACTTCAAATATCTGTATATGCAATCACTTTGTAACTGTCCATCCAATCTGCTAGGCGCAAAAGGAATTACGACAAACAAACAGTGGGACGTTCCGGTTGTGTTAAAATTTCCAGTTCATTGGTTTCTGGACATCTAACATGTTAACTAAAACGCGATAACATTCTGCACCAGACATTCATGAGTGGTTAAGGCACCCCCCCCCCCCCACCCATTTCACTTCACGTAATTAATGGACGTCCTCTTACAGGATGGAACCTATTCTAATTTCAGGAAAAAGGGGTGGGTTGCTTAAGTGTCGCCATATATCAGGGATTCGTGTTAGTCATGTTCTCTATGACAGATTTATTTTTATTTGTGAACTGTGTAATTTATGGGAAGGAAATTGGAACTGGTCCCAGCATTCCCTTAGGTGAACTGCCTAAAAACAACAGTCATGCTGGGCATATGAGGGAGTAAGGGTGTCACGATAAAAGTAAAAGTTCGCGATCAAAGAAAATTATCATCGGTTTTTGTATGATCTTATGCTGACCGTTAAAACTTACAGGTTCGATATTAAATCCAGAAATAAATACACAGTCGCTCTAGAGTTAGTCATGGTTTAATTCACATAACATATACACCACCCATCATCACCGAATTAAACAAGTTTATATACCGTGGATAAGGCTTTCGAGAAACTTCTTCTGTTCAGACTGCAGGCTCCGACCACGCTAAAGGCTCGACTGCTGCGTACACATTCGTGCTGGAAATTCTTCCGACTGAAATGTTCTTCACAACACTTAAAGTACATTCTAAGGAGACAGCACTAACTTGCTTTTTTCTCCTACTTACTGTAAAGAAGGGAAGCCTGGCACGTACTGCTATCATAAAATGCTGCGCTCTAAATCAGCTGCAAGCATTTGCGGCAACCAGCTTCATACAATAACTTAAAGGGACAGCCATTTCTTCCTGTTTTGTCCTCTTCATATATTATAAATTGAAACCTGGGCTGCGTTCCTACTAAGCGTCAAGCACGCTCGGCGGCCAGCTACCAACTAACTCAACAATCGATCAACAATGTATTGTGAAGTATATCAGCCTTTACACATTAGGGTTTTCAAAATGCTTCAGTAAGTTCCAATACTATCAAAATACAATAAATTCACGACAGCTTACGCACTCTTTTTCTGTATATCAAGTTCAAATGCAGACTCGTCACAAGGGAGACTGGAAACCTCCACTGCCGGCGTTAACGGATTGCGACACTAAAATCGGTGATCGGATTCACTTGAGAATACCTGTGTGTCCAACCACTCTGTAACTCTCCATCCAATCTGCGAGGTGCAATAGGAATTACAACAAACAGTGTGACGCTCCGGTTGTTTAAAAATTCCAGTACATTGGTTTCCACACACCTAACATGTTAACTAAAACGCGATAACATTCGGCACTAGATATTCATGAGTTGATTAAGGGACCGCAGAATGAATTCAATCCTATTTTGTCGCTTCCGCATTAATGCACGTGTGCGAAAAATAAACCGCAAATTTAACCGATCCACTGATGTTTGGGATATCCGTTGCGTGATAGTGAGCACAGCGGTAATGAAAGTCTGTATTAATTCACGTTAACGACTTGTATCGCGCGTTATATATATACTCTTATGAATAAACAACAGCCGCATCCATTTCATCCACACACACAGAGCCTTGTTCATACTTAATGTGCTCCGGCGTTTGAATATATGATTCCGTTATAGCTCTCGGGTGCAGTGTTCCGTGATCTATTGGTCCCTCACCAGTGGATGAATATCAACATCGACCAAATTACGCACCGCATCTGCAATATACACACCTAGCCGAAAACTGTGCACAGCATTGTTATTAATTTGTCATTTATTACTTTTCTCATGGCCTGTAATAACAACATCTGGAACGAATGCAAACAAAAGCAAGACAGATCTTATAATGACAAACAATCAAAGCAGATCTTAAGGAAGATGCATCAAAAAATGTGGACTACTAAGACAAAAAATGTGTAAAGTTCTTTTAAACTTAGGAGAAAAAACTGTCTGATGGAGGAATAAATAGAGTAACTACAGGCTGCATCGAACAGCTGTCTTATTGAAATAGATGTATGTGTTGGTGTTTTATGATCAGAATTTGACAATGTTTTGGAAGATTTAGACTAGGGTTACCAGAATTTTTTTCTCCAAATCCGGGGACGCTTCACAACTTTTTCACCAAAATCCGGGGACGATTTCGACATTTGTCTTAATTAGTACGTATTGTACTTTTATAGGTTATATGATTAAAGGTTGGATTAACTTAAAAGCCACATATCGTTTATATTTTGTATTTTAAATGAGTATCACAGACAGCCATGTTGCACACAGCAAGGAGACTTGATTTTTCAAAGCTGTTGTGCCCAAGACGCAGTATCCTTGTAATTTTCTTTTAATCCTAGGCACGTACAAGGAAAGAAGTGCGCTTCATATCTCTTGCTTTAAACGAATGCATTAGCAAATCAGGGCTTTTAAAGAATTCTCGCTTGATTAAAAAAAATTATGAGAACAACAATAAAAATCCGGGGACATTGCGGGGATGAAATCTGTCCGGGGACAGAGAGCTAAATACGGGGACTGTCCCCGGCAAACGGGGACATCTGGTAACCCTTATTTAGACTCAAAGCAGAAGGAAGCTGTCGAGTTATCTCAGACCTGCTAAGTTCTCTATGAGAAAAGAGATATTCAAACTGATAATGAAAAGTTTTGAAAGAACAGATTCTAAGAAGATAAAATGTAACAGAAACTTAAAATTGTGAACAATATAAGCACAAATACTGAAAAAATATTGAAATAATTATTGAAAACCAAAAACAAACAGTTTTTCTTGGGAGATGATTGCTAATTAATTATTAAATTACTGAAGCTATTGGAGTTCGTTATTATTTTTTATAATGGGATACACTCCCATTTTTTTTTTTTTTTTTTTTTTTTTTTTTTTTTTTTTTTTTTTTTTTTTTTTTTTACATTGAAGAATATAAACTTTAACATTTAACAATTTAATATATATTGCCCAGCATGCGTTGCAATGCCACTTTCACTTTCTTAAGTGTATACAAAATAGATATTTATATGTATAAAATAAATGAAAGACAGTGGTTTTAACGGATTAAATTAAAATTGAAAAAGTTTATTCTAATGCTTTGATCATTTGTTTTCTGAAACGTAGAGAACTCACCGTTGCTAGGCGAGTGGAAATCAAAGTTCTTATGTTTTATCCTCTTTTTTAGATTATAGAAAACATTCTGTAATACCATCCACATTAACAGATTTCCTTACGAATAAAAAAATGAAAAAAAATACCAAAAACAAAAAAAAACCGGAAACGTTGCTTGTAGGCCTAAAAATTAGTGGCTAAGGAGAAGAGAGCATAAAGCCTTGTAAACTATATGTAAACATTATTTCTCATTTATTTTAAAGCATATGTATATAAAAGTTCCTCCTAGATCGGATAGCAACTGTAGAGTTTAAATTTCAAATTCAAATTTAGTAGCCAGAATATCAGGAATATCACTATCAACATTGTCACGTACTTACCGTTTCCGATATAGATATATATATGATATAAATAGCGTAAATCTTGCTTAAGGCAGAGGGGCGAGTTTTTGTAAACCAAATGTATACAGTATTTGTTTCTCTATTTTATAGTATAAGTGTGCACAGTTACACAGAAATCTGACAAAAAAAACCACACACACACACACATATCTCTTTATATAAATATGAATGTATGTTTGTTTGTTCTTCATACAAATCCACAGTTTTCATCCGATCTCGATGAAACCTTGCACAGTTATCCTTTGAAACAGGGAGAAAAATACTGTCTATATTTGGTTGAAAAATTATCTGTTTAAATAACACATGTTGTCTCATAACTTCGAAATACGGATATAGACAGACACGTTGGATATGGACGTCTCCGTACGGTGTTTCCGTGTAGTGGACGGGCAGCACAGTGGTTAAAGCACTTGCTTACGAACGTTGAGGTCTCCGGTTCAAATATTTTAAAAAATTGTTTTTCATCGTAAGAGTCAGGCCTGGGCCGTAGGTTATTCGAATTGAATGTTAAACGGTAGATATTAGAAAGTTAGGGGTGCAATGCGATGAAAATCGTAGATAGTCTTGCAATGTTGAAGGTGTACACTTTTTTACGTTATAATGATCCCTCAGGTGTTGTTCGCAGTCAGTGTGTGAGTGTGAACCACAGTAATATTATTATAAATACGGAAGTAAGTCTCTGTCTTTTTGTTACGTTTTGACGACTAAATGGTTATATCGTTGTGATGGAATTTTATAAGGAAATGTGTATGAAGGGCACAGGATATTTTTTCCGGTATGATTAATAGTTGTAGTCACGAAATTTTGAGACCTTATCGAATGGGACAGAAATATGTTGTAAATTGATTCTCGAAACTTCGAAATACGGCGATAGACAGACACGTTATATATAGACGTCTCCGTACCGTATTTCCGTGTAGTGGGCTGGAAGCTCAGTGGTTAAAGCGCTGGCTTACGAACGTCGTGGTCTCCGGTTCAAATCTCCGTGGAAGCTAAGATTTAAAAAAAAATTGTTTTTCATCGTAAGAGTCAGGCCTGGGCCGCAGGTTATTCGAATTGAATGTTAAACTGTAGATATTAGAAAGTTATGGGTGCAATGTGAGGCATATCGTAGGAAGTCTTGCAATGTTGTAGGTGTACACTTTTTTTGCGTTATAATGATCCCTCAGGTGTTGTTCGCAGTCAGTGTGAACCACAGTAATATTATTATAAATACAGAAGTAAGTTTCTGTCTTTTTGTTAAGTTTTGACGACTAAATGGCTATATCGTTGTGATGGAATTTTATAAGGAAATCTGTATGAAGGGCACAGGATATTTTTTCCAGTATGATTAATAGTTGTAGTCACGAAATTTTGAGACCTTATCGAATGGTGACAAAAATATGTTGGAAATTGATTATCTTCAAGAGAATGGTTCGGTGAGATCCCACTCACAAAATCATTGTTATAAAAAATTGTAAATAAAAGAGGTTAAACAGACTTCACAGCATAAGTAGTTTGTTTAGACATTTGGGGTAATTTCAAGTTTGTTTAATAATTTAGTTTTTTGTGGTTGGTACTACTGTTGTTGTTGGTGGAGTGGGAATGAAGTTGTCAAGATGGCGAGGGAGGACTAAGAAAGAATGTATGGATAGGAGTGTGTTGGCAGTGTATTGTAGCAGCAAGTGTTTGAAGTATAAAATAAAGTTTGGCAAATGAATGACTGTAACGATTGAATTATTTGACGATAATACCCCGTTGCGCTAAAATGTATAACTTGTAAAGTGGTTTGTTGACTAGTAGTAATATCACGCTAAGTGATATCGCTACCGCCAAAACCAACAGTAGGGCCATATGTTGCAAGGAGCGGGATATCTACTTACTGCTGGTTAATATAAAAATTAGCAGTGGGACTTAGCAAATTGGAGACCCTTAAGCCAGGATTAGGCAATGTATCGCATTGCTTACGAGCTGGAATAATTTCATCGGAAGCAGACGACGCGAGGAAAACATCGACGACTGGTAGCAGGTATTTTCAAGAAAGAAGAAATAACGGCGATTATGTGGCAAGTACAAAAGACAATTTAATTTTCTTGGAAGAATTTCAGCGTAATCAAAGTAGCAGTAATTACAGAAAAGAATAAGAAAAATTAACGTTGTAAGTATTGCGAAATAATTTTGTTACTTGATTGAAAAAAAAAGAAGTGTTGTAAATATCAGCAAATGAACGGTTGAATTAAGCAGAACTGTTTGAAAACAAGCATAAAGTAACGGATTACTGTTTGTAAGAATTGAAAGTTTAAAATCCGTAAAAATTGTTGTAAGAATAATTTTGGTCCGTAAAAAACTGTTTAAGCTAAATTTACATGCTGTGAAAGTCTTAGTTAAGGTAATAAAGAAAGTCATTAAATACAGGGTGGAAAGTTTTTTTTTTAAATTGAGTAAACAAATATAAAGCAGCGTATGTATATGCATGTATTCCAGCTATTGTAACTCTCGATGTTATAACATGTTGTGTATATTTTGTGTTGCAAAATTTATTTTTACAGGAGTGCAGCTGTTCTTTTGGCACAGTAAGTATGTCTGAAATGGATTTCTGTACCTGTTTGAAAGTCTAGCTTCGTTGTAAAACGGCGTTGTGTAATTGTGAAGTGATTTTGTAAGTGTAATATTGTCGTGTGATTTGGCGGAATAATTTTATAGCAGACTTATCCCGCGGTAGTGTGTTTTATGTAAATTTGTAATTAACATGGCGACAATTAGTGACAAATTAGTCAACCGCGATGCTGGATTAAATATTAAAGAGGGGTATAATATTGATAATGCTAATGTCAACAATGAAGACTCTGGTTTAGGTGAACACTCGACTGTAAGGGAGGGAAATGGAATTAGCCTACAAGTTAGTAGTGTTGATATCTCTGACCGCGTGGGGGAAAGCGGATTTGAATCGTTGAACAGTGGTGATGTTAGTGTAGATATCAAAAGTAGCTATATCGGTGACCCTGAGTCAGAGAATTTCATGACAAATGTTACGTCTACACCAGTACCAGTCGATCAAGTTAAAATACGAGAAAAAGAGAGAGGTAATGAAATAATTGATGCTCAGAAAGGTGGTGAAATATCAATGTTAATTTCTTTAATGGAGTGTATGAGTGAAGAATCAAAACGAACAGCAGAAAATATGGAAAGAAAAATTGAATTAAGTCAGAAAACAGCAGAAAATATGGAAAGAAAAATTGAATTAAGTCAGAAAACAGCAGAAAAAATGGAAGAAAAAATTGTGTTAAGTGAGAGGATGACAGAAGAAATGAGAGAACAGCCGATAATTGTGAACGAATTTCAGACGAAATGCGAATGATGAAGCAGGATATGTTGTTAAAAATGGACGAGTGTATTCGGCAATCAGAAGATAGGTGTGACAAAGAAAATATGAGGCAAATATTAAAAGATGATATCGATTCAAGAATGGAAAAGGAAATAATGATGGTGTATTATTATGTGGAAAAGCATGTGGAAACTACAAAAAAAGAGTGTAGAATGTTTAGTGCAGCAAAAAGTTGAGGAGGAAGTGAAGAAAAGTAGCAATATAATACAAGAAGAGCAAATGGCCATGCGGGAAGAAAATAAAATAATCTATGAAAATCAGAGGGAATGTGCTAAAGGGATTGAAGAGTTGAAAGAGAAGGCGGAAACCAACTCCAAAAGGATTTCTCGATTAGGAGAGAGACTAATGGTTATGGACAAGGAGGCAAAAGGAGTGACATGCAAGGTGGCGGAAGTAGCTAAGCAGGTCGACGTAGTCAAAAGAAGATGTGAGAGAAGAGATATTACAATTAACTCAAAGAGTCAAGGAAGCAGAACGGCGAGGTGTGACTACTATGGGAAGCGGTAACATCATTACGAATCATTTTAAATTGCCGGAAGTAAAATTTGAACCCGAAGGAGAGGTTCATGCTGTAGAATTTGTTAGAGCTTATAAGAATGGCTTACCTTACGAGTGGTCTGACGTTGACAAAATAAGATATATTAGGAACATGTTACGAGGGGATGCTTTTGCATGGAGTTGCGAGAGTGCCGAGGAGTGTAACAACTATGAAGAATTTTTGAGATTATTTTTGAGCAAGTATTGGTCACAACGGAAGCAAAGAAGAGTGAGAAGGGATTTTTGGAATTGTAGATGTTATAGTCGGCGTGATGGTAGTATGAAGGACTTTTGTGAAGCAGTTATTAAGGAATTAAGTTATCCGGACCAAGAAATAGATGATGATGAAAAGATAGAAGTATTATTACAAAAGTTGCCCAGACCTGTGCAAGAGAAGCTTATAATAAATCAGTGGAATGGTGTAGAAGAATTTCTCGAAGCAGTTGAAAGATTAGATCGTTGGAGTAGTACAAATGAACATGGACCGAGGGAGGATAGGAGGAATGATTTCAGAAATTATAACAGGTCAAACCAAGTAACGTCGCAAGATAATTTTACAAGAGACTGAGGCCGTATGAACGGATATAACCGAGGAGATCAGTTCAACAGGAATTCGGGTGATAATAGGAGAAGAGCATATGAAGACAGGAGCCATGACAATCATTGGTCGCATCACAATAATGGCCAGGCAGAAAGAAGGGAGGAAGTAAGGCATCATGATCCTGGGCGAATGATGAGAAACTTAGTGCCGCAACTGGGGCGGTCCGAACAGTAGCGGAAGAAGTCAAAACAGGACCGAAGGATCGAGAGAACATGACCAAACTGGATGACGACAATAATAATCAACGTAGAACTGAAAGCATATGGGAGAAAACAACTGAATGTGATGTGCAAAATGTGAACTACAAAAACGGAACACATAATCATGAGAGAACAATAGAAGAAGAAGATGTCCGAGTTTTTGAGGAGGAGGAGCCGCTAAAATGGTGGGAATGTTTCAAGTTATTAAATGAGGAGGAGCAGCAGAACATTACAAGGATGTGTGAATATAATTGGCACGAAGAAGAGGTACAAGAATTGGCTAGAATCGACGTTGGAAATCATGATAATCAAAAGAACTGCGAAGAGAATATAAGCGAAAACACTGCAGGGAAAGAAATATTACCAGATGAGCTTGTATCAGGAGGGGTGGATGAAGATCTGCATGAAACTACATCAGTAGATAGTGATAGTACTAACAACAACGAAGAAGAAGGAAGTGAAAAATTATTCAGCGATAAAGATTATAGTAGCGAAGAGGAAGAAAATAGTGAAGTCGAAGAAGAAGATGGAATATTAAACAATGATGAAACAGAAGAAGTGAGATTTTTCTTGGTGAGGAAATACGCTGTTAATGAGGAAGAAGGAAGTGTGGTGCCGGAAGGGGCGAATGTTCAAGTTTCAAGAGAAAGTGGTCTTGATATTAGCTTAGTTTTGGGAAACAGTGAATCCAATGTGGTGAATAATTTGTCTGGTCAAACAGAAGAAGAAAAGGATCTAGTAGGAAACAATAGCAGATGGAACACGGAAGACGATAGCCAATGTAGTAGCAGAGAATTAGATTTACAACAGTTGTGCCTAAAAGATGGAAGTAAGGTAGAATTGTTGAAGTGGTCACAGGAAGAACTTGAAAGGGATTTACTGCAAGAAGAGCTTTTAAAGGGGTAAGAGGAGGAAGTGAGACATCCGGTGTTTTTGGTGAAGCTCTTTGGATTGAACAGTGAAGCATTAGCGGATACTGGCAGTGAATTGACAGCCATATCACATAAGTTATATGCCCGTATAATGAAAGACAGTAAAATTACCGAAATGCCGGTGCGCAAAGTACAAGTTATTGGTGCTACTGGAAAGTTAAGCAAACAAGTGAAGATTCAGATATTATTAGAATTGGAAATAGATGGAGTCGCAATGGAATACACATGCTTGGTTGTACCCGATCTTAGTATCAACTGTATTTTGGGAATGGATTGGCTCAGCAAATTTAAGGCTTTAATTGATTGCTACAAAGGAGAAATGGATGTATGGAAAAATGATGAGAACTGTAAAATTAAGTTTGGTAGCGGATCGGCAACTGCGAAGAATACGAGCGGTATATGAAGTAATGACAGAAACAGAGGAGGTAGATGACCTAGAGATGGGAGAAGAAGGAAGAGAACGAAGCGTTGTTGGAATTAATGATATAATGGAATAACTGGTGAACAAAAAGAAGATTTGAAAATAATTTTAAGACGATATGAGGATGTATTTTCTGATTGTCCTGAAATAGTGAAGAATTATGAATGTATTTTAAAGATAAAGCCTCACAGCCCGTTTTTTTGTGAAACCATACCCCATACCATTGGCGAAGAAGAAAGCCATAGAGCAGGAGATTGATAAAATGATTCGTTGGGGCATAATGGAACGGAGTAGCAGCCAGTACAATAATCCCTTGATAGTAGTGGGGAAGAAAGATGGATCAGTGAGATTAGTGTTAGATGCCAGGACCTTGAACAAAATTGTGGACAGAGAAACAGATCGGCCAGAAAACCTTGAGGAAATGTTACAGAAATTTTACGGTGTGAAGTAAATGACGAATTTGGACTTGACCGCCGGATATTGGCAGGTCGCATTAGCACAAGTATCGAGGAAGTATACCGCGTTTTTGTTTTGAGGTAGATGTTATCAGTACAGAGTGGTTCCGTTTGGACTGAATGTTTCTGTCTCCATGTTTATAAGAGCTTTGGATCAAGTATTAGGAGATTGTTTGCTGAGTAAATTATCCGTTTACGTTGATGACATATTTATTAGCACTCGCACTTGGAAAGAACATTGTGAAATTCTAGAAGAAGTGTTAGCAGCCTTGCAAAGAGGGGGCATGACATTAAAATTGTCTAAGTGTGAGTACATGAAATAGAGTCAGCTGGAATACGACCGGATCCAGAGAAAACAAAAGCCATCGCTGAATTTCCAGTTCCTAGTAACAAGAAGCAGTTGAAGTCATTCTTTGGCTTGTGCGGTTTTTACAGAAAATTTGTTGCAGATCAATCGTTCAATGACCCGCACTTAATAGAACTAAGGAAGAAGAGTGCAACTTGGTTATGGACGGAGCAGTGTCAGAAAGCCTTTGAGAAGTTAAAGAACGAGTTAAAGAATAGTGAAATATTGTATCATCCGGATCTAAGTCTACCATTTTGCATGGAAACTGATGATTCTGACTATGGGTTAGGTGTTCATTTGTTTCAACTAGTAGAGGTTAACGGGAAACAAGAGAGCCGAACAATTGCATTTGCTAGCCGAGTGCTCAATAAGCATGAACGATCCTATGGAATAACTGAGAAAGAAGCCTTGGCTATTGTGTGGGGATTTGGAAGATTCAAATTCAACCTATGGAGTCATAAAACAATAGTGTTTACTGACCATAAGGCATTGACATTTTTGCGTGAATGCAAACTCATGAACAGCCGTTTGACGCGATGGGTTCTATTTTTGCAACTATTCAATTTTGATATAAAATATATTAGGGGTAGTGGCAATAAAGTGTCTGACGCACTATCACGACTACCGTTGGGCACGAGCATCGTGGATGAGAGTATCGGACTGGGAAAGGCAATTAAAATGTTTTACATGAAAGGAGTAACTCATGAAAGAAGTATCAGCGAGATTTGCAAGAATATGAGGCGGCGGCAGAATGAAGACGAATGTTTGAAGTTGATAAAACAAAACCTGGGAGATCCAATGAATACAAAGTTGCCTAAGTATTATAAAGTTTACGATGGAATCCTATTTAGGAGAACAGATGAGTTTTCGGACGATTGGAAGATATGTTGGACAACCAAGTATGCTGACGTAATTATAGACTATGTGCACTTAAGTTATTGTCACTATGGAGCAGCTAAATGCACTCGTAAGCTAAGAGAAATAGTGCTGTTTGACAACATGAAGAGGAGAGTGGCACAAAGGATAGCCAGTTGTGATCGTTGTCAAAGGACAAAAATTTCGACAGTAGCTATTAAAGGATTGATGCAAAGTATATTGCCTGAAAAGGTACTGGAATTGGTAGCAGTGGATTTGTATGGACCCTTACCAAAGTCAAAGGGTGGATTTGCCTATATTTTTGTAATGTTGGATGTGTTTTCGAAATTTGTTAGTTTTTATGCAATCAGAAAAGCCACCGGCAAAGTATTAGTGGACAGATTGGAAAAGGATTATTTTAAGAAGGTGGGATACCTTAAGGCGATACTATCGGATAATGGAAGCCAATTTACCTCTCGGAAATGGGCACAATGCGTGGAAACAAATGGAGTAAAACACATAAGGATATCGGCGTATCATCCGGCAAGTAACCCAGCAGAAAGGGTTATGAGAGAGATTGGTCGGTTGTTCCGAACGTACTGCAGCAATAAGCATACTACTTGGGTAGAATATGTAGCTGATTTTGAAGATGTAATAAACAGCGTGCCTAGTGAAAGCACGGGTTACAGTCCATATTTTATAATGTATAACAAGGAAGCTCCTAACTTGGTACGCGAAGTAGTGAAATTTCTGGGAAGTCAAGTGAAATCCCAGGAAGATATATTCAACCAGGTAAAGGAAAGAATGAAGAAAAGATCAGAAGAGAGAAGAAACAGGCACGACCGAAGATATAAACCTGTCGAATTTAATTTGGGAGATTTGGTACTGGTGAAGACTCAAGAGAGGTCATGCGAATTAAACGCAGAGATTAAGAAGTTCTTTGATGTTTAGCACGGACCATTTAAGATAGAAGGGAAGCCACATAGCAACGCGTACTGGTTAGTGTATCCTAAATCTGGTAGAAAATTTGGATTAAGAAATATAACAGACTTGAAACTGTACAAGGTCACAGGAGATAAGTGTGTGCTTGTGATATCTGGTGATATTGTGTAACGTTGACTGATAAAGATGCAGACTGACAGAGAAAGTGAGTAATAATTGTTATAAATAAGGACAGAATGATGGAAAATGTATATAAAAACAATGATTTGTGAAAAAGGTTGGAACATTCTAACAAGCCAACCAATTTTGTTAAAATGTGTTTGTTTGTTATAAAGTGGGCGCATATGTGAGATCCCGGTCACAAAATCATTGTTATAAAAATTGTAAATAAAATAGGTTAAACAGACTTCACAGCATAAGTAGTTTGTTTAGACATTTGGGGTAATTTCAAGTTTGTTTAATGATTTAGTTTTTTGTAGTAGGTACTATTGTTGTTGTTGGTGGAGTGGGAATGAAGTTGTCAAGAGGTGAGGGAGGACTAAGAAAGAATGTATGAATAGGAGTGTGTTGGCAGTGTATTGTAGTAGCAAGTGTTTGAAGTATAAAATAAAGTTTGGCAAATAAATGAGCGGAATGATTGAATTATTTGTCGATTATACCTGTTGTGCTAAAATGTATAACTTGTAAAGTGGTTTGTTGACTAGTAGTAATAACACGCTAAGTGATACCGCTACCGCCAAAACCAACAGTAGGGCCATATGTTGCAAGGAGCGGGATATCTACTTACTGCTGGTTAATATAAAAATTAGCAGTGGGACTTAGCATCAGACACGTTATATATAGACGTCTCCGAACCGTATTTCCGTGTAGTGAGCTGGCAGCTCAGTGGCTAAAGCGCTGGCTTACGAACGTCGTGGTCTCCGGTTCAAATTTCCGTGGAGGCTTAGATTTAAAAAAATTGTTTTACACTTAAGAGTAAGGCCTGGGCCGTAGGTTATTCGAATTGAATGTTAATCTGTAGATATTAGAAAGTTATGGGCGCAATGCGAAACAAATCGTAGGTAGTCTTGCAATGTTGTAGGTGTACACTTTTTTGCGTTATAATGATCCCTCAGGTGTTGTTCGCAGTCAGTATGAACCACAGTAATATTATTATAAACACAGAAGTAAGTCTTTGTCTTTTTGTTACGTTTTGACGACTAAATGGCTATATCGTTGTGATGGAATTTTATAAGGAAATCTGTATGAAGGGCACAGGATATTTTTTCCAGTATGATTAACAGTTGTAGTCACGAAATTTTGAGACCTTATCGAATGGTGACAGAAATATGTTGGAAATTGATTATCTTCAAGAGAATGGTTCGACGGTAGAATGATATAGTGATAGCTTTCCTGTCATATTATTCCGACTCGATATTGTTTGGGTCCAATCCTTCGTTACCAACAACTTTTTATATTTAATTCTGGCAAAAAATTCTTAATCCACGCGTACGAAGTCGCGGGTACGAGCTAGTAAATATATATATAAACTTTCCTATTATACATTTGTCAAATAAAATTCTGCAGTACGAACAGATTAAGCTTTGGTGGGCTACCGACCTTGACGACCGAATCAATGAAATTACAAAGCCCGTATGCTTGTCCAATACTATGTATTAAGAAGAGACAATGGACAAGCTGTGACACAGTCCCGGCACACGACACGACTCCTCTGGAGCGTTCCTGACGGGCAGAAGTTGTGTCTGTGTGCTCGTGGCAGCGCGAATAAAGACTGTCACCTGACGACGATCATCCCCACTGCGGAAGAGAGACAACGGGGAACAAGTGTACATGAAACAATGGCACAGGGCGAAAGAAGTGGCAGCCGTGAGAAAGGAGTCCACCCGGCCTTCCATTCTGCCACTCCCGCGAGACGCTTACCGTAGTGCAACCTAGCCAATCGTAAACTCTAAAAAATGTTTGCTGTCTCCTTACACGACCGACAAGCTGGGGATAGTGTAGCAGCTGTCACAATTTTTGCTAAGCTAAACTTCCAGGCTTACTTTCGAGAGTAAAAAAGCCGCCTGTGTTGTCTGTCTAATTAATATGATAAATCCTGAGTTGATACATCATTTTAAAGACTCTATGAACAAATACAACATTCAACGAGAAGCATCAGTCACAGATGAATCGTAGTATTGCAGAAAACACTAGCCAACCGTGGGAAAGTAAATTCCTATTGACAGAGTTTCAGTTTGTAGTGTAATCCACCTCTCTCAAAATTACCCTAAAAAAACCCTAGTAATCCCCCAAGTAATAAGAAAACTGGGGAGTGTCCTAAGGCGGTTCAGGAGATCATATCAAAGCTTTGCCGCTCGTAAAACTCCCAACCAGACCAACATTCGAGCAGAGGACATTGCATCCTACAGAAAAACGTCTTAAGCAACGCAGCCATTACACCAGTCTTCTGCAGAAATATCGCATGAGAAATGGTAATAAGAAAATTGTTGGCTTAAAAAGCTCATGTGGAATACTTTTTAACAGAAATGTACAAATATAAACGAAAAACAGTAATTATAGTTGAATACTGTAATTGTAGTAAAAATCGTAATAATTTACATGTGGTAATAACAATATGATAGTAAACTCAGTTGTGCAGGAAATAATGGGCAGGAGGTGGGGAGATTTTTTAAAACCATTTATTTATTGCTCTAGGGAAGGGAGTGAATTGAGTTTCAAAACCTTGGTCAGATCATTACTTGAGTATAGTGTGTTACGCATTCATTTTATGGCTACGAAATACAGGAGTTTGGAGGGTGTGAAAAGCAAGCTGGATTTGTTACTAAAAACTAACACGAAACGCAATCAGTACCTCATGAAATCTAGGAACTGGATTGGAAGTCGTAGTGAAGTGTGTGTAGCCAGTGATAAATTGCAAGTTGGACATAAAGCTATTATGGTTATTGGTAAAACAATCAGGAATAGTTCGTGGAAAGGATGAGATGACCATTATCAGGTTCTTTGGTGGTTTTATTTAATATGGGAATTCATTAAATAATCCACCGTAAGACTCAGTTTAAGATTTTGTTTATTTTTTTTAAAAAACAAGTCAGTGATATTTGTCATATGCATAGATACAATCCAGAGATACTACTGACGCAGTTGCAAAGAGAATCTTTATAAACTGACTGTAAACTATTTATCAAACTAAACTATAAAACTAAACTCTGTCCTTCTGCCGATTTCTTTATATAGGCTCTATCGAAATTTCTGGAATTCTTGAAAAGCGTCCGCCAGATATTTCTCGAACATTAACAATTACTCAAACTATTAAACATATTAAAAACAATCAGAAATAATACATAATCATTTAACACCATTACAAAACAGTCAGAAATGGAAATTAAAGATACTTACACAAAATTATTTACAGAAATCATTTTAAACTGTAGAAAATTGTCCTGTAGACATCGTAACTTGCATTAATACTAGGAATTACACACATTTAAGCAATTCTCTTGCACAACTCGGTTATTAAACATATTAAATGGCTTTTAAATAATTTCTTCTCATAAAACAAAGTCTGTATACACTGATTTACAAGAAATTTGCAAAACAAACATACCTGATCATATTCAAGCAAACTTTAGCTCACTACAGATACTTTTCTACAATTCTACTTAAAGTTCAGGTATGAGGGTCGCAAACTAGCACCCAATTTCAGGCATAAGGGAGTCAGTGACTGCAATAAATCACTAGAAAGTTATCTGAAACACTGTAAACTAACATTGGTAAAAGGTAAAAAACGTGAAATGCCGAAGTATGTACTCAGGTGAAACGCCACGGTGGCATATGCATCAGCGCAATTAAATTAAATTAACCTTACAAAATCAAGGGAATTGAGAAGTTAGAATATAGATAGTTTTACGTACATCGTGTATTATACAAACACAGCTGATATCTTAATTCAATTGAGTTTTTCTCACCATTTTGCGTATATGTTGAAGTATTTCGTACTGTAATATTTCATAACATTACGAAAATCGTGTGGGAGGGGATCTTGTCCACCATCCCAAAACATGTAGTGACCTGTTGAAATTTCCATTAACTGCTTCCTCTGTCCTGTGTCCTGTGTCCTGTGTCCTCTTCACGTTTTGCACTCTCCTTTTTCGGAAAAGTCGCTCGATTTAAATTAAAAATGCTGAAATATGGGATGCTTCGCAATCGCGAAATGTTAGCAGCACTGCAAAAATGACACAAAAATTATCGGCACAGGGATCATATCAACCTAAAAAGATTCGTTTTGTCTTAGTGATCGTAGTTAGGTTGAAATTCGACCTGACCCAGAGTAAAACATTTACTGGAATTTCGTTCTGCGGCATCCATCTCGGAAACGGCGCATTTGTTTACAACGGCAATAATCGATTGTCTCTGACTGCTTGTATCGATTCTAAGATGGCGAGCCTTGTAAAGCATTTCAGATAAATATTTTGTATCTGTTAATTTCATGCGACGTTTTACAACGGAGTGAAACTAATACGGCAAGAAAATATTTCAACAAAAGATTAAACCAACATTTCAAGACATTATCATTGATTTCGTAGCGGAGCTCCGGCGGCATCTACTAGCTTCGCTGCAGTGTCGTATTTCAGCATTTTTAATGTAATTCGTGGCGACTTTTCCGAAAAAGGAGAGTGCAAAACGTGAAGCGGACGTTATAAGGAAGCAGTTAATCCAGATTTCAACAGTACCAGTTTTGGGGTGGTGGATAGGATCCCCTCCCACCCCGATAATCTTACATTATTTGGTTAGTATAGGATGAGCAGTGCAATAAGTCTAGAAATTATTATAAGTGCAAACGTGAATTGCCAGTGACTCTGGTGGCCAGCTTCCGAGAAATGGGTGACGCTTGGAAATTGTTCCCCTAACAACATGTAATCTCCTCGTTACTTTTAAATTAATATACCACGTGAATATAACAATTGTTTTTAATAACATCTAAGATTCAATTCAATAGTAATTATTACAATTACGCACATTAACTTTTAGCTAACAATCATTATGATTCTCCTTTTTTTTTCTTCAACAAACAAAAAATCAAAGATACTAATACTAATAAAGACTAAGACATTTATATTATTCCAACGATATACAATATATAAATCGTCAGTGGAATACACGTTACTATAAATTTTACAAAAAATGTACACAAATCATAAATTATTTCTTTACCATAATTATTCCAAGTATAGAAAATAATAATTTCTTAATTTAAATAAAAAATGGTGCATCATAAAATGACCATATGTCACACATTCTCCCACATCGTGGCATAAATAAAGCTACCAAACTGCTTATCTATTACTAAAGCGCAGCATTTATTTGCCGAGATGTATCAAAATCACACTCCATTCTCATTTCTTTGCTAACATGTTCATTACACATTATTTTACAATGCGCTTGTACTGTAATAATGTCCAAACCCATCAGCAAAATTATTCACACACAACACACCATTCAGTTACACAACACAAGAACTAATACTCATAATTAATCATAAATCTCACGGTCTTTTGTCAGAACGTTCATCAATAAAGTTGTTTATCAGTTTATGCTGACTATCACTTCATTACTCATTTACATTTATACAATTTTAGGTCAACTACATTCCTTAAACCTAATCTTTTACCAGACTTTGGTTAAGCACTAGCATTCGGTTTTCCCACAATTGTAAAACGCCGCAATAAATCTTAACAAAATTCTTTATTTCCAAATTTTGTCCGCGAGATTTCTTTCGCGATCTCACCAGATCCAAATCTCTCAACTCAAACTCTGTCGGCTTTATCCCTTTATTCTATCGCTTTTTCCGCTCTTCGTATTTTTTTTCATCTTATTCTTAACTTGCGTTACTAATTCTTTTCGTTCAATTTCTTTCACTGGAGGAAACTTCGCTCAATAACACTTCAAAGTAACATTTTATTTATTTTTTGTTCAACATCATCCCTTTTAGCTAAAGACACTGCCCTATGTTAATATTATTCATCTTCAATTCCATCCAAATTTCAGTTTTCAACCGCTTGCTTAATTTTCCAGCGCTCCCATAATTTGTATATAATTTATAGGCATTTCAGTGAGTTTGTGCCTCCCTTTAATGTATTCATACAATGCGTGTGATACAGCTGTTAAATCGCTTCCCGAATCTACTAAGGCCTGAGAGTCTATTCCGAATATTTTTACGTTAATTAAAGGCTGTCGTATTTCATCATCTACAGCTGCAACAATTTCCTCTTTTAATAGATCTCTTCTAATCTCCTCCTGTGACCATTCATCCACATGTAAACTTGACGACTCCTGCTTCTTTAAATTATTCATTTCAAATCGATGCTGGCTATCCGGCTTTCTACCTTAGACCAAAAATTCCTTGTTGCATTGAAAATATGTCGCGACGTTGATATTATCTTGCTATGCAGATACGTTCATTTTACTATTGCAAGTGTTCATCTTTGAGATACACCTACATTATTCGTTTCTCCTTCGAAACATCATATATAAAATATTCTCACTTCATGTTCGTCATTTTCATCCTCATATTCTTCACTTTCACTGCTTGACATATCTTCTTCACTTTCAACAACATCTAAAGGTAACTCTGTACTACTCCTATCTAATTCTTCCTCTGTGAACATATCTTCTGCTAGACTGTTTTTCTCCGCCGCTTGAATTTTTTAAAACTCAATTTCCTCCTTTCAACAACTATCCTCACACACTGATATTTCGTCGTCTTTCCAGTTGTCTTCGTTACTAACTAATGTGGACTCATATCTGTGATCTTTCATTTGATGCAAACACTCCCACCATTTTTAATAATCCCTCCTACCTGCTTCTTTGCTTCTGTAGGTATCTTTGGTACTAGTATTCTCTTAATCAGACGCATTGGACGGCTCGCTATCCTCTTTCTCCGCGCCTGCTAGAGCCATTAAAGTTCCGGATTTGAGATTTCCGCCCTTCGCTCTTCGTTTGGCTGCACATCATCTTTTCTTTGTGGATACATTGCTTGTTGATACTGTGGCCTCTGTTTTTCACGCTCATTAAATATATTATTAGGTCTATTGCTATTATGGGTATCATTTTCAACTTGCCGCGCATCATTCCTGCCTTGTTGATGTATTGGCGCGCCTCCTCTCCCGTAACCATTATTTCCTCTTCGTGACTAATTATTAGAACGGTTATTATAAAATTTGTCTTCGTTCCTGTCAGATCCATAACTGTTATTTCGGTGATTCTCTATACTGTTATCATACGTTTCATTACAACGGTCTGTCCGTACAAGCACATCCAAAAAATCACCTAATTTGTCCCATTGAATAATAATTAATTTATCCTGTACCGATCGTGGTAACTTCTGTAACAAGATCTCGATTTATTCCAACTCTCCCACCGGCTGACCCAAATACCGTAATTCCTTACTCATTGATTCACAAAAATCTTTCATTCGTCCGTCGCTTTTACTATACCGCCGACCATTATAAAAGTCGCTTTTTACTTTTCTTTGTTTTGGTGTAGACCAAAACTAGTCTCGAAACATTTTTAAAAATTCGTTGTAATTACTACATTCCTTTGCTGCTTCGCAGCTCCACGAAAATACTTCATCTCTCAATTTGCTCTTTACAAAACGAATCTTTTCTACATCTGACCATTCTGCTGGCAAGTCTTTAGCACATATTTTTTACAAAATCGGTCGGGTGAATCCTTCCTGCGGGTTTGAATATTGCTTCCGGTAAAACGAGGTTACAGTTCCACTAATTACTGCATTAGGTTTTAGTTCTACCATTTCTAATCTTTCTTGCACGTGTTTGTACCTACAGCCAAAATGTTCAATCTCATTTTCCAAACCATTTAATTTTTTCTTAACATTTTAACTGTCGTAAATGACTTGATTTTCCAGCTGTGTCAATTTCTCTGTAGTTTTCCTTTAACATCTTTTATACTCAATTCCATAGCAATCATATTTTTAGTTATAGAAATCAATTCTTCGTCCGGTTTTCAACAATAATTCTCTTAACATCTTTAGTAACAGCGTTTTGCCTTTCATTGCTATCCTCTATACTCCGTTCCACCAATACAGCAACATCTTGCTGAAACTGTTCTTGGAAATTGTTTAATTTAACTTCCACTTCTTGCTTCCAATTCTCCCGAATTTTATTCAGTCCATCCCTCATAACTTGCAATCTTTCTTCTGTCTTCTTTTGACTCAAAGCGATCTTCTGAATAGCTTTTTCTTTATTAGCCTGGTTCTGAATGTTTTTTTTTTCTTGATTTGACATAATTTCTGTTTTCATTTCTTGATTATCTATTTTCATTTGCATTAACAGGGACATTGTTATTTGGGTATCACCACTCCTTTTTCGATTGTTTGATGTTTGACATAATTCTGGTGAGATTGTTCTACTGTCATAATTTTCTCTCCTTACATTAATACAACTTTCGTTACTTAACCCGCTATTCGGGTCATTATTGTTAATACTACTATTTTCAAAATATTTTGTTCGGCATTAACATTGGGACTGCCAGTATTCTCAATCTGAACATGCCTATCATTGTTCGCATCGCCAATGTTAAAACTAATAACACCCGTACTGTCCATTTGCCAACCCGACATATTACTCGAATCTTCCAAATCACTTTGAATATTCATTCTAACTAAAGTGGTACAATTGTTTGCCATATCAAAAAAAAATTCACAACATAACTGACACAAAAAATATTATTATGGGGAATTAATCAGTCCACTAACACACAACAAGGACAGCTCTATCAAAATACACGATAGACAGCAATGGTTCAACTCTATTTGCAACGCCGTTAATACTTCCACATACTTCAACTAGAGAGACCAAGAACACCAAATTCATTTACTAATACTCTTTGAAAATTCTGTATTGCATACCAAAAATGCACAACAGAACAAACCCACGATAATTAATTGCACCATCACATAAAAAGATTCCAGTAGGATCCTGGCAGGGTCGTCAAATATACAACCTCCTCGTTACTTTTAAATTAATACACCACGTGAAAATACTTTGTAACAATTCTTTTTAATAACATCTAAGGTTCAATTATTACAACTACGCACATTAACTTTTAGCTAACAATCTTTATGCATCTCCTTTTTTTTTTCAACAACCAAAAAATCAAAGATACTAATACTAATAATAAAAAATAAGACATTTAGATTATTCCAACGACATACTATTAATAAATCGTCTGTGGAATACTCATTACTATAAATTTTTTTAAAAATGTACACAAATTATTAATTTTTTACCATAATTATTCCAAGTATAGAAAATAATAATTTCTTAATTTATAAAAATATGGTGCATCATAAAATGACCATATGTCACTAACAGCTCAAGAGGATTGACCCTCGTCACCTGTCAACCAGTGAAGGCTTCAATAGGGACGTTACCCTGAAGTGGAATATTCATATGAATCCAACATTCACCGTGGATAATTCTGCATTCCTGACATTTTAAAGTTTATGCGAATTTAGGGAAACGTGACTCAAATGGCGGTAGCGAAACGAGACGCGATTAGATAGATATTCACCAGATAAGCTTTATCTCACTTAAACATGTGAGACAAGGACAGACTCTCTGTGAGACAGAGAAGTTCAATATTTACAGTATGATTCTACAAAATGTGGTCATGTGGGGAAAGCTCGCAGCCAATAAGAATGAAGGAGGTGATGTGTGGTAGTAGAGTGTATTCGTGACATTTAAAATTTAGGGAAACGAGACTCAAGTGGCGGTAGCGAAACGAGACGCGATTAGATAGATATTCGACACATAAGCTATTTCTCACGTAAACATGTGAGACAAGGACAGACTGTCTGTTAGACAGAGAAGTTCGATATTTACTGTATGATTCTACAAAATGTGGTCGTATAGGGAAAGCTGGCAGCCAATAAGAATTGAAAATTGCAAATTGACATATTAATTAATACATCTCATTATTTTATTCTAATTTTAATAACGTCATAAAACGAGACGTTACACAC
The DNA here is from genome assembly GCA_031002005.1 of Vandiemenella viatica. Taxonomy (NCBI): domain Eukaryota; kingdom Metazoa; phylum Arthropoda; class Insecta; order Orthoptera; family Morabidae; genus Vandiemenella; species Vandiemenella viatica. Next base: position 10,098,878 of record JARYHS010009186.1, on the reverse strand, counting down.
TTCATTACTCATTTACATTTATACAATTTTAGGTGCACTACATTTCCTTAAACCAAATCTTTTACCAGACTCTGGTCAAGCACTAGCATCCGGTTTTCCCACAATTGTAAAACGCCGCAATAAATCTTAAAAAATTTCTTATTTTTGAATTTTGTTCGCGAGATTTCTTTCGCGATCTCACCAGAACCAAATCTCTCAACTCAAACTCTGTCGGCTTTATCCCTTTATTCTATCGCTTTTTTCCGCTCTTCGTATTTTTTTTTCATCCTATTCTTAACTTGCGTTACTAATTCTTTTCGTTCAATTTCTTTCACTGGAGGAAACTTCATATTTCCCGTTATCACATTGGGTGGGTTCTCATTGAACATAACACGGTACAGCGAAAATTCCGTGCTTTCACTTTATACACTATTAATTATATACCTCACAATCCTTTAAGTATTCGGCCCATTTGGTGTGATTCTGGCTGCAATAGATTCTAAAAAATCAACTTAATTCTCACATTATTCTCTCCGCTGGATTTGATGCCGGATGGTAAGCAGAAATTCTTATATGCAGAACTTTTTTTTTTTAATATACATGGTAGCCCATCCTTTCGATGTAAACTGACTTCTGTTATCCGAAAGTAGTGCCTTAGGTCGTCCTAGCTTCTCAAAATAATCCCTTTCCAACTTTTTTGCTAATGCTCTTCCAGTAGCTTTTCGTATGGCATATAATTTCACGAATTTAGAGAAAACATCCAAGACCACTAAAAATGTACACGAAACATCCTCTAGATTTCGGCAAGGGTCCATATCCAGCTGTTAAATCAAACTTGTCAGGTATTTAATTCCATGAAATTTTTGCAACATTTCTTCTAAATTCTCAGCTCTATCCGTTTCTCTTTCTACGATCTTGTTTAATGTCCTAGCATCCAAAACTAATCTTACTGAACCATCCTTTTTTCCGACAACAATAAGAGGATTGTTATATTAGCTATTACTTCGCTCAATAACACCTCAAAGTAACATTTTATTTATTTCTTGTTCAACTGCATCCCTTTTAGCTAAAGGCACTGGATACGGTTTTACGAAAAAAGGTACATGCGGTTTAATTTTTAGCCTACTATTCAAAGTCCTTCACTACACCTGGAACATTTGAGAATCTGTCCGCATTTCGTTCCAAAATTTCCATCAATTGTTCTTTCTGCTCCCAAGTAATGTCTTCCAAATCATTTGTCTTGTCCCTTAGACCAAATTCACGTGACATATTATTACCCTCTTCGAACTTCTCGACGAAATTAAAATCTTCTTCTTCGTTATATACTTGTTGCACCGTCCGTAACTTCATGCTTCCAAAAATCCCGGAATCATTCACTACTTCTTGCCAAAATTTCATTATTTGTTCTCCCCCATGCTTTAAAATTTCATTTCTCCTTTCCCACAGTCAATAGTAACTTGATATTTCATTAAGAAATCCATGTCCAATATACACTTTACATTTAGACCTGGAATTACGATGCATCGGTGCTCTATGTTAATATTATTCATCTCCAATTCCATCCAAATTTGAGTTTTCAACCGCTTGCTTCATTTTCCAGTGCTCCCATAATTTGTATATAATTTATAGGCATTTCAGTGAGTTTGTGCCTTCCTTTAATGTATTCATACAATGCGTGTGATACAGCTGTTAAATCGCTTCCCGAATCTACTAACGCCTGAGAGTCTATTCCGAATATTTTTACGTTGATTAAAGGCTGTCGTATTTCATCATCTACAGCTGCAACAATTTCCTCTTTTAATAGATCTCTTCTAATCTCCTTCCTGTGACCATTCATCCACATGTAAACTTGACGACTCCTGCTTCTTTAAATTATTCATTTCAAATCGATGCTGGCTATCCGGCTTTCTACCTTGGACCAAAAATTCCTTCCCCCTCCTACGTTGCATTCAAAATACGTCGCGACGTTGATATTATCTTGCTCTGCAGATACGTTCATTTTACTATTGCTACCATTTATTATATCATCAAGTGTTCATCTTTGAGATACACCTACATTATTCGTTTCTCCTTCGAAACATCATATATAAAATATTCTCACTTCATCTTCGTCATTTTCATCCTCATATTCTTCACTTTCACTGCTTGACCTATCTTCTTCACTTACAACAACATCTAAAGGTAACTCTGTACTACTCCTATCTAATTCTTCCTCTGTGAACATATCTTCTGCTAGACTGTTTTTCTCCGCCGCTTGAATTTTTTAAAACTCAATTTCCTCCTTTCAACAACTATCCTCACACAGAACTCTGATATTTCGTCGTCTTTCCAGTTGTCTTCGTTACTTACTAATGTGGACTCATACCTGTGATCTTTCATTTGATGCAAACACTCCCACCATTTTAAATAATCCCTCCTACCTGCTTCTTTGCTTCTGTAGATGTCTTTGGCACTAGTATTCTCTTTATCAGACGCATTGGACGGCTCGCTATCCTCTTCTCCGCGCCTGCTAGAGCCATTACAGTTCCGGATTTGAGTTTTCTGCCCTTCGCTCTTCGTTTGGTTGCACATCATCTTTTCTTTTTGGATACATTGCTTGTTGATACTGTGGCCTCTGTTTTTCACGCTCATTAAATACATTATTAGGTCTATTGCTATTATGGGTATCATTTTCAACTTGCCGCGCATCATTCCTGCCTTGTTGATGTATTGGCGCGCCTCCTCTCCCGTAACCATTATTTCCTCTTTGTGACCAATTATTTGAACGGTTATTATAAAATTTGTCTTCGTTCCTGTCAGATCCATAACCGTTATTTCGGTGATTCTCTATACTGTTATCATACGTTTCATTACAACGGTCTGTCCGTACAAGCGCATCCAAAAAATCACCTAATTTGTCCCATTGAATAATAATTAATTTATCCTGTACCGATCGCGGTAACTTCTGTAACAAGATCTCGATTTATTCCAACTCTCCCACCGGCTGCTCCAAATACCGTAATTCCTTACTCATTGATTCACAAAAATCTCTCATTCGTCCGTCGCTTTTACTATACCGCCGACCATTATAATAAGTCGCTTTTTACTTTTCTTTGTTTTGGTGTAGACCAAAACTAGTCTCGAAACATTTTTAAAAATTCGTCGTAATTACTACATTCCTCTGCTGCTTCGCAGCTCCACGAAAATGCTTCTCTCTCAATTTGCTCTTTACAAAACGAATCTTTTCTACATCTGACCATTCTTCTGGCAAGTCTTTAGCACATATTTTTTACAAAATCGGTAGGGGGAATCCTTCCTGCGGGTTTGAATATTGCTTCCGGTAAAACGAGGTTACAGTTCCACTAATTACTGCATTAGGTTTTAGTTCTACCATTTCTAATCTTTCTTGCACGTGTTTGTACCTACAGCCGAAATGTTCAATCTCATTTTCCAAACCATTTAATTTTTTCTTAACATTTTCACTGTCGTAAATGACCTGATTTTCCAGCTGTGTCAATTTCTCTGTAGTTTGTTCTTTAACTTCTTTTATACTCAATTCCATAGCAATCACATTTTTAGTTATAGAAATCAATTCTTCGCTGCATTTCGTCCGGTTTTCAACAATAATTCCCTTAACAACTTTAGTAACAGCGTTTTGCCTTTCATTGCTATCCTCTATCCTCCGTTCCACCAATACAGCAACATCTTGCTGAAACTGTTCTTGGAAATTGTTTAATTTAACTTCCACTTCTTGCTTCCAATTCTCCCGAATTTTATTTAGTTCATCCCTCATAACTTGCAATCCTTCTTCTGTTTTCTTTTGACTCAAACGATCTTCTGAATAGCTTTTTCTTCATTAGCCTGGTTCTGAATGTTTTTTTTCTAGATTTGACATAATTTCTGTTTTCATTTCTTGATTATCTATTTTCATTTGCATTAAAAGGGACATTATTATTTGGGTATCACCACTCCTTTTTCGATTGTTTGATGTTTGACATAATTCTGGTGAGATTGTTCTACTGTCATAATTTTCTCTCCTCACATTAATACAACTTTCGTTACTTAACCCGCTATTCTGGTCATTATTGTTAATACTACTATTTTCAAAATATTTTGTTCGGCATTAACATTGGGACTGCCAGTATTCTCAATCTGAACATGCCTATCATTGTTCGCATCGCCAATGTTAAAACTAATAACACCCGTACTGTCCATTTGCCAACCCGACATATTACTCGAATCTTCCAAATCACTTTGAATATTCATTCTAACTAAAGTGGTGCAATTGTTTGCCATATCAAAAAAAAAAAAAAATAAAAAATTCACAACATAACTGACACAAAAAATATTATTATGGGGAATTAATCAGTCCACTAACACACAACAAGGACAGCTCTATCAAAATACACGATAGACAGCAATGGTTCAACTCTATTTGCAACGCCGTTAATACTTCCACATACTTCAACTAGAGAGACCAAGAACACCAAATTCATTTACTAATACTCTTTGAAAATTCTGTATTGCATACCAAAAATGCACAACAGAACAAACCCACGATAATTAATTGCACCATCACATAAAAAGATTCCAGTAGGATCCTGGCAGGGTCGTCAAATATACAACCTCCTCGTTACTTTTAAATTAATACACCACGTGTAATATACTTTGTAACAATTCTTTTTAATAACATCTAAGGTTCAATTATTACAACTACGCACATTAACTTTTAGCTAACAATCTTTATGCATCTCCTTTATTTTTTTCAACAACCAAAAAATCAAAGATACTAATACTAATAATAAAAAATAAGACATTTAGATTATTCCAACGACATACTATTAATAAATCGTCTGTGGAATACTCATTACTATAAATTTTTTTTAAAAATGTACACAAATTATTAATTTTTTACCATAATTATTCCAAGTATAGAAAATAATAATTTCTTAATTTATAAAAATATGGTGCATCATAAAATGACCATATGTCACTAACAGCTCAAGAGGATTGACCCTCGTCACCTGTCAACCAGTGAAGGCTTCAATAGGGACGTTACCCTAAAGTGGAATATTTATATGAATCCAACATTCACCGTGGATAATTCTGCATTCCTGACATATTAAAGTTTATGCGAATTTAGGGAAACGAGACTCAAGTGGCGGTAGCGAAACGAGACAGATATTCGCCAGATAAGCTTTTTCTCACGTAAACATGTGAGACAAGGACAGACTCTCTGTTAGACAGAGAAGTTCAATATTTACAGTATGATTCTACAAAATGTGGTCATTTAGGGAAACGAGACTCAAGTGGCGGTAGCGAAACGAGACGGGATTAGATAGATAATGGCCAGATAAGCTTTTTCTCACGTAAACATGTGAGACTAGGACAGACTCTCTGTTAGACAGAGAAGTTCAATATTTACAGTATGATTCTACAAAATGTGGTCATTTAGGGAAACGAGACTCAAGTGGCGGTAGCGAAACGAGACGGGATTAGACAGATAATCGCCAGATAAGCTTTTTCTCACGTAAACATGTGAGACAAGGACAGACTCTCTGTTAGACAGAGAAGTTCGATATTTACAGTATGATTCTACAAAATATGGTCGTGTAGGGAAAGCTCGCAGCCAATAAGAATGAAGGAGGTGATGTGTGGTAGTAGAGTGAATGAGAACCTGCAATATCAAATCGCCTAATTTAAGTTTACTCTATTGCTTAAATTATATTTTTAATGTTTGGACGTGTCGGCAGGACCTCAAGACGTCATTGGCACGACTGACTTTCGCTGGTTGGAGATTAAGGTCTTCCGAAGTGTGAAGGCAAGTGGCAAGGATCGCAACATGGACTCGATCGATGACTCTTGAGGGGAGAAGTCACTGAGACGAGCTGGTAAAAGTCTCAATATGCCGAACAATCACGAGTTCTGGCTGAAGCATATATATCAAATGACTACTTTTTTATATAAAATCAACGCCGTGCATTTGGTGTTTCTTTATTTCATTAATCTTGTTTGTAATTATAAATGTCACATTGCACGCCGGCTTTCTAGTTTTTTTTCGCTTGCAGTATAAGTTAATATTCAGAATAACCGTGATGGCGTCATTAAGATGTTTGTGTTTGTTGTTAAATTTGTAATAAAGTAAAATTGAATATATTTGAAATGTACACCATACAAGAATTTATTGTCAGATTATGACAGTCTAGTTTTTCATGTGCTGTTATGATTTTTCAACATTTACAATTTATAAACCCTTTCTCACGTGAAAATTGTTTTAATAAAATATGACCTGGGGTAATAAAATTTAATTCATGAATTAATTAAGATACCCCCTAACAAAGCGTCACATTACAGTACTGAGGAAAGTGACTTCTCCATCATACTGTTGCGATCATAAAAAATATCATGGTTGAGTATTAGTGGAGATCATTAGTAACAAGCGAGTCACGTGACATATTACTGGACTTAATAGCATTATTGAGAAATGGGGGTACACTTAACTTGAATCTATTACAATTTAAACATGGTGAAATTTACGCAAACATGAAATGTGTATTATTAACGGTTGAATCATTACACCTTATCTTATATCTTTGATTTTTAAAGAGTTAGAGCAATCTGAGATTTCTCAGGGTTTGTTTTGCGGGTAGAACTGATTTCATAAGTTTCCATCGCGAAGGAAGATTTACCGTTGTCCGCCTATAGCGATGTGAGACGACCCTCGCAAACCAGAATGGCGTAGCAGGAGTCATTCCGTTGTCTATGGGAGACGTGTTCTCCTGTCGAGATGCGTTGCTGAAGGTTACTTGCTGCTGCACCAGATCAGAATCTCACTCCATCCTTTCTTTTCCCTCTGAAGAAAACTCCGTACTCCTCGCACTACAATGTGGCGTATGTCAGCGAATCAGGGCTCTGTGCCTGGAGGGCTCAACAGATAAACGACACACCCTTTAGTGGCTGCATTCCCCCCAACCACCTTCAGGCACGCCAGGAAACAGCGCTAAGGACTTCTTTTCGATCGCCGCCTGGCTGGTCGTACCCGAAACTTGCCCAAAAGGAAAATGAACCTTAGCTATTTATGATGGGCAAAAAATCCATTGCAGTCCGAAGCCAGGTAAAATGTTTAGTCAACTTCGTCACGAAGCACTGTTAGTTCGTCTCCATAAAACACCACAAAAAAAAAAAAACAACAACAAAAAAAACGCGGATACTAAACTAACACTCGGTGCCTAGTAACACTGACACTCTGTACTTAATAATATTTATACTGGTCTGAATATACTGTATCCTTTTCTTCATGCTCCGTATAAATGTAAGAAATTCTTCCACACTCATTTAAAAAAATCACTGGTGCAGACCCTTGTGCTTCCCCATCTCGATTACTGTGACGTTGTTCAGCAAAATTTTAATTCGGCAGACATAAGGAAACTTGAATTTGTTATGAACTCCTGTGTAAGGTTCATCTGTGACCTGCGATTGTACGACCGTGTCTCATCTTCATATGACCGCTTACAGTGGTTGCGCGTTTGCGATCGACGACGATTCCACACTCTATGTCTCCTTCACCGCCTCATACGTCTGGAAACTCCCGCCTACCTTTGTTCCAACATCTCATACCTAGGACTTTCCCATAATATTAACACCAGGTCCCTGAATTCAAACATACGAACCATCCACTCCCACAGCACGGAAACATTAGCCACTTCCTTCTACATTACAGCGGCTGGAATGTGGAATGATTTCCCCCTGCAAATTAGAATTACCAAAAAAATCGGCACATTTAAAATTCTTTTGAGAAAGCATTACTTATTCGAGCACTAGCTAAACAACCTCTTCTTCCACGCATAAATTTTTAGAATTGAATTACACTGATTTATACTGTGTCCACCTGCTTATTCTTCAAATTATTAAATTGTTTCTTGTTTCTTGATACTACTAGTATTGAGTTGATACCGTTTACTTATTTAGCTTTCACTAGCATTAGTTTATACCATTAAATGGTTGACAAGTTAACATGAATACTATTAAGATTTTAGTTAGTATTTTACTCTTAAATATTAATAAGTTTTTTGTCCGTATGACTCTTGAACTTAATTTAAGCCAAATGTTAAATAAGTTTGTTATACTATTAGTTTGCGTAGGGTGTATATTATTTGTTATAAACACCTGGTATGATATAAGAGAGGGCTTGACAACCCTTATCCTTCCAGGCTAAATAAAACCTTAAATAATATTCATCGAGATCCAACAATTTCAAAAGAAAATTAATTGGTACTGCAAGAATTTGACGGACTATTGGCAATGACATTTAATTTAACTGAACTGAAGATCCTTCATTTGCTGATCGTCAGGAGCGATCAGTATATCTACATCAGAGGTGACAGAATAACAATCAAACAGTTTATAAAAAAGGTCTTCTTGATTTTTAGAAGTAATTTTCATTATAGAAGTTTAAACATAAAAGGGATGGTGTTTAGCAGGATTTTTTCTTTTTTTTTTTTTTTGCTGTCGTCAGTCTTTAGACTGGTTTGATGCAATCCTCCATCCCTTCCTATCCTGTGCTAACCTCTTCATTTCTACATACCCCTTACAATCCACGTCCTCAATTATCTGCTTCATATATTCTAATCTCTGTCTTCCTCTACAGTTCTTACCTTCGACTGTTCCCTCCACTAACAAATTAACCAATCCAGCATGTCTCAAAATATGACCTACCAGCCTGTCTCTTCTTCCTGTAAGCATCTTCCATAAACTTCTTTTCTCACCCATCATTTCTAAAACTCGTTCATTTCTTACTTTGTCTGTCCACCTAATTTTCAGCATTCTTCTGTAGCACCACATTTCAAATGCTTCAAGTTTCTTTCTTTCCGGTATTCCTAAAGTCCATGTTTCGCTACCGTAAAGTGCTGTGCTCCACACATAGAGTTTTAAGAAGTTCTTTCTAATTCCTAAATCAATATTTGAAACTAAAAGGTTTCTCTTTTTCATGAAGGCTATTTTTGCTAGTGCTATTCTGCTTTTAACATCATTCCTGCTTCGGCCATCGGTTGTAATTTTGCTTCCCAAGTAACATAACTCACTCACTTCTCCTATTGAATCAGATCCTATTTATATATTTAATCTGCTAGTATTGGTGTCATTTCTGCTACATTTCATCACTTTTGTTTTACTTTTATTTATATTCAGTCCAAAATCTTCCTTCAGTATTTTGTTCATGCCATTCAATAACTTCTCAATATCCTCAGCCCTCTCTGCTAATAAGACAATGTCGTCAGCAAATCGTAGCATACTGATTTTTTCTCCCTGAAAACTTATGCCACATGGAAATTTTTCTTTGACTTTCTTCATTGCTTCTTCTACATACAAGTTGAATATTAACGGGGATAGACTACAACCTTGTCTCACACCCTTTTTAACTGATGCATGTCTCTCGTGATTCTCTACTTTTATCACAGCCACTTGATTCTTATATAGTTTATAGAGGATTCTTCTATCTCGATACTTTAGACCTGACTTCTTTAAAATTTTGAACATCTTGTCCCACCTAACATTATCAAAAGCTTTTTCTAAATCAACAAATGCCATAAAAGTATCTTTGTTTTTCTTGATCCGCCCTTCAAGTATTAATCTTAAAGACAGAATTGCTTCCCTTGTACCGCGATTTTTCCTAAACCCAAACTGATCTTCACCTACTATCTCTTCTACTACCCTTTCCATCCTTCTGTATATTATTCTGGTCAGCAATTTTGAAGCATGTGATGTGAGACTAATTGTGCGATAATTCTCACATTTTTCAGCTTGTGCTTTCTTTGGAAGTGTGAAGATGATATTTTTATTAAAATCAGTTGGAATTTCTCCTGTTTCATAACTTTTTGATATCAGCTTGAATAATCTTTCGATTCCTTCCTCTCCTAGAGATTTAAGAAGTTCTGCAGGGATCTCATCAATTCCAACTGCCTTATTTGCTTTCAAGTCATTCAGAGCTTTATTAAATTCTGTCCTCAAAACAGGATCTCCTAAGTCGTCCATGTCGACATCGCCTTCCTTTTCCAATACACTATTGCTCAAGTCATCCCCAACATACAGTTTCTCAATGTATTCCTTCCATCTGTTAGCTCTATCTTCTGACTTAAAAGAGGTTGCCCATCGGCAGCTTTAATGTTCATACCTCGTTTCTTCATTTCTCCAAAATTCTGTTTGATCTTTCTATATGCAACATCTACTTTTCCTGCAACCATTTCCTTTTCTATTTCTTCACACTTTTCTTGTAGCCATTTTGCTTTTGCTATTTTGCATTTCCTATTTATTTGATTTCTAAATTGCCTGTACTGCTCATTTCCTGCTTCATCCTGAGCATTTTTGTACCTTCTCCTCTGATCAATCAGCTGCAAAATTTCTTCTGTGATCCAAGGTTTTCGGGCAGCTTGTTCCCTAAAGCCTAATGTTTCTTTGCCAGCTTTCAATATTTCGGTCTTTAATACATTCCATTCGTCCTCGGTTGAGCTCCTTTCACAGTTAATTCTTAGACCTAAGTCTACCATTTCTGCAAATTTTTCTCTTGTGCTAGATTGTTTCAGTTTATTCACTTCCAGTCTGTTCTGCTTATGCTGCTTCCTTATTCGCTTGAATTTCAGCCTGCACTTCATTACTATCAAATTATGGTCCGAGTCTATGTCTGCTCCTGGGTATGCTTTACAGTCTAGAACTTGATTCCTGAATCTCTGTTTGACCATGATATAATCTAGCTGATATCTGCCTGTATCCCCAGGACGTTTCCAGGTGTATATTCTTCTTGCATGGTTCTTAAACAGTGTGTTCGCCACTACTAGCTTATATCTTTCACAAAATTCTAGCAACCTGCTTCCTCGCTTATTTCTTTCTCCTAGACCAAAACTTCCTACAGTATTCCCCTCTTTTCCTTCTCCCACTATTGCATTCCAATCACCCATGATTATTAGATTTTCCTCCCCTTTCACATATTGGATTAATTCTTCAATTTCAGCGTATATTTTTTCTATTTCTTCCTCATCTTCCTGCGACGTTGGCATATACACTTGTACTAATGTGGTTGGGACGGGCTTAGTTTCTAACCTCATCAAAATAATCCTGTCACTAAATTGTTCATAATAACTAACCCGTTTCCCTACTTTCTTGTTCATTACAAATCCTACACCAGTGACTCCATTGACAGCTTGTGTGCTAATTATCCTGTGTTCCCCAGACCAGAAATCCTGTGCGTCCTTCCATTTAATCTCACTAATCCCAACAACATCTAACTTAAGTTGTTCCATCTCCCTTTTTAAGTTTTCTAACCTACCTGCCCTATTCAGACTTCTAACATTCCACGCTCCGACTCGTAGAATGTTTCTATCCATTCTGATGACTCCTCCCTGAGCAGTCCCCACCCGGAGATCCGATTGGGGGACTATTTTACCTCCGGAATATTTTACCCAGGAAGAAGCCATCATGATATATGTAATTTGAGAGGATTACATGTCCTCGGGATACCCTTTGGGTCTTTAATGCAGTGGTTTCCCGTTGCCTTCTGCATCCCCATGCCGTTGATCATTTCTGATTCATCCGCCTTTAGGGGCCGTTTCCAACCCCAAGGGCAAGAGGGTGCCCTGAACCACTCCCCGCTCTTCCGCCCTCCTTTCGGAGGCCGTTGGCAAGCAGTGGGTGACTCCTTATACCGGGAATCTTTCAGTCGCCAGAGCCTCGTCCGTGCAAACAGGGTGCACCACGTGAAGGAGAGGTTGACATTTGGTAGGAAAAGACTAGTATAGTCTCTCCCAAACCCTTTCTTCTATAAAATTTGTATTCGAACTTCAATGATAGAAGTTGTGCGAAGTTATGTACTTAAAAGATATTTTGAAAAAATAGATATTAAATAAGATTGAAAAGAGTAAAAAACCACTGTCAACCAGCCATGTGATATAACTCATCATGTAAACGTAAATACTGAAATGTGTTGTTTTGCATTTCTAAGATTTCTTGAAAAATAATAACACTTCCAAATGAAAGAAGACAAAACACGAAGTACTTCACGTAATGAACAGTTAGAAATCGAAATGAAGAAAGAGTAAGATTAAGTAACTTGTAGAATTAGTTGATACTGTTGGAAGTACCATTTTTAACAATTTTTACATGTTTATTTGGAAACTGATTTTGAAAAATTCTTTTTAATACCCAAAATTTTACCGTATTTAATTTTTAGTTACCACCTGTTCGCATTTTTAGCAAATCTAATACTCTACTCAGAGCATTCGCTTTTTCTTTGTCATTCTCTCAACACATGTCCGATGATCCTCATCGCTAAATGCGTATACACAGACGGAAAAAAAAATCCCAACACCAAGAAAAAATTATTGTAGAGTAATGAAATTTGGACAATGCATTTGTCAAGTTAACATGTTTAATTGATTAAATTTTCAAGATCACAGGTTAATTTAAGCTCAAGAAAATGCATTTCAAATGTGAAATACTGTTAAATTAATAGCCGGTGTAACCTCCAGAATTTTGAATGCAAGCCTGCAAACGTGAATGCATTGTGTCATACAGGTTTCGAATGTCACTTTGTGGTATGGAGTTCCATGCTTGTTGTACTTGTGCTGTCAATACTGGGACGGTCAGTGCTGGCTGTGGATGATGCTGGAGTTGTCGTCCAATGATATCCCATACGTGTTCAATTGGAGACAGATCTGGTGATCTCGCAGGCCAAGGTAACATGTCGACACTCTGTAGAGCACGTTGCGAGACAACAGCGGTATGAGGGCGAGCGTTATCCTGTTGAAAAACTCCCCCTTGAATGCTGTTCATGAATGGCAGCACTACAGGTTGAATTACCAGACTGACGTACAAATTTGCAGTCAGTGTGTTTGGTATAACCACAAGAGTGCTCCTGCTGTCATAGGAAATTGCTCCCCAGACCATGACTCCAGCCCTGTAGCGTGCATTCCACTGACTACAAGCCATCGCCGTTTGCGACTCCAGTGGTGTCAAGCCAGAGCTCATTGGAGATCTGTTGTGTTTTCTGATGAAAGCAGGTTCTGCCTTGGTGCCAGTGATGGCCGAGTGTTGGTCAGAAGGAGGCCAGGGGAACGCCTGCAACCAAACTGTCTGCGGCCTAGACACACTGGACCTACACCTGGAGTCATGGTCTGGGGAGCAATTTCCTATGACAGCAGGAGCACTCTTGTGGTTATACCAAACACACTGACTGCAAATTTGTACGTCAGTCTGGTAATTCAACCTGTAGTGCTGCCATTCATGAACAGCATTCAAGGGGGAGTTTTTCAACAGGATAACGCTCGCCCTCATACCGCTGTTGTCTCGCAACGTGCTCTACAGAGTGTCGACATGTTACCTTGGCCTGCGAGATCACCAGATCTGTCTCCAATTGAACACGTATGGGATATCATTGGACGACAACTCCAGCATCATCCACAGTCAGCACTGACCGTCCCAGTATTGACAGCACAAGTACAACAAGCATGGAACTCCATACCACAAAGTGACATTCGAAACCTGTATGACACAATGCATTCACGTTTGCAGGCTTGCATTCAAAATTCTGGAGGTTACACCGGCTATTAATTTAACAGTATTTCACATTTGAAATGCATTTTCTTGAGCTTAAATTAACCTGTGATCTTGAAAATTTAATCAATTAAACATGTTAACTTGACAAATGCATTGTCCAAATTTCATTACTCTACAATAATTTTTTCTTGGTGTTGGGATTTTTTTTTCCGTCTGTGTATCTTAAAAAATCGTAACATGATTTATCGTCTATCTCAAAACAGTTATCAACAACGTTTGTTTTTGAATGTTTGGATTTATTAGTCTTATATAGCCTTCTCCGGGTGTTGCGCGATTGTCTGCGCATGGATGTGTCTCATCAGTGAGGTAATTATCCTCTTGGACTCCAACACAGTTACAACCCAACTTTCATCTTTCCTCCTTCGAGGTTTTTGTCTTCTTCAAGACGTCTGTAACTTCCCTGATTTCGGTTGCTCTCTTCTGGTCTTATCAAGTGAAACACACCATTGACCAATCCATGGCTCTTTGGACAATTCTAAGTTTTCGTTTCATGAATTCATTTAGTGTCCATGTCTCACAGCCATAAGTCCGCACGGGATGATGGCACTAGCAGTAAACAGTTTGTTTTATTGAAGGTAATGGAATCAATGGCGCCCGCGTAGCTCAGGCGGTAGAGCGTCTGATCGTGGCCCGGGAGGCCGGGGTCCGATCCCCGAGGATTCTTCCTCGAAGCTTAATATCTGGAACAGCTCCCCAGGCCCACTCAGCTTGCTGTCCGGTCACATCCATTCTAGTTCCAACGGTTGTAACGGGAATGCGGAGCTTTACCACTACGGGAAGCGGTAGGAGCCGTAAGAACTCCGTGTCCTTTACCTTTTAATAGAATCAAGATATAAAAATGAATGTAATTTGTTTGTTCGTTTTCTATGGGCTCCTTCATCCGATTGCGATGAAACTTTTGCGAGTCATTGTGTACGTTCTTCGAAAGGTTTCGGACAAAAAATATCTAAAAAAACTCACCTCTTCATCGCCAGTAGGGGGGGTTAGAGATTTTGGCGGGTACCCACCTCCAGTCACGTGATACAAAATGGCGGCTTCCCTTCAATTTATTCACCTTCCTTCGTGACGTCACTTCCGCTTGGCGGCTGATTAAAAAAAGGCCAATCTCAGCCGACGTCACTGTCGCGGGGGATTCGAGTGGGCCGATAGCGGTCAAGGTCGTATGACGTCACGCAGCTAGATGACACCATATGCTGACCTGAACCACGAGAAACTTCATCTGCACATGTGCCGGCCAAAGAGAGGCCAAAGACATTCCACTTAGCCATGCTATTCTCTCTCACTCTCTCTCTCTCTCACACACACAGAGAAAAACCAGCGCCTGAGACGTTATTGCACAGGTGTGCTCAGGTTTCAACATGCCCGCTCGGTGAAGGTATTTGCTCAACCATTAATTGCACGCCAAGGCATCTATTTCGAAAACGCGCGCTCGCCTGCTGTGGCAAATTGCATAACTGCACCAGGTGGCAGCTCGCTTCAGTGAGTAGTACCTGGACGTTGCTAGATGGCAGCGCATGTTTCATTGTGTCCCAATATTCGCTAGGTGAATGGTAGCGAAATGCAGCACATATTTGCCAAGATTTAAGAATGTTTCCTGCTGTCCGAAATGCATTTGTGCTTTCTCAATCCGACAAGTAATTTACCAAGCTTTTAAGAGTGGAAAAATATTTCGGCATCTCCGTCGATGTTTGCGAACCCATAATCAGTGTCGAAAGCGTGTAGAAATATTTCAAGCTATTTTCTATTTCGAAAGCGCGGAGCTGAGGTGCGGAATGTAGAGCTCGGCTGACGTCACAGTTCTGTTGATGAAGGAATAATAAAAAACAGAAACAGGGTGAGCTTATTATGATGTGAATAAAGTTGTTATATATGTTTATTTTGTGGGTAGAAACACTTCATGTATCCAGATAACTCGTCAACATTACGTATTTTGAAAACGAAAATCAACATTTTTGCTTGTAACGCTACTCACGATGATCCTCTGATTAATTAATATTGTTCGTTTTCACTAAACATGACCATACAAGTTCATTATAACATTCGGTGGTGATCAACTTCAAATGACTGCAGACTCTGTTTGAACACTGCTACCAAGGGTAATTACCCGAAATTAAATACTTAAAGTCACTCAAAGGAGCCACAACTACACTAATTAAACAATTTTACTTGAATAAAGTTTTGCCTTTATTATTACGCTAAAGTTCACAAAGAAGATACAGCACACCGTCGTAAGCCACCATATATGTAACTCTAATAATCTGACTTCGTGAATCTGATGATTGCGAGGGTCGATTAGGTAGTGATCACGACTATTTGCGATCGTAACAACCGTCACACATTGACTGCACTCAATTTCACTGTCCACAGTTCTCACTCATTCGCGTATTGCACTTAAACTATCGCCGACACCACCACCATAGCTGTTGTCACTCTTTCTCAAGTTCCTTTTAGCTAACATACTGTTCACTAGTTCAAGGTACAGACAACAACAACAACGCGCGACCACACTCCTTCATAGTATCTCGCAATCTTACCTATACTCTCTGAGTGGCAAGTATCGATATACCGATTGCATCGTCACACGCTTCCAAGTCGAGAAGTTATAAAACTAGCTTTATATATTGTAATTGAATAAAAAATCAGATAAATACGATTAGATTCTCTGAGTAGCGGTTTTGTTGTGATTATAGAAATATTCTTGCATTTGATTAAGCGAGAAGCTTTCAGATTTTACTCCAACGGATTCTTTTTGTTAGTTGTGCACATTTCACTATACTTTTTGTAATCTAGTGTAACTTGGCAATAATGCCATAGCATGAAACTGACGAGATGTACAGCTAGAACTAAGGTAATGTTTAAACTCAAAGAGGCAATGAAGGCATTTCCTGATGTATGTGCGTATAACCTCGATGAATTAAGATTTTCTAAACTAAAGAAAAGTTACCGATTTGAAAACCAGTTTCTTTCCCTACAGACATTTCTGTTGTGAATAAATGTCAATATCTCCATTACAATACCTTCCACTGATGTCAAACAGATCAGCCTGTAATTTTTTCAAGCATATTTGTCAACCCTCCATACTCAGATTTTGGACAAGTGCCCACGTGAAGAAGTTTGTGATAAGATTAAAAAGGCCTTTCCCGTACCAGCTTTAAGGCCGTTAAAATCAAAGATTCCAATTTGACCATGAGAAAACAGTACGACACCATATTTCTCTAACCCTTTCTCTCTTATCGTTGGTATGAAATATTTATCGCATTCCTAATTTTTGCCAACGTGTTCAAATCTACGTCGTCTGACTGCAGTAGCATCAATTTATGTATCAATTCTGTTATGCTTTCGTAAGAACTGTGGTAAGCAATCACAAATTGTGTGGCTCTTTTCTGTACTTTGTCTATAAAGAAAATCAATCTCTTGCGACATATCACAACACCAGCCCCGTCTATGTGAGATTTTGTACACTTTCTACTTTTGTTCGTGAGTTAAAGTAACTCATAATTAAAAATTTGCAGTCTAGAATCAGCTCTGCCTATGACCGAAGTTGTGCTCATGACCCCATTTCATGTTGCTTATATTCCAGGCAATCATTCATATCAATACCTATGCTCTTAACTATGTATACTTCAACAAACGGATTAATTTTGTTAGTTTTCCACATTGCTTTACGTATTTTTCAATCTAGTGTAATCTGACAATGATTGCATTACGCCATTGAATGGAAAAGGTTTTGTATAGGTGTCAAATACTCGCTGCCTCTCACATTACTGTGAATACGAGTAGCATATATCAATCTTGGAAAGCATGCATATTCCACCACTTGTAACCCTATCGGTGATCTGAAAAAATATTTTTCCACTGACAGATACTACTCACTACCCCACTGATGTCAAACCAATAAGTCTGTAGTTTTCCTGGTTTTCTATTAGAAGTCATGCTCTTTACAACACCTGTGGAAGTTAATCTGAATTATCATTTACTGCTGCGTTGTCAGCACACTTAACGTATGAAGATATACCTCAGATTTTTAGCCAGTTCATAAACTATCCTTATATATTTATAAACAAATTTTACAATATCTTCGGTAAAATCCTTTATCGTGTAAGAACTGACACTTAAGGCAAGGAAAAGATGTGTTCCCATCCAGGCTTAAATGCGATAGTGGTACCGGGCCAGAAAGGAAGAGCGTAAAAATTTCAAATCGATCAGCAGTTGGCAAATTAATGGAGAGACTGATATGCAATCACATCACGAATGTCTGCGTGGAAAGAAAAGTGGTCAAAACTATGTGGTTGATGGTTTGATATTCAGCACTGCAGTCACGAAAATGGTCACACTATCATTCCCACCTAACGTTACCGGAGAAAGCCGGGAGGCCTAAATACCATTAAATATGTCGTCCTTTGTAAGTGTAAAGCTTTGGTCAGTGACTCACTAGAAACGGAGCAATATACGCTGTGGCATAACTAACACCCATTTTATATTTCATTTAACTGTATTTTACAGCAAAACATGAGCACTTCCAGGAATGAAACACCGTCTTTTAGCAAGTGCTTATCTCACTAATTTCACGCCTGAGGAATGGGTCCGCAGCAGAGTGCACCAGTCCTGTGTGGTAAAAATCGAGTCATGCTAAGGCAGTGTTCCCCACAGAACATGCTGACTCGTCACAGAATGTCTGAGAGGCCAAGGTGGAGATACAGAAAATTTACCTCACTCCCAAAATCTCCTTTTGTTTTCCATTGACTCCCAAGCCAACTCTCTTTTTTTTTTTTTTTTTTTTTTTTTTACATCTGTTACTGACAGTGTTCACAAACAAATCTAGTTGACCACCTTTGCATGTCCTACAAGTCCTGTATTTGATACCCAAATGGGTGTTTCAAACAATACCATCATATGTAACCAATAGTCTACCAATTCCCTTCCGTCATTCAGTAACATGTACCCCAGGTACCATACTGTTAACATCAGCCTCGTCTCTTCTCTGCAATTCAGTAACATGTCTCTCGGGTATACATCTCTTTACTGCGTGCTTTGTTCAAATAACCTGAGAACACGATAAAGTTACCGTACTGCTCTTACTAACTGTTAGCATCAAACAGACATCATAACCCACATTTTCATAGAAGATCTCCTCACATCAACAAGTATCCAAAACGTCACCATAGGTGCAGGCACCGGTTCCATTACGGTGAAAATAGCGCCCACACTTGAACTTTAACCCTTTGACTGCTGACGGCTGATCGTGTACCTGCCGCGCTGTGGCCTGCTACCTGCGCTAAGTGATTATCCCTGGGGACGGAGCCGTCCGAGCGGTTCCGCCCGCCCTGTGCTGAATGTTTCTGGCGAAGCACTGTGACCTCTCACGACTGATACAGAATAAATGCTCTCACTACATAGTTTCTCTGCAAATAAATTACTACAGAATAAAACTGAATCATTAACCCTATTTTTCATAACTAATAATTATTTCTTGCTTGCATTTTTCTCTCGATTTTTGCAGCTTTTGTCGAATGCGTGGTGATTCTTAAATTTACGTCAATAGTTTACAGTTCTTTCTTGGCAGTTTCTGTAGGTCCCTTACTGTATTAGAGTGTTATTGTTGATTCGAAAAAAATGCTAGAAATATTCTATTCCACACTTACATACCACGTTCAGACCACGACTGTAAAATTAGAGATATTCGAACTCATACAGAGAGTTAAAGCCATCCGATTTTTCCTCGCGCTATTCACGAATACCATAGAAAGAGACCTTAAAATGATAATTGTTCAAGCAGCCTCCCCCACACGCCGAAATTTGGTTTCCGGAATATCTTTGTAGATGTAGACACCCAAAATATCTCGATGTTGACTGAATGTTTGCTGCGCTTTGTAATTACCCGATTATACGTAATTTTGTTTCTTTGATGAAATTTGTTCCACATAAGTACTCAACAGATTTTTCATTTCTAAGCTATGAAGTGTCTGTCCATTAATTACGTGATGTGAAATAGAGAGGGGGGGGGGGGCGGGTTGCGGCGAAATCGCACGAAACCTCACCAGAGTAACAAAAAGCGGTATCTGGACATAAGTTCACTAAAAATTGGAGTATTTAGAAGGACAACTCTGGTCCAATATTCCCTAATTTTCAATTTTTTTCACGCTAGGCATCAGAAGACAAATAGCTCTGAAACAATACATTTCATCATATCCAGTATCTTTCCACTTTGATATTCGAGAAAGCTCTGATTCTGGAGTATTCTTCATAGTGGTTATACAAAACCGATTCTTTTCATCAGCTATATATTTCGTCAGTTCTTCTGTAAGAAATAACATGAAAACTGACAGAATACTTGACACATTCCCTATTTGACACGCATTTCCCAATAGTGTAACATCAAATGCGTGACTAACTGGATGAAAGTGATTTTCTAGTTAGATTTATCGCCAAGACGTAATTTCTTCGTAGCCGTTTCACTATCACTTTCTGATTCTTCAGAATAACTAACTTGTTGAAACATGAGACTGCATTGTCACCCCTCCTGACGAGTATGTTTTAGGAATACAGCTTTCCGATTTTGTGGAAAAGCTATCACTTCCATCAAAATGAAGTAGTTCATCCTCAGTGTCGCTCATCGTAAGAATCTCCATGATTTATTCCTCAATGCACCAACGACGTCTTTCAATTTTCTTTATAAAATACAGGACACAAAGAACACTGATTTAATTTTCGTTGGACAATGAACTGTAGAGCGAAGCCTAGGCTCCCAGCAGACAAACATTCGTACAATTGTCGCGTATTGACCGAGCGAGAGCCGAACTTACCCACTGTGGGTCCGTTCCAGCGTCTACTTACTGCCAACTGAGGTACTTCCGGTTTCCAGCCGGCATCTGTAAGTTCCTAGCTGGGAAAAAATACATGCACAGAGACGTAGCTGGTCTAAAATTGGGACGTAGGTGCTCCTTGAATAATGTAAAGAATTGCGGTTACTTGATTTATTCGGCGAGAGCAGTTGTATGGTGCAATTACAATAGACTGGTACATAAAATCAGCATTCCTGGTATTAGAATGATGGATCATAGGATCCGATGTTGAGACAGAGTGTCTCGCAAGCCAGCAGAGGGAGGATTATTGGGAAAATGCCCAAAATGGCTTGATTATACCGTAACAGGTTCTCACTATTAAAAATCACATCGCGGACTGGGCGAATCGTGCGCGCAAAGAGGCGCCCTCGATTCCGGAAGGTGGGGAAAGCCTTCCTCTCATTGGCTGTTTGTCACTATGAACACGCGTGTGGTCACGTGCTCATAGTGTGTAAGCCTCGTGTACTAGCCGTGTTGGCTGAGTTTCCCACAGTACGGACCGCAAGATCAGCGGCCTTGAGCCTGGTGTCGTATATGAGCGGTGTCATCTGCACACTACTGCGTTGGCTTGGAAGCACTCCGCCTTCATTACCGCTAAACTCTATACTAAAATCTATACAAAAATCAGCTACCGCGACACAATAAGCTAGCGACCAAAACTGCGAAAGGCTATTGAGAAATGTGGCGAGAAGTCCGCTGTACGACTCAGGTAGCGGCGCGTCTATATTCGTCATCAGCACACAGGTAGCGGCAGGCGGGTGCGGCTTATCTCGTCATCAGCACTCAGGGGAAATCCGACGGCTGCGGCTATACCCGTCATCAGCACTCGGGGCCCGCAAGCAGCATGCGTGTATAGACGTCAACAGCAGTCAAAGGGTTTGTAAATTGTTGGTTCATTCGTATATAAAAGTGGGTGTTTGCATATTTTATCCACCCAGACCTCATGACCTAAAGTATAGTGCCAGCTTGTGGTCATAGTCTACTTAGGTTCCATGCACCACTCAGAATTCATCCATTCCAACCTCATTAAACGCCAAATACAGCCCCACATCTCTTCCTATCTTCCAGTGACATGCAACCTAGCTCCTTTATTATGTCACTTGTTGAATGTGTTCCACCAACAAATATAGCTGTCCTCCTGTGCACCCTGAATTTGATGTCCAAAAAATATGTACTCTATATCACACCACTGTATGCAAGAAGTGGTCTGACTGTGAGTATGTAACCCAAGTCCTTCGCTTCTGTGGTTCATTCTCTACATTCTACACTTCAGCTCCACGCTTTCGAAATAGAAAATAGCTTGAAATATTTCTAC
This sequence comes from Vandiemenella viatica, assembly GCA_031002005.1. Lineage (NCBI taxonomy): Eukaryota > Metazoa > Arthropoda > Insecta > Orthoptera > Morabidae > Vandiemenella > Vandiemenella viatica. Next base: position 10,077,161 of record JARYHS010009186.1, on the reverse strand, counting down.
AAGCTTTTGACACTGATAATGGGTTCACAAACATCGACAGGTATACCGAAATATTTTTCCACTCTTAAAAGCTTGGTAAATACTTGTCGGATTGATAAAGCGCAAATGCATTTCGGACACCAGGAAATATGTCTCAAAGGCTGGGCAAATATGTGTTGCATTTCACAACCTTTCACCTAGCGCATGTTGTGACACAGTGAAACATGCGCTGAGATCTAGCAACATCCAGGTACTACTCGCTGAAGTGTGCTGCCACCTGGCGACAGTTATGCAATATGCCGCAGCAGGCGAGCGCGCGTGTAGAAACACACACACACAGCCACCAATCTCTGCCATTTCTTCAATTGGCAGTGTTTTTGGGAGTTATTATCCTAGGACATTTTCTCCAATTAATAAGGTAGGTCAATTCTTCTGAGTTGGTTGGTCTTTATTTTTGGTGCATTAATTTATTAAACTCAATGGTCTTTTATGTCGGTCAGCTGAAATGTCGAACTGGCCAATGTTTTTGACCATTAGATTTTTTGACTTCTGGGAGCTTTTGTAGAAAGATTTTGCCAGCAGCCTGAATCTATCCAGTAGCCTCGCGTAGGGCATCGGTCGGGAAATGACGTGGCAAGTGTAGGGCTCTCTTCAATGCCCGATTTTGGATGACTTGTAGCTTTTGTATTTGATGATTTGCGGCGTAAGCCCATACAGGGGATGCATATTCCATAATTGGACGGATAAGGGTTGTGTAGATTTTAATTCCAATAGTTGGAGGTAGTCGGCTATTAAAGTTGATGAGTGGGTAGAGTTGCTGTAATCTCGCACTCGCTCGGCATCTGACGTCCTCTATGTGGGCGTGCCACGTTAATCTCCTATCCAGTGTGACCCCTAGATAGTGAACAGTTGAAGACCAGGGGAAGTCCTTGCCATTGAGGTGTAGTAGAGGATGTGGTATCACCGGTAGCGCTGGGTCGCATCTACGCGTAAGCATAATGGCTTGCGTTTTAGCAGGATTTTTTTTCTATTCTCCACCTCCTAGCCCAGGCAAGAGTTTTCTGTAGGACTTCCTGGAGACGACGTGTTACAATAGCTCTGCTTCTGCTGAGAGAGAAGTATGCGGTGTCATCTGCGTAGGTCGCAATCTCTACACCAGGGTTATTAGGCACGTCAGCAGTGTACAATGTATAGAGTACTGGTCCGAGAACCGACCCCTGAGGGACACCGGCCCGGATCCGTCTTCTAGTGGAGAAAGCATTGTTGACGCGGACACTGAATGTGCGGCCGGCGAGGTAGCTACTAATAAGTTTCACATACGGTCCTGGGAACCCCTGCTCATAGAGCTTGAGCAGGAGTCCCGAGTGCCATACCGAGTCGAATGCTCTGGAGATATCAAGTAGAACCAACCCGCAGTATTCCTTGAAGTTAAAGGCTCTGGTGGCTTTCTCGACGACTCTCATGAGCTGCTGAGTGGTAGAGTGGCCTTTTATGAATCCTAGCTGGTGGTTTGGGATGATACTGTTTGCTTCTATGTGGGTGTACAGTCTTTTGAGTAGCAGTCTCTCAAACACTTTACTGACAGCTGGAAGGAGGCTAATAGGCCGGTAGTGTTGAGGAAAGAGTGGGTCCTTACCGCTATTGTGTATACCGACCACTTCTGCGTGCTTCCGGTTTCGTGGGTATTGTTGCAGTCTTAGAATTTTATTGAAGATCGCTGTCAGGAATGTTATCGCCTCAGGTGGTAGTTTGCGGAGGAGAAGGTTGTTAACCTTGTCCCGTCCCGGAGCCTTGCGAGTGGGAAGTTTACAAACACAGCTGGCTATTTCCTCAGCAATGATTGGCTCAATTTCAAACTTGTCCTCCGCATTGAGAAAGACTTGTAATCTACGGCGCACTGTATTCAGATGGCGATGATTCACGTTGGTTTGCGCTGGCCGAAAGTTCTTTTCAAAGGTGTCTGCTAAAGCATTAGCCTTATCTTCAGGGCTATATACAAGTCCTCTCTCGCCGTGGAGCGGTGTAAGTCGTTTCCTGTGTCGGGTGAACCTTCTGGTTTGGTTCCAAAGCGATTCATCCGGGTTAAGCATAGAGATGCGGGCATCCCATTCCCTATTTCTATGCTCCGTCAGGGAAGCCTTTAGCTCCCTCTGTAGGCGGTTTAGAAGTAGTTTCGTAAGGGGGTTCCTTGTTAATCTCCATTCTTTCGCAACCCGATTTTTATGTCGTATTTGCGCCAGAAGTTGAGGTGGAAGTTGCTTAGATACGTGCTTGGGAGTCGTTAGTGGTGTCGTGGCCGTAGAGGCGTTGCGTACTGCCATTTTAAATTTTTTGATGGCTTCATCGATGTTGCCTGTATCAGCGGCAGCAGTGAATTCGTCTTTAAGTAGCTGTTGATAGCGTCTCCAGTTGGTTTTATAATAATTGGGCCTGGTTTCTTCCAGTGTTTGCCAGGGTCCGATGTTAATCTCCACCAGCACTTGGCAATGGTCTGACGACAGCCGGTCAATGGTGGAGGCAGCCACAAAGCCGGGAATACCTTTCGTTATGAGTATGTCAAGTACGTCCGGTCTTCCTCCAGCACCGGGATAATGTGTAGGCTCCTCAGGGCCGGTCACATACATGTCGTATCTGTTTGTTAGTCTTCGCAGAGCCTTACCCGCCTGGTTAGCAATCCTATTGTTCCAGTCAGGGTGCTTGGCATTAAGGTCCCCTCCAATCAGGAGTTTACCTCTGGTGGCGGCTAAATTTGTGAAGTCAGCCTCCTCCAGTTTTCTACGGGGGGGGGGGGGCGGTAGGCAGAGACTACTGTTAGTTTACCATTGTCAGTTACCAACTCGACACCGACGGCTTCTATCTGCTGTAGTGCTGGAATTGTAATTTCGTAGTGAGGGATATTTCTTTTGATGTAGATAGCTACTCCTCCTCCGGCAGTGGGCCTGTCCCGCCGGTAGCAGTTGTAGTTGGCTACTGAGGAACGCAGTCCTTGTTTCAGATGTGTCTCGGTCACCAAACACACGTCTACAGTCTGCTCGAGGAGGAACTGCCTGAATTCATGCAGTTGGCTATAGATGCTGTTAGCATTCCAAATGCAAAAAGTGAGAGAGTGCATTGTGCGGCGTCTATCCATCATGATTACAATGAGCGCATTTTGGTGTAGCCAAGGCTTTCGTCATTGCAACGGTCAGGTTTCCAATTTACTCAGTGAGTGTGCACATCATTTTCATGATGGACTCTAACATGCAGGTAAGCCTGATGAAGTTGTCGTTTGAGGAGTCTTCGGTTGCGTCTATTTGTCTTCTCTGATTGGTACTTGCTGCTCCTGTTTTGTTGGTAGTTGTGGGTACTTCTGTGAGGATTCCATCAATTGGAGTTGCAGCAGTGCCACAAGCGGAAATTGAGGAAGCGTCGGCTGGTGTGTCAACGTTGGTAGTCAGCCATTTTCCGTCATCTTGTTTCTGACATTGCTGATTGATTTGTTTCCTTTTTCTTCTGTTTGCTCTCTTACTTGGCTGCGTGGGCTGTGCCTTAGCATTGAGTTGTGTCTTGTTGTTGGTGGTCTTGGAACCTTCTGGGGTTTGTTATCGTTCTTGCTCTGCTGCTTGCGTGATACCAAGCGGTTTACCTTTTTGGGTTTGGTTGCGGTTTGGAGGTGAGTTTTCCTTCTCTGTCAATAATCCTCTTTGTCGATCCCGAGCCCTTTTAATGGCTGGGCAGCCTTTATAGCTTGCCACGTGTCCCCCTCCACAGTTGGAGCATTTGGCTGCATCTTTTCGCTTTTTGAGGTGCACTGATTGGTATCATGCATCCCGGCACACTTCACACAAACGGGAGGCATTTTGTAATTCTTTGCAACATGGCCAAAACGCTGGCAGTTGAAACATTGGGAAGGTCCTGCTGTAGCACGAAGCTTCTCAACCTGCACTTTCAGGTGACATATCCTGTCAACCCCGAAGATTGTTCTGTTTTCTGGTATGTCAGCCAGAACCACCAGGAACAGCGGCATTGGCACGTTACTACCAGTTTCAGTTGGGTCACTGTCTGTACGGAAAAACCCATTCCTATGAGTTCGTCCTTCAAATCCTCCGTGGGCAAGGAGAGAGGAATACCCCTGAAGACAACTTTCAGACTTGGGACCGACCATATTGGGAAGGTATAGTACGGGGTTCCTCTTTCCTGAAGCATTCCCGTGGCAGCGATGTAGTCCTCTGTGGTGGTAAAAGTGAACTTAATCTTGTCACCGCCCGCAGTCTTGGCAGAGAAGTGTCTCTTCACGACGGTGTCGACTCTGTCATGGAGTATCTTGTAGTTTTCGTCAATCAGAACAACAATCGGTGGAATGTGTGCCGATCGTCGTTCCGTTGGCCGTTCTGTTGCAGTAGAGTCATTTGGAGGTGGTTCACTCTGCAACGGTTGATATCTGTTAACTGTTTCCAAAGTTGTTTCTTGTTGAGTAGGGGACGGTGTTTTAGCTGTGCGTCGAGGAGACACAAAACCTTCTTCATATTGTTGTTGAATATGTTGAGTGTGGTAATGCTGCGCCTCTGAATCTGATTGGTCTGAGGAGGCAGAAGTTTCCGCCATATAGAACCGTTGAGTTGAAGTGGCCGTGCAAACAGCTTCTGCCGTGGATGTGTCCTTGATCTTCTTAGCTGGTGTCTTCAAAGGACGTGCGTGCCGTTTCTTCTTAGAGGGTTTACCCATCTTCTTCACTTGGGTTTTGCCAGAGGAAGAGCAAGCTGCACTGCGTTTGTCGACATCTGAGTCGGCGTAGTCTTCGTCGGAATTGTTGTTTTTATATGGGCCTCTGTAACCAGAGGTTATTTGAGTTACTTCTGGCGTAGGTGACCGTGAAGAGTCTGTAGCGTTGTCCGCCGGAAGATCGAAACGAACGCCAGCCGCTGTCATTCTGCAGGAATATCTTAGCGGTGGTGTCTAGTGGGAGTGTTGCTCTGGTCTCTAGTTATCACCGCTAGGTTAGCCAGGACCAGAGACAACCCTAAGCTCGCGCCAGGGGGTTCCACTCAGAAAGTGGGCCGTGTGGCGGTTTAACCCTATCAGCCTCGGGCAGGATGTCGGGAGGTATCCCCAAAGAAGAGAACGAGGGCTAGCTTCGCTCTCTACTTCGCAAAGATTGCGAGACAGTACTCGCATACACGAGCACAGCGGAAAGAAATCGGCAGTACATGCGTATACGAACAGATGCCTTGGTGAGCACTTAATGGTTGAGCAAATACCCTCACCGAACGTGCATGTCAAAACCTGAGCACACCAGAGGAAACACGAATGTGGTGCTGGTTTTCACCTGCGAGAGAGAAAAATGGAGAGGCTAAGGAGAATGTCTTTGGCCTCTCTTTATCAGCGTGTAGTGGCATCTAGCGGCGTGACGTCATACGACCTTGGCCAACATTGGCCCACTCGAATTCCCGACGACAGTGACGTCGGCCGCCATTGGCCTATTTTGAATCACCCACCAACCGGATGTGACTTCACTGAGGGAGGGGGAAAAGGGGAAGGGAATTGCCATTTGGTATCACGTGACCGGAAGTTGGTATCCGCGAAATTCCCTAAACCCCCACTACTCTTTCTTACACACACTTCAATTTTTTTCAAATGACTTTTGTATAAAACCACAGTTGTTGATCGATTTCGGTAGAATTTTGCACATGTGTAACAGAAAAAATGTTCTACGTTTGTTTTACAAAACCCACCCTTTCCCATCTTTACCACAACCCTTATTTTTAGAACATTCTTCATACAAATCCACAATTTATATCTGATTTTCATAGGACTTAGCACGTGTAGGTGGTCAGTCAGCTTTTTTTTTTTGTAACTGCTTTACGTCTCTTTTTAACATCGAGGTCTTTAGAGACGGGAAAGGATGGGGGGCAAGGATGGGGGCAAGGTATGGGAAGGAATTCGGCCATGGCCTTTTGAAGGAAGCATCCCGGCATTTGCCTGGAGTTATTTGGGGAAACCATGGAAAACCCAAATCTGGATGCCCGGACGGGGATTCGAACCGCCGTCCTCCCGAATGCGAGGCGAGAACGCTAACCGTTACACCGCCCCGCTCGGTGGGTCAGTCAGCCTAGTGGTTAAAGCTCTTGCTTCCTCGCCATTTTGTGTCCGGTCACGTGCTCAAATTTGAGGAGGAGCAATTATTTTTAAGTGTTGTATTTGAAAATGTGACGTACGCCGAGATGTTACATCGTTCTGATTCCATATTAAACTGTAGATCCAGACGAAAGGAACTAGCTGCCCTGCCTCTGACCCAATAGGAGTATTCAATCAACTTTGGAGTTGTAGACTATGTTAGCATTTTACTTTAAAACAAAGAGAAACAAACTGCCTATTTGTTGTGTAAAAACGCAACCCATTTGTCCTGCTCCCCTTTATTTTTGGCAATTTCATTTACATACACCCACAGCTTTTATCAGATATTGACAGAACTTTCCACAAGTATACGAGACTGCATTTACTTTGAAAAAACTAACCCCTTTTTTACCTCGACCAAATAATTTTTGTCAACTTTCGTTGTTCAGATATATATATATATTTTCTAATCTTGATGGTACATAGCACACACATTGTATTAAAATAAAGTGGTTTGGTAGCACAGTAGTGAATGCACTTACTTTCGAAAGTGTCAGGATACGTTCCCAGGTTGGAATCCCGGTGGAATAATGAACTTTTCCAGGTCTGTGGTTCGGATTTCACTTTGAACTATAGGTCCCAGACGAAAGGATTTGGTCGCCATGCCTCTCACACAATGCTTAGTGCACTTCCTTCGGTAGTATTCAGCCAGCCTTTGGGATATGGACTAAGTAATGGAGACAGCACCAGCTATGAAGTATGAGTCTTTTTCCTATTGGCAGTATCGAATTGACAGTTATTGTGGAATGAAAACTATCCTCAGTTGTTATCAAGCTTGTGTATTACCAAATTTCATTTAAATGTGTTGAGCAATTAAAGCGTCATTGACCATCATAATGCAAGCTATGACGTAACAAATAACAGCAATTTCTATTGCGGAAGTATAGCATCCAGATTTGGGTTTTCCATGGTTTCCCCAAATCACTCCAGGCGATTGCTTCCTTTAACCCCCCATATTTTCCCGACTCTAATGACGTCGACGTCGACAAGGCGTATAGCCATAAGTAAAAAAAAAAAAAAAAAAATTGCGAGCACGTAGATGTGCGGTGACGTGGCCTTGTTCTTGACGCAGTCGCGCCGCAAACCCAGGAAAGTTCATATGACAAAGATTAATTTTTAGACGCTTACATAGTTATGTAAATAATTTAATTCACTTGTGAAATCATCCTACGTATTTTGTTGTTGAAATATGAGGTAAAAAATTATTCAAAACTCTAGTATTATGTATAAATAGGGTTTAAATATATATAAAAAAAATTTGGCATAAAATATATACTTATTTTGATTTTAATTTTACTTTTGATAAAATATTAAAATCTAAATAATTATGATTTTATTTTTCCACCTCCGCATCCGCTTTCGCAAAACATCCGTATCCACAAAGATGGCCTCCGTTACGACCCTGATGCAAACTTTGGATTTTGTGATCTTGTTAGGCCCTGTCGCACTGCTGTCGGATGTCATCTCCTCTCTGTCGTATTCCTGCACGTGACTTCTGGTAATAAAAACTGCGGAGAGTCGCTGGATGCCCGTGTATAGGTGCACGTCCACTAACATAAGATGAAAAGTCCTGAAAGTAGACAGGACGGCAAGGAAAAAAATAACAGCCTGAGTTTTACCAGCGTAAAAAGCAACCCTATGCGCCATATGTCTGAGAAACACAAAGAAACTCTTAACTTGATTGACGCGGAGCGGCAGAGAGAGCGCCGAAATACTTCCGCAGCCTCACGCAGCGCTCGGCTGACAAGTTCCAAAAGGAAGAGCTGGATGTCAGAGAAATGGAGGATTTATTTGTTTCCGTATTGCCGTAATGACCAGTACATTCCCTGCATTGAGCAACAACAGAAACAGAAAACGAAATAACATTTACTCTTTGTAATTCTACTGTTCTTTTCCATCATACCCTAAATTAAGGACGGGTGTGGGGGGGGGGGGGTGAAGAAACAGCAACGGCTTTCTCAGAGATATTAACTGTGAGCAGCAGTCATCGTGTGGCATATGCTACCGCACAAGTTATTCAGTTAATAGTTTTGTAATTATTATTTTATTAAAGCTGCTGTTTCTGTAATTAAATAATATATGTTTATGAACATGTTACAATGTATATACGATGTATTACTGCTCTCGAGTTCCACAGACCATAATTTTAACGTCATTGTGTATCTTTAGTTAGATCTATAACAAGTGATAATAGGGTCTTTGGTCCACTAGCGCGGACAAGAGTGATTGAAGTCATAGAGGAAGGAATATATGGAGACGACGGAAGGGACCTTCACCACGCACTGAAGTGAAGCCGAATAGAGATAAGTGGGGTGGGGTGGTCGCCATATTGGTCGGCCTTAGAAACACGGGGAATAGGCACAAAAACCTCAAGGGAATCATACGACAACCGTGGCACCGTAATCTGATGATGACTTATTATGTAAGTCGACGAGACCGAAGAATTTTGAATATTATGCACTAGAAGGAGCAACGACGCTAGTGGTCCTTCGCAAATTGAACGATGCGCCCGCCGCCATTTTGGGGGCAACCGGTAGCTTTCAGTGTATAATTTTGTACAGCTGAGACGTGTCGAAGTGATCGAGTGCACATTATTTTGGCTTACAAGTGTTTTCTGCCATGGATATGTATTGCGCTGCATGTAAATGCACCAACCGTGCTACAAGAAGCAAAAATTTATCGTTTCACAAGAAAGTATGCATTTAAATAAGTTCCGAATCATCTAGTATCTTAACCCCCGGATGTGATCTAACCGTGTTGATCTCATGTTTAATATTTTCTTTCGATACAGATTTCCGCTCCGAGATTTGAATAAATTGAGGGAGTTCTTAGCTAAAATATGTGGGGACAGTTTTACTCCCACGGAACATAGTGTTATATGTTCCCAACATTTCGATAAAGAATCTTTCTGGAAAAATAAAAAGATTCTGAAACCTTCTGCAGTAGCAACAATTTTCTTCTTTCTAGACAATATAGCGAAGGTAAGGACTATAAGCTTTGCAATAATATATATGCTGTAATATTCTTAGGATCAAAGCTTTATTATTTTAGGCGCGCCATATGTAGAAGCATTACACTATTTGTGAATAAATATTTGAGGGTATTGTTCCTTATTTTCTAAATTACTACCACTCTGTATGAAATGTATACTATCAAGAGTATGTAATATTTTTCAGAAGACTGTTGCTCGACCTCTTTCAAAGGAAAGAAATATTCCAGTTCTTTCTGAAAAAGTTCTCAAAAAACAAGAGTACTATGTGGAGTAGGACCATACACATGACATAGAAAAATCTGTAAAATGAGTGAGATATGAAGCAGTAATAGACAGAAAAAATACAGTATTACAAAGTACAAGAGCAAATATGAAAAGTTACCAGGAACATAACAAATTGCAAGAAAATCGAATCTATGTGGCAGTTGGTGCAAGAGTTAAAAGGGCCAAATTACTGGAGATGTGTACCATATTTTAGAGAATTAATTTTTTAGTGTTTTTCAAAGTTGGTTTCTCTTTCAAAATCTGGTAGAAATACAGTTACAGCAACAACCTAAAAAACATTTGCCCTGGAAATGTCATCAACTATGACCGATCAGGAATTGTTTTCAGAATATACCCTTTCAGATAATTTTTCCAATTAGGCTATATTAAAAATGTATATTGCAGAATTTGTTGCCATGAAAGTTGCAAAGACTTTCTCTTGCAACATTTGTACATCTTCTCTGTTCATAGGAAAGAATATTTCCTCTACTTCTATGTTTATTACTGCTAAGGATAATGGGAGACTGCATTATATCTCAGCAAGTGTTATACATACATACATAATTTCTGAAAAATGTATAAGAAATGAATTAATTCACTGTGGTTTTAAAGTAATGAAAGGTGAATTAAAGCAAAAAATAAAAATAGCTATTTTGCAGGGATGTAATTTTAATAGTTAGTTTACTAACTTAGGGATCACATGTTTGAAAATATTGAACCGGAAAATCATGTTCTACTTTCAAAGAAAATTATTGATATCTTTTTCAGTCTGAGATATTATCAAGTTGCCAAAATACGCAGTGAAAAGCAGATATTTTCAATCAGACAGAAATTAAAGAAAAGTGTGTTGTTTTATATTGAATAAAGGAAGTAAAAACGTTAATTTCTTGTATTTACTTCACTTGTATTCTCAAATGAATGATATGATTGTTATTAAATTTGTAATTTTATTCTCCAGATATTGAATTAATGATTGTATCAAATTAATGTGGACACTGGCACCTTGCCAACTAAACTGGTGGTAGTCTCTGGACTATAAAAAAGTGGGAATAAAATAGAATGGAAATTGAATTTAATATCCAAGGTTATAATTTCAAACCAGGGGGTCACTTGCATTCAAGTAGCATATAACATGAAAAATGTATTTTAATATATTTTGTTGGCCTTGGCAAAATTTGATTAGCAAGGAGTATCATGCTTAGATTTCCTGGAGCCATGTTCTGAGTTGTTAAGTCTTTATAAGGGAAAGGTCTTAGTATAACAATTAACCAAAAAAGATAAAATCCTTTCCTTCTCCAGTTGCCTTCAGATTGAAAGAACTGCTTGGCCACATTAATCATTTCAATGTGTTGATTGTCAGATTCTGTCTTTGAATTGAACGGAAAATCATTGCTCAACGTCAGAAGAAAACTTAATTTGGACTCATCCATCTTAAATTTGTATATCTGTGTTTCGTCAGTTTTCCTTCATTATATTTATAAATGGGTTTCTGTTATTGAAACGTTAACATCTTTACGGATCAATTGCATTAGACTGCTTGAAAAGGAGGAAAATCTTAACATTCCTCAGAGTAAAGAAAACAAGTCTGAAAGTTAAAATAGTCAGTGGAAATTCTGTCATTAGTTTGTGGTTAACGTCATTCGATCTTCTTTGAGCAAGTGAAGACCCTTAACAGTATAAAATTCTCCATTCTGCAGGGGATTGTTATATGACTATACGAGGGTGTCAAAGTTCCCGCCATTACTTGCCCCTAACATGCCGGCGGCAGCCGTCTTCAATTTGCTAAGAATTCTGGTCGCCTTTCGCATGAGATAGGAGGGGCCCGGTCGAGGCAGACCAAAAATGAATAATAATTTTTTTTTTTGATATGCTGCTTATTTCTCGAGATATAGTGTCTCAAATGTGAGGTGTTTTGGGTTGAAATTCGGAAGAAACATTTCCCCAAGGTCAAATTTGGTATTAGATTCTTATGTAACACGACGAGAGGTATTGAAAATAAATGCTAAAAATGTTCGAAATCTCGCTTCGTTCTCGAGATATAATGTATTAAAAGTGAGGTGTTTTAGGTTGAAGTTCAGAAGAATACTATCCCCAAAGTCAAATTTAATAATAGATTCTTATGTAACACGACGAGGGAAATTGAAAGTAAACAATAAAATTTTCGATATCTCGTTTAGTTCTCGGGATACGCTGTCTCCAAAAGTCAGAAGCTTAAATTGGAGTAGTATACATTGCGATACGCGATACACGTTGTGTCACTAACATGGTGCTTATGAAATTACTTACAAGTGATAATAAATTGTTTGTCCTTTCTGGTACAAGCTGCATTTCGACCTACCCACATTTCCATTAATATTGTCGCTACAAAATCAAATTATGTAGACACACCTAAACACATGAATTACATCGCGAACTAAATTTCGGGTAACAACAACGTTTGCTTCATCAAGTTTCATAGTTCGCACAGCACAAATTATCAAAATTAATTTCATCGTACACTTTCAGTGTAAACTGAACTGGACTAAAGCATGCAGAATACCGTATTCATTGCATGACATGGAAACTTGGCCAGGTTAAATTAGACTTTCAGCACTTGTTTACAATAAGGCTAGCCTTTTGTGTGCAAAGTAGTAACATATGCTGATTGTCTACGCTACGCCAACAAATATTTGAGAACCACATTATCCTGTTGAGAGCAATGAACAAATTTATAACGATAGCCCCTAATGTTGCAATTACCTATCTGACACTTCAAGAACAATAATTACAATGTGACTTAATTATGAAACGTTATTCCAGGTTGTTTCCTATCTTGTCTGTTTGTACAACCGTGTGCAACACAACTTTAGAATATTAAAAAGGGAAATATTCTCAGTAGCAGACACAGTGCAAACAACCCAATGTTTTGGGGTAATTCCTATGGCTATCACGCATGCGCAGTAGGAGACAAGTTTTTATGTTTCACAGATTTAGCGTTATTTAGTCTCGATATATTCATTCCTCCATGGTTGAAGTGGCGCTGTTTTAGAAGGAAGAGACATACCGCTGACCGCTTACAGGGAGCTGGCGGTATACGTTGCTTGCTACGTCATGACTTGTTTGTTTTAGAGTGTATGCGGCGAGTTGCACTGAGATACAAAAATAGCAGATGTACTGTAAAATGAGTTGTAACGGGTGATTAATTGATTAGTTTGATATTAAAGCCAATCGTAGTTAGTTTTAAATAGCACATTTATCACTGATTAAAAGTAGCAACCTAACCTTGTAACAGAATTTAAGGTTATTTACGGCATAAATTAAAGAAACCTCCAAGCTACATGCCCGTGTTGAGAGACGGTAGTAAGGGCGAAAACCGTCCAAAGACCATTAGTAAAAGTCGCCAATAATTTGGAGCCAAAGTTGATTAGGAGATTGTGTTAGGCGGCAGTTAAAGGAGGGGGCTATAATCGGCGAGGGAAGATATTCATCACCGTCTATTGTGACTGTTCACGCTCCACGATTGTTAGTTGTTACAGGGTTTTACAGATGAATATGCACGAAACCACAAAAATTCATCTACTACTTCCTTACTTTAATCTATATTTACGATGTTAAGAATATATTATTATACCTTGAAATCATGTTGTTCTGGTGAAATAACCGGTGCCATTTTTCTTTTTCGAAGCAAAATGTCTTTAACATCGTTTATCTAAAGTAGTTAAAACAATTATCAGTTTAAATAATGGGAGAACCAATTCTCTAACCATGGGGTAATACGTCTTTGAACCTCTGCGAAAGTATTAAGATAGCAAGAGGACATTGAATTTCAGATATAGAAAGACTATGCATATAAAATTTAACAATGAATTACTATGCTTTTGATGATGGAAATTTTAGTTTTCGCTAACGAAACATTAAATTTGTCAAAAGCACGAATTTTTCATCTCAACTATTATTTATGTTACTGTATCGCTATGAGTAACGTCATCTTCAGTTCTACATTAGGTCTAGGATATGAGGACCAAGCAGATATAAAATGGGGAAAAAGCAGGCTGTTGGTATAAGGGCGTTGCTGACTAAATCTTAAAGGCGTATTGCTACAGCTGTTTGTTTGCTTGATGGCTCTATAAGTGAAGAGGATATTCATGTTTCCATTGCAAAGAGCTTAACTACAGTTCGTTATTAGGCTCTCAGTCTTTTCTGAGGAGTAATACTTACATGTAATAATTTCCGGGTGGGTGCCTAGATTTTTTAGCTGAAATCGAGAACTTAAATTTTTCGAACCTTTTGGTGGTTCTCTGCATCCGAAAGAAAGTCAGTTTTGATGCACAATCTCGAAAGTAATAAATAATAGGACAGTCAAGTCCGAACTAGAACTCTGCTTAGTAGACTCCTTCCGGCAGATTAATACTACTGCACGATAAATCCGGCGTCTTGAGGTGGGTTCCCACGTCGCGTGGTTTTGTAGGCCGCGCCACATCAGCGGAAGTGTAGGGATCAGCGCGCGACACAGGCTAGCCCTCGCCGCCACCTTGCCCAGTGTCGTTTCAGCTGCCCTGGCGAATGGGCGATAGGTTAGGCGCGCTGTGCCTGTGACTGGGGCTAAGACACATGGCACGGCCTCTGGGAACGCAGCTTTAGGCTGTCCACATGCGAGCGATCATCGCCCCTACCGTACACGTGTGTAATTATATGACTAGCAATTGTTTGGACCCGACATAAGAGATATACGTATGGTGAATGACGTATGTTTACGTAGTTCCATAGTTCACAATACTAATGACAGTGTCGTACGCATATGTTTACTGCCAATTCAACAGATTCGAACTGATTCTCTCAATGCATCACAATCATAGTGTTTTTCGCGTGGCATGAGACTATTGGGTGCTGTTAAGCCTGTGGTAATATCTTGTTCTATATCGTCAAGCACATGTCCTCAATTAATATCAATGGAATACATATATTTGTTGAAAAATACAAAAATAAAAACAAATGTAATTTTACTTTAATTTACGCTGGAATGGGTTTTTACCAGATTTTTTCCCCAGATATTCGACTTTCCAATCACTGGAAAACACTTAATTGAGTTATATTTATTATGGGTCATAAGGAACAAAACCAAAAATAATTACGCCTATCAATCCTTCGAATCACGAGTTACGGTCTTGAGTTCGTACAAAATTCAATAGAAAAATGCACTTCCAGTTTTCAAGAATTTTTCCAATTTTTCTTTCTCTAAAACCTTATTCAGACTATCATGAGTGCTTTTTAAAAATTAGCCTTATCGGTCCATAGAAAAATGCATTTTTATTTTTTCCTCGAATTTTACGGACAACTTTTGCAATTTTTCTTTTCGGACTGTTATGAACAGTTAAGGAAACTAACAAAATCGGCCCATAGAAAAAATGAACTTTCATTTTTTACGCGAATTTTCTAATTTTCCTGGCAACTTTTCCAAAAAAATATTAAAATTGGTCAATACAAAAAAGTACTTTCAATTTTCAGGAATTTTCCGATTTTCAGGGAAACTTTTTCTTTTTCTAAAAAGATTATCTGGACTATTATGAATATTAACAAATTAACAAAATTGTTCCATAGGAAAAACCACTTTTAGTTTTTCAGGTGAATTTTCCGATTTTCCCGGACAACTTTTCAATTTTTTTCGTATGAAAACCTTATTCTTATTATTACATTTCTATAAAATAAAGCCAGATCGGTCAAGCCGTTCTGAAGTGATGTGGTTACCACCAAACAGCCATTTCATTTTTATTTGTTTAGAGTAGCGACCTGGCCCGGATTCACACGTGTTCAATTTACTAATGAAGTGCTCTCAGCAAAAAGGTATTACGTATGTTTATTTTATAACATGTCTCTATGTCCAGTGGTTTCCATTTCTTGGTGCTTTTAATGTGTACATCGCAACGCTTGGTGATGAACGACAATTTTTTGTCTTTTCGTCCGGAGAGAAAACGAATAGCACCGGTGGTTTTACAGTCTCTCGTACGGGAAAAGCACGGAAACTCAAGGCACTGGCCTTGTTACGACGTTGGAGTTTTCTTGATGATGCGTTCCATGTGAAATATCTAAGCATCTCCGAGTGAAGCAGTGTTCTTGCAATAGGACCACTCGCGCACGTCGCGAAGAATCTTGTCAGCGTTGTCGCTGGTCGTTGCTCAGCTCTCTGTGCTGCTGTGAAATAAGCTCGTTGCCCATTCCCCAGGTGCACAGCTAAGCGGACCACCGTAGAACGACGTTCGTGTACGCAGTATCAAAAGATTCTCCAAACCACCTCATTGCTGCTGGCATATCTTTACATCTGATACTGCGAAACTTCATCTCTTGCATCAGGAGATGCAATACCAAATACTGTCATGTCGCCTCCTTTCGTGACGCACTTGCAAATGTAGTTGATGTACTTGATAGAATTGCAATACTCAACAATGCAATGCGCTTTGAATTGTTTTGAAAGCAGCGTCGAATACAGAACAATCCGGCTGTTGTCGTTTACAGCTCCTTGTGTTTGACTTGGTGGAGGTCCTGGCGCTGTCCTTCGCAGAGTGACGACGATGCAGGGGTAACCGTCGTTGCATGTGATTGTGTCAGCCAATAAAGTACGCTGATAACGTGTGGAGCATTTGTTTTCGATCACGCACGGTGATTTCGGGTAATGATCGCCACACGGTCCGTGCATCATATCCGTTGTTACTACTTCACACAACTCTGGATCTGTTTCGGTGTCCGGAATTCCCGCGAAAATGATGGCGTCAGTTTCATCCGGTCTCATTTTCTCGAGCATCTGCAGGAGAATATGCGCATGATGCCACTCCACAGAATACATGCAACATCGCACGTCTCCGAAGACATGGTACTTCAAAATTAAGTCTGTGAGCGCCTCCAGTTTCTGCATGAATACTCGAGTTGTAATGTCGTGGCGACCACTGAATGATTGACCGGGTGATTTCGATCCATTTTGGGTGGCAAGTGAATGTGATGAATAAGTCTAGTTGTACCGTACTGGCGCGCGTATTCGTGCATGTGCCTAGGGATTCCAATATAGGTGGCTGGTAAAATTGTAAGTCGGCCAACATTGTTTGCGTTTCCATCTACATTCATGGCATCACACAGGTGAATGTATTCTTCTGTATACAATTTTTGCTGGTTTAAACAAATATACGTCAGACATTCCGTTTCGATTTTGCCATACATATCAATGGCTAGTTAATGAAACAATCTACTGTATATCAAAATATGATTGTCATCGTTTCGACGAATCATCGAACGGTAGGCATAAAAATTCATCGAGCTGACCTTTTTGTTTGTTTCTCCGCCTATAAAATGAACTTCTGAAAAATTCCACAAGAAATTGAACGACGCCAGAGACGAAAGAACTGAGTCGATTGGAACGGTAATGCCGAGACTTTGGCATAAGTATAAAGTTCCCCTCAGTATTCTATACCAGCCATCATAGAGCAGCACAGAACATGAACTCCGCAGGGGTTTTTTCACCATTAAGACCATCCTAGATGGTCATAGCCCTGGTTTTCCCCCTGAAAGTGAAAGTGAAATAAAAAGGGTCCCAAAAAATTAAACACCCTATCCTAACACCTAGAAGTTATACTACCGAAGGTAGTGGGACTTCAATCACAGCCGCCAAGGCAGCGAAAAAAAAAAAAAAAAAAAAAAAAAAGAGTGGAACTGAAAGACGATTAACCTCTTCAGCCCCGAGCTCATAATAAAACTGTAATAGAACTACTATTGTGCTATTTACTTTGTGCTAATGCTAGTTAACAATGAATGACCATAATTTTTTTTAAACAATAATTCATTTTTTATACATGGTATATATATGATACCTCGGGAGTCAATCAGGAAAATTATACACCTGCTTTATGTTACTTTATTTCATGGAAAAAATATATAACTTTACCTTTATTTCGACGAGCCATGTTGTACAGCTGCAGGATCCCAAGTTTCCAATCAGAGCTGCCAAAAGCAGAATATCGAACATATGAGCTGTGAGAAGCGCGATGTATATTGTAGATGATACGATAGGCCAGAAAAGGTTCATCTGTGCAGTGGCCCAAGAAAAAAATAATTTCTGGATGTATCATATATGATACCTCGGGACTGAAGAGGTTAACAACATTGCTATATACCGGTTAATGGATTAATTATTTTGATCAAACAATGATATCCTTCCTTTCCTCGTTAAAATATCAGCGGGTATTCCAATTCATAATTAAAAAGATGGGTTTCGCACATACACTGAAGGTTATCACCATCTTGCCGTCGAAGCACGGTGTCGCGAGACACACAATTCTCGCCAACAACCACAACGGCAACTCCATTGAACGTCGGTGCACTGAAGCGTCTTTCATGTTCGCCTGATGGTCTTTCGTCTGCTCTGATCACTATTGTGTGATCATCCGCAGGCATCAAGGCATCATTTCCAGTGGGGTCTTGAACAATTTATCCAATTGATTACGTAATAGACTGTTGAATCGTATATGAACGCCAAACGTTCATTTCGAATTGTCACGTTTGGCCGTCTGTTTGGTCAACGCTCCAAATTATTTTGGCGTTAGTTACAACAGAGCAAATAAAACTCGACTGTTTCCGTTGTTCCTGAGATACAATGGATCGCACTTGAGAAATCCGCGAACTGAACTGAATGTTTGCAACATAGCAAATTACCACGAACTGCCAACACACCAAAATAATGAAATTTACGGTTCTGAATTCTCCAAAGAAATCATCGCTGCCGATAACACTTTGAAATGTTACTTCAAATTGAATTATTTTTCGCAAATTATCAATATTCAATGCGGAATTTGTTGTTGTTATGAATTCAATTCTTTTTCGCCCAAATTGGTCTAACCGTTCACAATATTGCATCAATTTGTAGTTCGGTTTTTGTCTGTTTCAGGTGACATGGCTTGTGCAAAGTGTTCTGGTAGGCGTCTGGTTCTCGAGGAGATTCTTAATACTATGGCGTCTCTTCAAGCGCAGGTATGGAGCATCCTAGACGAGGAGCGGCAGTGCGTCGAAGAAATTCCGCAGCCAACTGTAGTGGAACCGCCAAGTTTTGATTTTCAGGTTCCAGTTGCAGAAAACGTCTGGCATCGTGTTGATCGGAGAAAGGCGTCGAAATTCCCAATTAGCCGAAGGGAAAATGATACCTTGCCCCTAAGTAACGCGTTTTCTGTGTTGCAGGAAGTTGTAGATTCAAGCGCGAATGGCCCAGAAGAGCAGCAGGGAAGATTTACCCGCAGACCCCGAGCCTTGCCAGGAAAAGGTTTACTGGTCATTGGCAGCTCCAACGTGCGACGGCTGGAGAAACCGCTACGGGAAATAGCCACGAAGAACGGTGCAGATCCTCATACTAACGTTCATTCCGTTTCTCTTTCAGGAGCAACCGTACCACGTGTCATGGAGGCCATTCCAAAAGCGATTAGGGAATCGAACTGCCGTCAGTTAAGAGTAGCTGCACACGTCGGCACTAATGACTCGTGTCGTGTTTCTGTTCCAGATATAGTTAAATCCATGGACAAGTTGGGCCGAAAGGCGTATGAAGCCGCCCGGGAAAATTTAGTTTCATTACAGTTCTCAATTTGCAGTGTGGTGCCGCGTGTCGATTGTGGGGAGGCTGTGTGGTGGAAGATCTTTAATTTAAATAGTAATTTGCAGGAGCTGTGTCGCAAAAACAACTGGGGCTTCGTCGACCTTCGTCCGATGATAGCTGCCAGCTGGGACGCATTTGACAGGTCGGGCGTCCACTACACACCTAGAATGGCGTCCAAGGTGGCTGCTAAAATTTGGAACCGCCTTGATATGAATTATTTTTTAGGAACAGCGTGAGGCCCGAGGATCCTTCATTTCACCGAAGAGGATGTGCAGATAACATAGAAGCTGGTCCCGGTAGGGATGGCGCGAATAATTTTAATATTACAGCTCCAATTACTTCACCCGTTTACCGTCAGAGTGCGAGTATGAAAAATGCTATTTTAGACTCCACAAATAACAATACGAAGCAGCTAAGGATAATGGTACTAAATTGTCGGAGTATTAGAGGGAAAGTAGCGGATTTTCACGCCTCAGTTGCGACTAATGATGTCGATATAATACTTGGAACCGAGAGCTGGTTGACGCCTGAAGTTGAATCTAGCGAAGTATTTGGCCCTCATTTCAATGTTTTTCGGAAGGACAGAACTGTCTCAATGGGCGGGGGTGTGTTCGTGGCCGTAAGTAAAACCGTTAATTGCTCTGTCGTAACTGAAACGGAAAATTTTTGCGAGTTAATATGGGTCAAGGTAAAAATTGGCAAAAATTTAAAGTTCATACTCGGGTCATTTTATCGACCTCCGGATTCTGATTTAGCTAACGCGGAATACTTCAGGGAGTCGCTTAATAACATTTACAAAAAATTTCAAGGACATATATTGATCGTGGGTGGTGACTTTAACCTACCGTCGGTTAGGTGGGACACATACACGTTCAGGTTGGGTGGAAGAGATAGGTTAATAACCGAAACGTTCCTAGAATCATTTGCAGAAAGATCTCTTGAACAGATGGTCGAAGAGCCAACACGGTGCCACAAAGATTCCTCGTCCATTCTGGATCTTTTTCTAATTAGCAATCCTGATATTGTAGATAAAGTTTGTATAGAAGACGGTATAAGTGATCACAAGGCGGTTGTGGTAAAGTTAAACTCCAGTCTGAGTCTGAAGCATGACAAAGAGAAACTCGTGTTTTGCTTCGATAAGGCAAACGATGCGGGTATGGTTGACCATTTTGCGAAGAATTTTGAAACGTACACGCTAAATACAAATGTTGAGGAACTTTGGTTTAATTTAAAAGAACTAATATGGACCGGTTTAAACAAGTTTGTTCCTAAGAAGTGTATTAAGGTCAGTAATAACTTCCCTTGGTTCAATAGGGAAGTGAAACGTTTGCTCAGGAGGCAAAGGCGTTTACATGCCGCGGTGAAAAAATCGGGGGACTCATCTAATCGTGCTAAATTAGTCCAGTTGCGTGCGGAAGTGCGTAAGGCAATGCGCGATGCGTTTAAAGAATTCCAAGCCAAGAATTTATCCGAAGATCTGATTACTAATCCAAAAAAGTTCTGGTCGTATATCAAAGTAATAAGAGGCTCTCGTAAGGTTATGCCGTCGCTGATTAAAGAAAATGGTGAATTATCAGAAACAAGCGTAGAGAAAGCAGAAATTTTGAATGATATATTTAAAAAGGCTTTCACGACAGAAAACTCAGAGGAGATACCGATATTTAACAATCGTACCGACAAAATTATGAATGATCTCGTTCTTGATGTCGAGGGAATAACTAAACTACTTATGAATGTAAAAACCAATAAGGCTCCCGGACCAGACGAAATTCCTACAAGATTCTACTCAAGATACGCAAAGGAAATTGCACCGTATTTGATGAAATTGTATACCGTCTCTCTGGATCAAGGAAAAATACCAGCCGAATGGAAGACCGCTATCGTAACTCCAGTGTTTAAAAATGGGAATGTTAATGATCCTCAGAATTATAGGCCGATCTCGTTAACTTCAATATTTTGCAGGATTTTAGAACATATCATCTATTCGAATGTCATGCGGTTCTTGGATGAAGGTGAGCTTTTAAATCCAAATCAACATGGATTCAGAAAAGGCCGATGCTGCGAAACACAACTTGCACTTCTAATTCACGACTTGTGCCGAATTATAGATGAGCAATCCCAGGTTGATTTGGTTCTATTAGACTTTAAAAAAGCTTTCGACACTGTGCCTCACACTAGGTTACTTAGGAAACTTCGCGGTTACGGCATATCTAGACAAATATGCGACTGGGTTGCAGACTTCCTGAAGGGCAGAACACAGTGTGTAGTTCTCGACGGTGAGCGTTCATCACTTACTGAAGTGGGGTCTGGAGTTCCCCAGGGAAGCGTGTTAGGGCCTCTGTTGTTTCTCATATACATCAATGATCTATGCGACATAATAGGGGGAATCAAAAGATTATTTGCCGATGATGCTATAATTTATCGCGAAATCAAAACCCTGGACGACTGCGCTTTGTTACAAGACGATATTACGAAAATAATTGCGTGGTGTAAAGATTGGCAGTTGGAGTTAAACGCTATAAAGTGCCAAGTCATGCGTGTAAGTAAAAAGGTGACACCATTTAACTATGAATATACGATTAATGACACTGTCCTTAGAACGGTAGATTCCGCTAAATACCTAGGGGTAACAATTCGTAATAATTTGTCGTGGAATGAGCATATTGAGAATGTAATGGGGAAAGCAAATCGTATACTCCGATTTCTAGGTCGTAATTTAAATCAATGCACTCAGGAAGTTAAATCGATTGTATACAAGTCACTAGTACGTCCTCACTTAGAGTATTGTTGTTCTGTATGGGGTCCCCATCAAAAGGGATTAATGGAGGCTTTAGAGAAGGTCCAAAGAAGAGCCGCCCGATTCGTGACAGGTATACAGGGTGAGTTTTTTATCTTGAGACAACTAAATATCTCGAAAACTACAAATCCGATCAAAAAAAGTGGGTAATAAAAATTGTTCGTCTCGACGGGGGACATCCGATGATACCAAATTTGACTCCCCACCCCCACCCCCTAGGGGTGGGGGAAGGGGGAGAAAAAAAACTTAAATAGGAACCCCCATTTTTTATTGCAGATTCTGATTCCCCGGAAAAAACTACCCCTATTTCACCCCCAATTCGAGTCATTTTGGTCGATAGATGGCGCTGCAATCGACAAAAATCAAAATAAGCAAAAATTCATTTAAAAATGAGGATATCTCGTGAAATACACATCAGATCAGCAAAATACAAGTTAATGTGATTGATATTTTTCAAAAACTATTCAATAACACCACCCACCTCCAAACTTGAGGGATGGGAATGGACATTATTTCAAAATATCACCAGATCTCACTTCGCCTGATTTTTTTTTATGGGGATACTTGAAGAATGAAGTTTACAGTGAAGTGCCAACAACGCCTGAAAACATGATTGAACGAATTACCAACGCTTGTCAAAAATCACGCCGGATATGCTTCTTAGTTGCGTCGAAACATTCCAAGAGCGGGTAAATAAATGCATCGATGTCGGTGGTGATATTTTCGAGCACTTGCTTTAGAATTGTTGTTAGAAACAAACACGTGAGAGGCGAGGGGACTCACCAAAAACAAGCACCCCGATGGTGAGAGGCGAGGGGACTCACCAAAAACAAGCACCCCGATGGTGAGAGGCGAGGGGACTCACCAAAAACAAGCACCCCGATGGTGAGAGGCGAGGGGACTCACCAAAAACAAGCACCCCGATGGTGAGAGGCGAGGGGACTCACCAAAAACAAGCACCCCGATGGTGAGAGGCGAGGGGACTCACCAAAAACAAGCACCCCGATGGTGAGAGGCGAGGGGACTCACCTAAATCTAGCACCCCAAAGGGAACAGAAAATTACTACGTCCACGTCGTTGTTCCTGGGTAACGCAAAAAGTAATGTTTGACTTTCGCTATCTGCTAAAGAATTTGCATCAGTGCATTTTGAAATAATGTCCATTCCCATCCCTCAAGTTTGGAGGTGGGTGGTGTTATTGAATAGTTTTTGAAAAATATCAATCACATTAACTTGTATTTTGCTGATCTGATGTGTATTTCACGAGATATCCTCATTTTTAAATGAATTTTTGCTTATTTTGATTTTTGTCGATTGCAGCGCCATCTATCGACCAAAATGACTCGAATTGGGGGTGAAATAGGGGTAGTTTTTTCCGGGGAATCAGAATCTGCAATAAAAAATGGGGGTTCCTATTTAAGTTTTTTTTCTCCCCCTTCCCCCACCCCTAGGGGGTGGGGGTGGGGAGTCAAATTTGGTATCATCGGATGTCCCCCGTCGAGACGAACAATTTTTATTACCCACTTTTTTTGATCGGATTTGTAGTTTTCGAGATATTTAGTTGTCTCAAGATAAAAAACTCACCCTGTATATAGTTGGAGGGAAAGCGTAAGTGCGATGTTGAAGGAGTTAGGTTGGGAAGACCTGGAACACCGAAGGCGTTGCTCTCGACGGAAGCTAATTGAAAAATTCACGACAGATGTATTTCGGAATGACAGTCAGCAAATATTGCTACCAGCAACATTCATATCTCGAAATGACCGTGAAAATAAGATAAGAGAAATCAGGGCCAGAACCGATTCATTTCTGTACTCATTTTTCCCACGAGCGATTAGGGAATGGAATAGAAAGGATTTACCGGGCGAGTAAACTTAAAATCCGACAGGAGTAGCTTTCGATAAAGCACTCCAGCCATCCTGATCTGGGTTTTCCCAGATCACTCCGCGCGAATGCGGGGATGGTTCCTCACAATAGCCAATGGGCGCCTCCTGCCATATCCCTTATAACCCTTCCAAACCATAACCCTTCTCGATCGGTGCTATGCATCCTCCGCCACACACTTTTAGTGAATCGCAGAGTAATAATAATAATAATAATAATATTCAAGGCGGAATTTGTTATTGATATGAAAACATTTAACGGTAGCACTGTCAAGCAGAAGTAGTACTTTTTTGCCACGAGATCATATGACGGCAGAACTAAACTCACATTTTTTCAATTGAGATTTTCATACGAAAATACCATCCAAATTCCCTATTTTTCGTGTGGATTTTCCAAAAAATTTCTTTCATACAAACCTTGACCTGACAATAATAATAATAATAATAATAATAATAATAAAATAAAAATAAAATAAAAAATCAGCCAAATTGGAGAGACGTTCTCAAGTGATGGTCTTTCATGCATGCGGCAACTGATTTTTATTTATATATAAGATAGGATAGAATGATTCTAAACTTTGGAATTCCTACTTGTTTGCTCCCATAGAGCGTCGTTTTATATTTATTCACCTTCTTAACCCCACGGTAATGACGCAATGCATTACGCAGACGCAAATTGCTTGCTATAAAGTCAAACAAAGAAGATTAGGAAAAATGTACGTTTCGATAAAGATGCGGTAATGCCTCAGCGCTAATATAAACACGATTCTGCGAGTTATTTGTGATATGTTGAGTGGTGATATGTGATTTGTTGTGTTGAGTTCTTTTTTTTTTCTTCTATGATCATTTAATCGAATGATCCCAACATTCACCTGAAATGATTTGTGAGAAACCGATTCTGTATGGCCGGGCGAGGATGTGAACCCCGTCATTCTAAAAACCAGAAGGAATGTAACCGGATTCGACCGCGTCTTAGGACGGTCTCTGAGTGTTGGAAAAAGACTTCTCCTCACAAAACATATATCACAGGTTATTCAACTGACATTCCAAAACTATACATTAAGAATAGTGTTTATAATGATAGTAATAATAATCATCATAATTGATAAAGCAGCGCTCACTCCAGTGGCAATCTCCCTACACATCAGTGTTTCTCCTTTCCTCCGCCCTCCACTAATTTTTAGTTTTAATTCTTTCAGTGTTTTTGGTAAATTACTCATCAATTAACTTAACAATTTATTCCAATCCCTTACACCATTTACTACGAAAGAAAATTTTCCCACACCCTTATGCCTGAAATCAAGTGCCAGCTTGTGGTCATGGTCATCCTTACCCTTCCATCCACCTCTCTTAATTTTCCCACCAATATCTTTCCATGATTCATCACTAATATACGCCTTGTACACTCCCATGACTCTCTTCACCCTCCTTCTATCATCCAATCAATCCCACTCCAGTTCCTTTATCATAGTAGTTACCTATTGTATTTTCCAAGACAAATCTGGAGACCCTTCTCTGTTCCCCCTCCGACTCTTGTATTTGATACGCAAATTGTGGGTCCCATACTAGACTACAATATTCCGGCTGTGGTCTGTGTAGTATTGGATTTTATAATTAATATTTCCCAATGTTAATCTTAATACATAACTGATAACATTTATTACAAAAAAAAGTATTTCTGTCTTTTTCAATGCAAAAGGCACTCTGAATGACTCTGCGTCGGTTGTTGTATGGCCAATCCGACGATCAAGAATGCCACATCTCAAAAATCACACCAGAAGTGAAACTAGAGGGTTACTTTCATGAGGGCCATGACCGATTTCCTTTCGGTTGCTTAGACACAAACCTTTAACGGCTCTCATAGCCTCAGCGTGAAGCTGAAAAATACATCTGTTTCTATCCGGATTATGTTATTTCCTCAATCATATTTAGTTTCAAAATGTCTGTTTAAAATGTCTTGCACACGCTAAAAAGTTTTTGAAGTTTAAATATGTCAGATTTTGGTAGATAATGTTTTATTAGCTGCCTAGTCAAATACCCTGTATTCTTTTGCTAACAGCAAAAAGCCATAAAACTTTAAAAATCTATATTAGACCACAAGAATTAATGTAACTGTTAAAACTTTATACTATTACTTCAAAAAACAGTATGGGGATAAACGAAATATAGGCTTCCTTCAAAACGATTTTTTTTTGCAGCTGACCATGAGACGATGTTCAGAGCGAGCCATTAAGTCCCCTGGACTCGGGAGAGGGGGAACCATTAGGAGCGTCGTATCGGCTTACGACGCCTCTCGGATCACTGGGCGCCGCAGAGCAGGTGGCACTGCCATCGCACAGGCAGGTCGAAACGACTAAAACTATCGCTCATGTACTTAAGATCAAACGAGCAACACACTTCCCGTCATGGATAACAGGGGACATGGTGCTATGTGAGAGACGCAAGACTGTAGAACCATTCACCTATCATAAAAGACAAACTCTATAGAAGTAAATAAATGACGGAGAATAGTTCACGAATTCTTCACCTACGAGGTGTGTGAGAAAGGTAATGAGATTGGTAATACTGCGAGCGATCTGGCCACGGTTTGTGCTAGATCGGTTTTTTCATCCTTTCCACGTGCTTAGTTCAAGTTTCAACTCCGTTCAGCCAAAAATTATTTTTGACAGCGTCATCAGTGAAGCTGTGGTTTTGTTTTGTGTTATGACAATGGAACATCGGAATTTAGAGCAACATTGTGGAAAAGTTTTGTGTTAAACTTGGGGAGTCTGCGAGTGAGACCTTTCAAAAGATAAAACAGGGAAACATTGATTATCAAGTTTTCCGCTGGCACAAATCATTTTTGGAAGGCGGAGATCACGTTGAAGATCAACCTCGCTTAGGGAGACCTTCAACTTCAAAAACTGGAGAAAACTTTAAGCGTGTGAGGACTCTTGTGAGATCAGACGGTCGCTTAACAGTAAGTCTGATGAGTGTACACTTAAATTTAAACACTTTCACCGCACATCAAATTTTAATACATGATTTGGACATGCGAAATGGTGCGCAAAATCTAAGAATTGAACAGAAGGACAATCGAAGAAATGTGTGCGTTGATCTTGTTGAGAGGATTGTCAAAAAACTGTGTGATCACAGGTGACGAATCCTGGATATTTGAGTACGATCCTGAAACAAAGCGAAGAGTGGCACACTCCGTCATCTTCTCGACCGAAAAATGTCGAATGAGCAAATCAAAGATCAAAACAATGCTGATTTGGTTTTTTTGAATGTAGGGATATCGTGCATAAAGAATTTGTTCTTCCAGGACAGATCATTAAGCCTACTCTGTTAACAATACCAAACGCCACCAAGAAATCACATGAACTGATAAGCCTTGCATCACCCAAATACTTCCGGAGGCAATGTCCACGGACAAAACACTCCACCAACCCCTTGCCTGTTAAGAAAAGGCAGTAACGGTGCCATGACTGACACACTATCAACGAAGTGTTTTACCAAGGTGTCCTTGAATGGCTCAGGAAAAGAGTGATTCGTGTGAGCCCAGACACTGTAGACAAGTGGTTGCCTCATCAAGACAATGCCCCTTGTCACACGGCTTTTCCCATTAGTGAATTTTTGACCTCAAAACGCTTTCCTGATGTTCCTGAACCCCCCTTATTCACTTGATTTAAGTCCTTGTGACTTTTTCCCTTTCCCGCAATTGAAACATTTTTTTTTTTTTTTTTTTTTTTTTTTTTTTTTTTTTTTTTTATGGCATTCGGCAATGGAGGCCATACAGCCAGCTCAATGTGTATTTTTTCCAATGTATGGACGCCACAGGACGGACAAGACATTCACACAGACACACAACACTTAACATCCATGCCCGCGGCCGGATTCGAACCGGCGGCCTTCGGCACGTGGAGCTAGCACTCTAGCCCCTACGGTACCGAGGACGGCAGAAATATTTCTTAAAATAACGTCTTTTTCGAACTCTGGAGAACTGTGACGGACCAGTTAACAGCCCTACCACTTGAAGTCTTCCAGCCAGTGGCGGCTCTAGACGTAGTGACACTGTGACATGGCACCCCCTTCAAATTAAGAATAAACAAACTAAACAATAAATGTAGTGAGGTAAACATAAATATATAAAAATGCGACATTATCTACTCTACTCACCCTTAAATAAAGTATTCAACGCCATCTGTTGGCCACATCAGTGAACTGTTTCGCTGTCGTGGAGACAGTCGGCAGTTGTCACAAATTGCGCATGCGCTCTAGCAATTTCGTGGAAATTTTCAAGGGAGGAGGTCCGCTTTGTTAATGGCGAATGACCGAGAGTGGTGGTGTAACGGTTAGCGTTCTGGCCTCGCATTCGGGAAGACGGCGGTTCGAATCCCCGTCTGGGCATCCAGATTTCGGTTTTCCATGGTTTCCCAAATTACTCCAGGCAAATGCCTGGATGCTTTCTTCAAAAGGCCATGGCTGAATTCCTTCCCATTCCTTGCCCATCATCCTTTCCCGTCTCTAAGGACCTCGCTATTGAGAAACGTTAAGCAGTTAAAAAAAATGGCGAATGGAGACAACTCTGTTCTGTCACACGCTGCCCCGGGCAGTGGGCAAACACGTGGGTTGTGGAGCACTGTAGAGCTCGAAAAAGTTAGCAACACTGTCGGTAGAGCGCAGCACAGCTGCCATTTTTGTAACATTCGAATAATATCTCAACCTGTGGTTCACGGACCACTGGTGGTCTGTGAAGATAGTTCAGATGGTGCACAAACAGAATAGCATAAATTTTGAAACCATATTCGTACTGTATGAGGCCATAAGCCCAACTTTTTAAAAGCCCTGAATATTTCAATTACCGTGCCAAAATTTCCTGGATGAGGATAGAACAGCTTTGTTTCTACAATGGTCTTTTCATTTCCAGATGGCAGCAGAAAGAGCGCCATTCTTCTAAAGATTAAGTAAATGACGGTTTCCTTAGGGTTTTAAACAGTTATGAGCAACCGCGTCGCGGTAGGTGGTAGGATTGGTAACGTAAGAGTGATGAAGTAAACAAAATAAAAGGTGTCTTTTATTTTGTGCATGTAGACCGATGGTGTAGTGTAGCGTCCAGCATGTAGTAACATTATTATTTATTTGATTTGGTAAATATTAAGATTCTGGTTAATACGTAATTAACTTTTAATAGTTCACATCCAGTTTCATAACTGTGTTTTACAGAACGTGGTGGTGTAACGGTTAGCGTTCTCGCCTCGCATTCGGGAGGACGGTGGTTCGAATCCCCGTCCGGGCATCCAGTGTGCCAGATGTTAACAATAATATGGATAGTAATATTAGGCCTATCCAAGTTAGTGGTCTGCAACATTTTTAACACTTTATTGGTCCTCAGATTGAAAAAGGTTTAGAAACGCTGCCTTATAAGCTTTGTGAATGCTATTAGGAAATATTGTTACTGTTTCTTAGTTCCTTTGAAGGAGAATAACATAAGATTATGACTGTACATAACAACGAAACAGGAAACGATTCTCAGGTGAAATGTGTTCCATTGACGTTGTGGTCATCGAAGGCAGTGCCGGATTAAGAAAGTATGGGGCCCTAGGCACAGAAAAATATTAGTCCCCTTTGTTTTTGAAAATAATTATTTGTATTTTGTAAGTACAAAGAAAAGGTTTTGTAGATGACTAATTGAATTTATCATATTTTTATTCAATTAAACAAACGAATTTTACAATTTATGATATTTTGAAAAATATTTTTATTTGTCGTACACTACAATGAAACCAAAAAATTTAATTTGCATGCTTTTCATGTTACTTTGATTGTTTCATGTCAAAGTACTTTATTTTTTATTATTTTTATTTAATGTAAAAAAGTTAACTCTGGAGCAACCTTAAAAAATCGGGGTTCCAGGCTACTGCATAGTCGTGCCTGTCAGGTAACTCATGACTGCCTGTCGGTTTACGAACAGGTCATTTTTAAAACATTTATCATTGATTAATTTCTAAATCATTTCTTCAATGCGGCAGAACACGCAGGTAATGAGACTTTCACACGTTACAAATCTTTATGTTGCGAGATTCTTACTCAACTCTGAGCTGTTTTTCTAGACACCTTTCACTTCTAAACCGTCGAAAAATTTCAGTGTTGTCACTACCTGAGCAAATCACTTCGGCCGCCACTGCTTCCAGCGCTCCTACCAAGAGTGGAAACAACGACTCCGCCGGTGTATAGCTGCCCAAGGGAACTACTTTGAAGGAGATAATGTTGTTGTTGTTGTTGTTGTTGTTGTTGTTGTTGTTGTTGTTGTTGTTGTTGTTGTTGTTTTGTTTTTTTTAAATAAAAGCTTCGTTAAGTAAAAAATCATTCTCATTACTTTTCTCACACACCTCGGATGCCCGAGACTAATGTGGTGATCGAACGCGGATTGCAACACACATCTTCCGAGTCTGTCCAGTCACAGCTGGTATCGCCAGAGCACAATCTTCTGGGAAAAGCTTTTGTCCCAGAGTGATGGGAAGTTCTTGCGCTTATGCGCATCTCCTTCCAGGTCTTGAGGTTGTAATCGGGTTATTTGTCATTACTGGATTTGCCAGGTCCTCTTGGTATTTGCTTCAATTTCTCTTTGTCCTGACTGGATTTGTCAATCCTGTTACTGTAAACGTTCTTCTGGGGCATCTTCATTTTAACTGGCCATCTTGTTGTATTTTGGTACTGCACATGCCTTCCCAGTTGTTGATCAGTGGGTTCTCATGTGTTTCATTCCATTTTGCTTTACACCACAAAACGGCCCTCATACCCAGCTTGATTGGAATTGTATTTTAAGTATTATGTGTGGCAAGATGGGAGATGATTAAATATGTTTTTGTATAGTTTTCTTGAAATCAACTGTAATTTCGTGCAAATGAACATTGTTTTATGGAAAATACTATATAACTAGTAATTAATATGCTCAAGGTCAGTTCTATGCATGAAACACTGATTAAAAGTTTGTAATTCTAAGCACTGATATCAACTACGATGTTTTGAGGACAATTTGTGACGATTTCGACTGGTTTATGTGGATAATTTTTTGTGTAAACTTCTTTAATTTTCAATTCTGTGCGTTTCATTATGATGGTTTTTGTATTAATTCTTATTTGTTTTAATGTCATGTTAATTGTTTAAGCGTTGTTAGTATTCGAGAAACGTCAATCGGAATTATTTGAACTACTCTGGAATTTTTCTGTAATGCATATATCAGCGATCGGTAGAGACGAGTTAGTTGGTTGAGTTTTAGTTTTGAAAAGTGTACTTTGAAAAGATTGCTTTTTATGGTTATTTCTTTATTTATTTGTCGTATGGCTAAGCAACTAATACAATACATATAAATATATACAATGACAAGAATGCTGGTAGCGTTCACAAATTGATGTCCAGTTCTTCCAGCCATTCTATGAAGGAAGTTGTAGCTCTGAAAACATCTCCAAATGGTCCATCATACCTTCTTATAGGACATTTCCTGACGGTGTGCTCCACACTCTGGGAAGGAGCACCGCAGTCACATGCAGGAGAATCCTGAAGACCCCACTAATACAGCATGGCGTTCCATTTGGCGTGGCCTGTTCTTAGGCGATTTAGTTTGACCCACTGGTCTCTATTTAGAAGGAATCATGGAAGTCGAGTTGTGGGATCTTTAATATCTGCATGTTTCGCAGATGCGGAGTTCCAGCTTTGTCGCCATTTTTCTTTGACATCAAAGTCGACTACGTCTTGACATACTGGATTTAAGACGAGTGGGGGGTAAGTCATTTAGGACCTCGTGGATTGGGAGATCCTGTGGATGGTCAGGATGGAATAGTTGATCCACTCACGTGCCGTTGCTTCTTGGCGTCTTACTCTGGAGGTGGTATTTTGCTTATTAGGTGTAACTAGGGGAATGGGGTGGATTTTAGGGTGCCAGTTATTACTCTAATACAATAATTCAGGTGGACGTCGATTTTTCTAGTATGAGTACTACGTTGCCACACTGGAGCACAGTACTCAGCAACAGGGTAAACCATGGTGAGAGCAGTTGTTCGTATTGTGTCAGCTCCCCACGAAATACCAGCTAGCTTCTTCATGATGTTTTGTGTTTTAAGTTTCTGACTTGTGTTTTCCAGATGTTTTTTGAATGTCAAGGAGCGGTCTAAGGTGATGCCAACATACTTAGGATGGAAATTATGTTTCACTCTCTGGTGTCAGAAGTTCACTTTAAGCTGCTGATGTGCTATTCTATTGCTCAAGTGGAATGCGCATACTTCTGTTTTCTTCGGGTTCGGACAAAGTCTCCACTTCCTATAATATGCTTTCAATGTTTCTAAGTAGTTAGAGAGAGTACTTACATCTTCCTCAAATGTGGCATTTTGGACAGCTATAGCTAAGTCGTCAGCATAGCAGAATTTATTTCCACTTGTTTGAGGCATGTCACTGGTGTACAAGTTGAAGAGCAATGGAGCTAGTACAGACTCTTGAGTTAGCTCATGTTGGCACCAATGATGTTTGCCGCCTGGGGTCGGAGGCTATCCTCTCCTCCTTCCGGCGGCTTGCTCAAAGGGTGAGCTCTACGGTTGAGGACCGCAAGATTTCGGCTGAGCTAACTATCTGCAGCATTGTCGATAGAACTGACTGTGGACCTCTGGTTCAGAGCCGAGCCGAGGGTCTAAACCAGAGGCTGCGGCGTTTCTGCGATAATCATGGATGCACATTCCTAGATCTTCGCCATGGGGTCGAGTCGTGTAGGGTTCCCTCGGATAGATCAGGTGTGCACTACACACGTGAATCGGCTACACGGGTGGCAGGGGCTGTATGGAGTGCATTGGAGGATTTGTTAGGCTGAGGGAGGAAGACTCGAAACTGGGATTACAGTTACGGGCAGCCCAATAAAATTCGGCACCATATGTTAGGAGTAGCGTAAATCAGTCTCGAGCGTTAAAAGTACTCGTTATTAATTGTAGAAGTGTTTGTAATAAGCAGCCTGAGTTTGAAAACATTATTAGTGGCACAGAAGCAGATATTGTATTAGGTACTGAAAGCTGGTTAAAACCGGATATAAGTTCAGCAGAAATTTTTAACAATAGCATGAATGTTTTCCGTAAGGATAGGTTGAATTCTAATGGAGGCGGTGTATTTATAGATGTTAGTAAACACCTGTCGTGTAACGAAATAAATATCGATACTCTGTGAAATCCTATGGATTAGACTAACCGTAGCTAGAACAAAACTTAAAATGGGGTCTTTCTATCGTCCACCAGATGCAGATGTAGCTATTGCTGAGGCCTTAAGAACTAATGTAAGTAATATAGCTGGTCAATTTCCGGATCATGGAATAATACTAGGAGGTGACTTCAACTTTCCGTATATCGACTGGACTAATTACTTCTACGTTACTAATGGCAGGGATAAAACATCCTGTGAAATTATTCTTGACGTTTTCTCAGATCTTAATCTTGAGCAGCTCGTCACTGAACCAACGCGGTGCCACAACGATAACGAAAACATTTTTGATATTCTCGTTACGAATATGCCTGAACTATTCACGGACATTTCTACCACCATGGGAATAAGTGATCATAAAGCTGTAATTGCTGCAGTAAAGTTAATAGCCGCGCGCCAAAAGAAAAAAGACAGGGTCGTTTACAGGTTCGAAAAGGCCCCAAAGGAAAGTTTAAGAGCGTTTTTGAGGGATAATTACATTACCTTTATAGAAGAAAGAGGGTCGGTTGAAGAGATATGGCTTCGATTCATGCATATAGTCAGGGAAGGTATGGACTTTGTGACATTACAGTAGCCTAGCGATCCATGATTAAAGAGTATCTGTGTATGTATCGATAATCGACACAGAGCGAGAAGCGACACTCTGTGCTAGACTCGCAATCAGTCAAGTATTAACTCTCGTGGCAGCAGCCCGGGAAAAGTATAGTTGCTTGAAAGTGAGGTGGTGTGTTCTTGAAGACATATTCGGGCATATGGATACGTTATAAGCGCGTCCGCGACGGGAAACGAATATTGGCTTGACGTCGCTAATGTAAGACGAGCCAGATGGCGTGAAAATACACGGAGACGTTCCTGGAGAACTGTTAATGTGCTGTTGTGAACTGGTGATTGTTGTACAGGCATTTAATATATTGCTGATTGAAGGAGAATATTTCGTGATTAAACTTTCCACTCATAAAGAACTTGTATTCTTCGGATAAGTGATAATTAATTGCAGTTGGTGGTCGGCGTACTAATGTAAGACACAAACTGTTCGAATAAAAAAGTTGTTCGACTTAGTACTTCCTATGTGTGAGTGTGTCTTGCTTATTGCTGATTCCTGTGAACTTGTGAGTTCTTAGCATCACAGAGAACTGTAAGTATTATTAGTACGTTCGTCAAACAGCTGGTGGCGACCAAGACAAAATAATAAATTACGAAGTATCGATGCCTCCGTGAAGTAGGTCAAAGTGTAGTGTTGTAATAACCTTCACTCATTATTAATTAACCCAGTAAAACCTTGTAGTTTTACAACTTATATATACCAAAATGGACACTCAGGGATGGGAACGATCCCCCGTGGTATACGAGGGAAGTTAAAAGGTTACTTAAAAAGCAAATGAAGATACATATACGCTCAAGAAGGACGATGTATAGGAGTGATTTAGAAAAGTTAGCTGAGACAAGAGGACATGTTAAGAATGTGTTCCGTGAGACCTTTAATGACTTTAGATGCTACTCACTTTCCAAGAGTCTCAACGAAAACCCAAAGAAATTTTGGTCGAATGTAAAAAAAAGTTAGTGGTTGTGACAACAATATGTCAGTTCTTCTACAAGACGGCCGGGAAGTTGATGACAGCCGCGACAAGGCTACAATATTTAACAGCGAATTTAAAAATTCTTTCACTGACGAAAACATGGAAATCATTCCTGCTTTTGCACGGCGTGTAGAATTTGAGATGGATCCAGTTCAAATCATAAAGCAATTAAAGCTCCTGAAGTGGGGGAAGGCACCGGGTCCTGTTAGTATACCAGTAAGAGTATTTTCGTAATACGCGGAAGAAATAGAACCATTTCTGTCAGATATATTTCGTAAATCTTTAGAAGAAAGAAAAGTACCTTCTGACTGGAAAATAGCGCAGGTGATTCCCGTTTTCAAGAAAGGAGATCGGAGAGATCCTAAGAATTATCGACCTACATCTTTAACATCTGTTTGCAGTAGAATTCTGGAGCATGTCATATGCTCTAACGTTATGAAGTTTCTAGATGGACACGACTTACTTACAGCATACCAACACAGATTTCGGAAGAACCGCAACTGGCTCTATTTTAACATGACATAATGAAGGTTATCGATGCAGGATCACAAGTTGATGCTATTTTCTTGGATTTTCAGAAAGCTTTTGACTCTGTACCACACAACCGGCTTTTGGCGAAGATTCGAGCGTACGGTATATGTGATCAGATTTGCGAATGGATACGCGATTTTCTAACTGGTCGGTCGCAGTATGACGTTGTTGACGGGGAAGCTTCTTCAACGCTAGATGTTACTTCGGGGGTTCCTCAAGGAAGTGTAATAGGACCACTTCTTTTCTTAATTTTTATAAACGATCTAGGTGACAACGTTGATTACAGGTTGGGATTTTTTGCTGATGATGCACTTATCTATAGGGAAGTAAGGTTCTCTGATGATTGCTTAGAAATTCAGCGTGATCTAGATGTTATTTTGGAATGGTGCCATAAATGGCAGCTTACACTTAATTGCAAAAAAGTACAAGGCAATGAAAATAAGTAACAAAAAGACTTTGCTCACCAGTACAAACTAGACAATTCAGTTGTTAACACGGCTGATTCCCTGAAATATCTGGGCGGAATAGTACAAAACAACATGACTTGCACATAACTTCCGTTGTAGGCAAAGCTAATTCTAAACTACGTTTTATAGGTCGTATTTTGAGAAGTTGTAATGCTCATACAAAGGAAATAGTGTACAAAACACTAGTGCGTCCGCATTTGGATAACTGTTGTGGAATTTTTGATCTGTATCGCAAGGGATTGCTTGACTCGTTAGAGAAAGTACAGAGGAGACCCGCTCGATTCGTGACCGCTAGTTATTGTCGTTATGTAAGTGTCACAGAGCTGATACGTGGATTGGGCTGGGATTGTTTGGCGGACAGACGACGTCGTTTTCGTTTGAATTTGTTGGAGAATATGCGAAAACCTTTAATTTATGAGTGCAACTAAATACTTCTTCCGCCAACGTATTCAGGTCGCAATGGCAGGAGGGAAAAGATTCGAGAAATAAGATGTCGTACTGATACATTTATGTATTCTTTCTTTCCTCGTTCTGTTCGGGATTGGAATGCACTGAATTAGGTTTGGTGCTTAGCACCCTCTGCCACGCACAGTAATTGTGAATTGCAGAGTATAGATGTAGATGTAAATGTAATCCATTTTTTATTGTAAATGGCTTACTTGTCTTATACCGAACGGTGACCTTGAAATATCGGCTGGTCAGCATATTCTTCAGAAGTGATGTTAGTTTCCTGCAGGATACATGTTTTTTAAGTTGAAGTAGCAGTCCCTCCAGCCAAAATGTATCATATGCCGCTGTTAGATCGACATAGGATACTGGTGTCTTTAAGTTCTTCTGAAATCCAGCCTCAATATATGATGTCAGTGCTAATACAGTACTTGCTTGCAACAGCTCCGATTTAGTCTGAAACCTGCCTGGTATATTGGTGTTATATTATTATTACTCCTTGAATACGGTTAAGGATGAGGCGTTCTAGAAGCTTATTGCAAACACTTAGTAAAGCAATGGGTCGATAGCTTCAAGCATCATCTGTTGGTTTGCCTGGTTTGAGGATCGTCAAGGTGTGAGCGATCTTGAATTCTGCGGGGATGATCCAGGATATCACTGAAGAAGTTCTTGAGCCAAGTTCTTCCCTGCTAGCCGAGATATCTAATGAATTCTGGGAAAATGCCATCTAATCCTGCAGCATTCCTCATTTTTAGCATTTTGATGGCTTTCTCAACTTCTTCGTGGCTAAATGGAGTAGAAAGGGTAGGGTTATTTCTTAGGTTTATATCCATATGAACCATCTCTCTCTCCATCTGTTTCTTCATGGCAGGATATATTGGGACTTTGTCAGCTCTTGTTTTGATATGGAATGCCATTTCAGCTGGTGTAATTCCTGGCTCCTCTTTGCACATGTTTGAGGCTGCACCCAGTTTTCTAAGGAGAGTCTATGCATTTCTACTGGAGTGAGTTGAGCTCATTTGAAAAGTTAGCTCTTTCCATTTCTGTTTCCTCCCTTCATTCAATTTTTCTAATATTCTTTTTCCTGTTTCAGAGTCACCAGGTTTTTGATAATTTTCATACAAAGTTAGTGTAGATTTGTCCCAGCATGGAATTTATTGTTTCCTGTACCCTCGATGGATGTTTCGTTTAGCTGCAACAAAACAATACCTACAAATCTCTTGTAGTTGTTCGCTTTTGGGGGTATCCACCGCAGGTTACATTCGCTGGAGAAATTGTTTACATTTGTAAGTAGTATCTTTGTACGATGTCCAATGTGTCTCCGATAAAATAAAATAAACACATTTGTAAATGATTCTACTTGTAATATTATTTCATCTAAAAGGAGGTACCTATGAACCTCCTCAACGTCGAGGTCATTAGTGGCAGGAAAGGACTGAAGGCAAGGAACAGGCATTCATTTGACCATGAACTTTTTTAAAAAACCATCTCGACATTCGTCTGGAGTGATTGCAGGAAAACATGGGAAAGTGAAATCTGGTTGGCGGAACGGGAATCGAGCCTACTACAACGTGACGTGAGTATTAAATGCTGAAGACGAAATCAAAATGAATGTTTGTATCAGGGGCCTTTAAACGGTTTAGCCTGACTCCTCCACTAACTTCCAATGGCGTAAACCTGGCTACGTCATACAGTCTGCATGTTAGGTTGCTGCTTAGGGAGCGTCGATAAATTACGTGGCTTGGTCTGGGGGGGGGGGGGGGAAGGTGTTGAGCCGAAAGCTTTGCTGGGCTACGTGAGGGAAGGGGAGAACGTTCGGAGCCCAGCCACGTTTGTTTTTCATGCGTGTTATTTGTCACAGTTAAAATAAGGTACAAAACACACAACAGCATATTAATATTAATTTCCATCATTTAATTATCTCCGTATGTAATTTACTATATCAATTTTATGAATAATTGTAACTCCAATGCAATGGAAGTTGTTGTTTTATTTTCCGAACGCGTTTCGCTTCATTTGCGAAGCATCTTCAGCGTTTCTGTCTGTGGGTATTTATACATATAATTACATTTGTTCTATTTTACTATTTAAAGATGAAAATTGTGGGTTACAGATTTAACCTTACTTACATTTTTCTTTGGTCACAAATGAAAAATGTAGGTAAGCTTAAATCTGTAACCCACAATTTTCATGTTTAATTGTAAAATAGAACAAATGTAATTATATGTATATATACCCACAGACAGAACTGCTGAAGATGCTTCGCAAATGAAGCGAAACGCGTCCGGAAAATAAAACAACAATTTCAATTGCATTGGCGTTACAGTTATTCATAAAATTGATCCTATCGCAATTGAGGAAATGGCCCACAATATCCAGATGTTAATTTACTATAGTCTGACAAGAGAAAACAGTACAAAATGTCTTCTGGAATCAAAAGGGAAGAATGCTACGTACCACGCGACGGGGGGGGGGGGGGGGGAGGGGGTAGAGGCAAAAGTCACGTCAGGCTACGTGGGGAGGGGGGAGGGGGGTTGTAAGAAGTCCAAAATGGGGCTACGTGTTTTATGGACGCTCCCTCGCGGGCAAATATCATTGTGTGCTGTGCGTTGCGACTACCTCCAAGCATGCTATCTTTATTGTGCTGATATCTGGCGGAGAGTAGAGAAGTGCAGAACGTGGCAAAGGTAGAGCAGCGCCATCTTGTAGGGAGTGGCGGAATTACATGAAAATGACCATTGTACTGGATTACTCGAAGCATTCAACATCAGAGCAAGCGTATATTCTGGAAAAGTTATGTTTCCTGATGGTTTGTCTGTGAGATTCGAATACTTTCGAGCGTTATCGAATGTGTTGCAACGGTTTCTTTGTTACAGAAATGTTATTAACAGTGGCGGAGAGCAAGGCGTGCTCAGGGGGCCCCAAGCTGAGGGGGCCCCTGCCAGCAAACCCATCTGGCCTCAGGGATCCCCGTCTTTTTCCCACTGGTGCCCTTGCTAACCTAGATACTCCACTGGTTATTAACCGGAAATTTACTGTAAAAATGCTAATTTTGCAGTATTAGTTTTTAAATGATGGTGTGACAAAGTATCCTTTTTTTTAAAACCCTTTTCAATAAACAAATATTTAATATTTATTCAAAATTTAAACAGGGGCTATCACGCAGGATATGTGAAAACAAAATTAAAACAGCGTACTTGAACAATGATGTAGCAAAAGAAACCCAAACACGAAGAATTAGCTATAAACTTAAATTTAAAAAAATAACCTATTTCAAATACAAAAAAGACCACAATACACAGTTACACACACTCATACACACACACAAATGAAAACCGGCAATGAGACATGAAAACTCTCTCTAGGTCGTTTTAGACGTTCCAAATCACGCGTGAAACATAAATGCAGTGGTGAATTATTTTAACTTTGCCATGTTTCTGTTGCAAGTTGCACAGTACGATGTCGGTATTTGGCCCTCTCAAACCGAACAAGAAAACTATGTTATCACTGATATGAACCAGAAACTTCACTCTGTTGGCCACTTACGTGATATTACATTGACATTAAATGTACATAAACTGGTGTACTAACACTAACCAGAGCGTCTCCAGTTGGCCAATATGTCTTCCGTCGACGACCAATCCACTTACGTCCTCCTCGGTCCCTCGGCGTGCAGTATTCAGTAGCCAGTCGGATGTCTTCAGGAGAAGAGGGCTTGGATTCTTGCAAACCAAGAGTTGACAGTGTTTTTCTGTTTCTTTTAAAGTATATGTGTACAAAGTTCCATATGAATGGCATAAATTATGTGTGTTTGTTTGTATAAAAATTAAGTTGTATAGAGGGGTAGAGGGGATGGTATTTTTTTGTTTTTGTTTTTTTTTGTTTTTAAAAACCTTCTTGCCACCCGCCGCATTCCTCAAAATTTTCAAGTCAATCGTTTGACTACTTTTAGAGTTTTGCAAGCACAAACAAACAGAGACTGAATTCCTATGTATAAAGATTACACGTTTTTGTCTCCTTAACCCATCCTCTTCCACCCACCGCGACCAAACTCCCTCACTAACAGCAGGAGGCCAAGAACAATCTACCACCACAGCCGCGAATGGCTGGTCATGGAGAAAAGTATGTCTTTACGTGCACACACTAACCCGTCTAAAATGACGGGTTGGATGTAACGTTCTGGTAATTCCTTTTTCTCACTTGTATAACTAAATATAATTGTTATAAAATAAAGGTCAATATAATTCCCCGTACATTGTGCTGTAGCAAAACAGTTGTGAGCTTGGGCCAGGTTGCATTTCAGCCTAATCACAATTGTTTCTAGGAAATCAAAGCTTCAGTCGCACGCGAATTAATACGTTCCCTGCATTGCATGTTAATGTTATCATTCATCACGATATAAACTTGATTCCAAATCTTCACAGGTTCTTATATCTTTAGTTTCTGCTATCCCTGATCCAAATCAATGTTTTAACGGCTGACACAGCTTACGTGCGGCTGAAATAATGACCCCAGTAATATGAACTCAGTGAAAGTGAAAGATACTAAAAATAAAATCATAACTTAGTTTCAATTGCGGTGTAGGGCGTATAGATCGTGTTCAATTTGGAACTAATTTCATTCTATTAAAGTAATGATAAAAGTATCGAATAATAATTAATATGCCGATTTAAACGAAATACATACTTCTTTCAGTGTTCTGGCAATTCATTTATTTGCAGTTGCTTAACTAAATAGAAGTGTAACATAATAAAGTTCAGTGTAATTACTCGTGCCTTGCGCAGTACCAGAAACTTTCAGCTGTTCCAGGTGGCATTTAAACATAACTACAAATTACGCTAAAATTGCAGCCAGAAAAACAATACCTTAATCACACGCACATTAATACATGGCGATGTAAGTGCCAGTTCTAACAACACTTTATCGAAAATGCCGTTAACATTATTAATCGGACTTAATGCTTTTATGTTACAATATCTATGACCAAAGATTTTAACGAATACTTTTACATCAAACGAATATTCATCAAAGCTCGTCAGAAATGATGGGTTTAACGGAGTGTTCTGAAAATTCATTTCACTATGGTTGTCTAAATAAATATAATTGTTGTTATGTAATGATCATAACCGTGTTTTGCAATGTGTACTTATTTAGATTGTAGTTTACACAGTGATACAGATGCAACTTCTACTGAAGGAATGATGTGAGAATTAGGAAACCACTTAAATTAAAAATAAATTATGAATCCTAAAACCTATAGCTATAGCGCTTAGTATTGGTTTTATTCCTGGTTCAGGTCTCATTCAGCACGATATATACGGAACTACTTCCATCCGTATAAAAATATCGTAACTTCAATAACACCCAGCTTTTGAAAACAGTTTAAATTATTTATAAAAAAAATTTCATCGTGATTTAATCTGCAAAGAAATGTGTTAGTTGTATGGTTCTATCTGCATTTCAACATAACCACAACTTCTACTAATATTGATGTCCAAAATTCATAGATGCTAATACCAATGTACGAATATATTTACTGTATTGCGGTGTAAATTTTATCTATGAAGTGAACTACACTTAATGGTTCCTTGAGGTTTATTACTATGTACACAAAACACTGGTAAACAATAACAAATGTGGTACAGTTAACGGATGACCGTCGAGAAATTTAGCCTGGTCCTGATCCGGGGTAGAGAGAGACGGCTTCTACTTCTCGCGAACTTCCGGTGGTCTTCTGTAGTTGAAGCTGGTTCCGCGGTCAGGCCGGAACTGGCGGTGGAGCGGCCGGCTACGCTTATATAGGCGGCCTGGCGCAGGAATTCCGTTGTGTGGTAGTACGGCGACCTCTGTAAGAAATAGTCCCACTTAGCTTCTAGATGATTCTATTTGTTTTCCTGGTTTGTTTTGATGTCTCTGCGCCTGTTTGGAGTCGTATATGTATCCCGGCGTGCAGGCGCGTTGTGTGTGAGGTCTGCCTGGCAGGGGCCTTTACTGGCAGACTGAACATACCTCCCTCCCGGGGGGGGGAGGGGGGGGAAGCGATGTCTGCGACGTCTGCGAGGTCGTCTGCCGCGGCGCCCTGGAGCAGACTATGAAGGCTACCTCCAGGGGAGTACGGAGCTGTTCCCCTGGCGATGCGAGCCGACCTGCGTCGTGGTGCAGGTTGTGGTGGAGGTACTTGTGGAGCTAACGGCATCGGTTCGTCGGCGTCGATGGCCGGGGGCTGTACGGGGGGCGCTGAAGATGGTCCCCGCAGGTGGTCGAGAGGCTGCGGCTGAAGGGTGTCGGAGCGACCGACAGGTTGTGGCGTCGTTGGTGGCGCTGTAACTGTCCCTGAGCAACGGTTAGACGGCAGGAGTGGTGGAGGTGGCAGGGAAGGAGAGGAAGAAGTGGATGGCCGTGCCGTGGTGGAAGAGGACGGTGCCGTGGGGTAGCGGGGACGTAGTTGGTTTCGATGGCGTCGCACTATCCGGCCATCCAGGCTGACGTCGAACAGTTGGCGGCCCCGGGGCCGCTGGATGACCCCCGGAAGCCAACCGGCCCGGGAGCCAAACCCGCGGGCCCAGACTAGGGAGCCCGGGGTGAAACGGAATGGGCCCGAAGGTACCTGTACTTTGGGCGGGGGTAAGAGGAGATGGAGGAGAGTGCGAGGTTGGCGGCCATGTAGCAATTCCGCCGGGCTTTTGGCCCCCACTGGAGTGGTTCGATAGGAACTGAGGAAGAGTGTCAATGCCTCTTCGAGTTTGTGACTTGTGGTGTATTTGGTCATTTGGGTTTTGAATGTTCTGACTAGCCGTTCCGCCTCCCCGTTAGATTGGGGGTGGAAGGGCGGGGTGAGGAGGTGTTGGATATTGTTGGCGGTACAGAAGGATAGGAATTCCCGACTTCGAAATTGCGGTCCGTTATCTGTGACGATAGCGTATGGTAATCCTTCGATGGAAAAGATCTTC